>JAHFWL010000459.1:0-45508 GCA_021292165.1 Shinisaurus crocodilurus
TTTTTGAAAAGAATGCTGGACCTTTGTAGAAGTAAATTTTGTCCAGGCCTCAGTTTAACAGAAAGACTTGGAGGGCCAAGTCAGACCTTTCCTTGACCTTCCAGGAACAACCCTGATAATCACTCCTCATTATCTCATAAGACTGTACTGATTACCTTATGTAAAGCCATGATGGCTGGAAGATGGGCAATGTCTGATATTTTGTTCTTGTCTAAGTGTTTCCTTTCGAATTGTCTCAGTTTCTTGTACTGACTCAATTGTCACCTGATCTCTATGTGATGCTATTTATATAAATAGAAGTGTCTCCCTTTCATTTTGGTTGACATTCCTGACTGTGCTCAGACACCATCATGAATTCACTAATAAACTTTTCTCTCTTAAGAATCTCTCCACCTTGATGTGATCAAGCGAGGCACTGCTTACAGCAAGAGTGTACCACTCAGGATTGGTTATGCCTTAACAGTTAAAAGAGATCCTGGATGCACACTCTTGTTTGGAAAATGTAACACACACTGATGGACCACAGGGATTCTGGAAAAATTAGGAACTATGTAAGACTGATGTAGGGGGTATAAAGCCACAGGCAGATTTATCCCAAGAGCTGCTGCTTAGCGAACACACTATGCTAAAATAAGTTTTGATTATTGCATGTGCATGTATGCACATGCAATCACAGATTCTCTTTTTCTGACCTTTCCAAATTGGAATTGGCAAGTGATTAAGAAGGTAGCTAAATCTCAAATTGTCCAATTATTTCCAGCAATCACTTATAAACTCCAACTTAGTGAAAGGTTATTTCTCTATCCTAGGTGTTTAAACTATGGCCAGGATCCAAAGAAAAGATCTGTATACGCAGGGGAGAATTATACACGAAGCTGGAGCTTTGCTTATTGTTGTTGGCGCAGCAGTTTCCGAAGAAAAAACTGCTGTTTAGTTTAAAAACCAGGTTGTCTCTCTGGCAGTGAAAACTGCTGCAATATGAACAAAGCAATGGTGTAGTAGTGGGGGCTAGCTTCAGATGTTCCACTCAGGAAAATTTTCTGAAAGGTACTACTCACTTATCTTAAATAGTTTCTTCAGAAAGAGAGTCTGCATTTTTATAAATGTGGAATTTCTTTATCATCCCACTTTGAAGACCAGCAATTAGCAAACCTAGTGTTCTCCATCACTCGTGAAGCTTTTTCTGCACACAACACCAGAAAAATAATCATTTAATTAATTAAATAAATCAATAAATAAATTATATTTATACCCCGCCTTTTTTCCTGCAAGGAACCCAAGGCAGTTTACATGGTCCTCCTCCTCTCCATTTTATCCTCACAACAACCCTGTGAGGTAGGTTAGGCTGAGAGTCAGTGACTGGCCCAAAGTCACCCAGTGAGTTTCATGGCCAAGCGGGGACTAGAACCTGGATCTCCCGAGCCCCAGTAAAACACTCTAACCACTAGTTTTCTTCCCTCAGTGGTCACTAAAGGGGCTTTAATTAAAGCAATCTAAGCTGCATATTACGGTACTCTGAACTTGGGATGGAAACTTATACTAAATTATTATTTTAAAAGAGCACTAAAATTGCAGTTTTCTAAAGTTACACAAAATTAATCTAGCAGTAGGTTTGAAAGCATGAAATGTAACTGAGTAGGATAACAATGAAAGGCATTGATACCCAGTTTTTCAGAGTACTTGTTTTAATTGTGACTGTAATGAGGCACTGTCCCAGTTTGCACATTACGGCTACCCAGGGTTTGTTTAAAACTTTGGGTAGCTGTGAACGAGGGGTGTGAGTGTGCTGGCTCCTGCTCTCCCACTCCCACTGAGTAAACAACCCAGGGATGCTCTCTCCTTGGGTTGTCATATGTAACATCCAAACCCGGAATTGTGGGTTGCTGAGGGAGAGACAACCCAGAGTTAGAACCCAACAAACTGCTTCCTTCACAACAAACCAGGATTTACATAACCCTGGGTTGTTGTGATGTGCGAACCAGGTCACTACCTTGGTTTCTGTGTCAAGCATAATCAAGACAAAATAAATTGTATACTTTAAGTCACCAAATGCATAGTTATAAAATAATTTATGATAATAGTGGCATTTAAAACCAACAATTGACTTCCCATTCAACTGTGATGGTCTGACATGAGGAAGGATTGGCAGTAGGATGCATGTTATGCTGTGTGTGCGTGTAGGGCATGACTAGGGGACCTACAGGCCTCCTGTATTTACTGCAATCAGGGCCAGGAGTGAGGAACTAATTAGAAATGTGCACTTAGGCCCCAGGTGTCTTAGAACAGCTGAATTTGGGATGGTGCATCATTCTGTCTGATCCATCTTAGTCTAAGTACATGAGGCCTAGTTGGGACTTTGGGGATACCACACCTTTCTGAAGGGCTGCCCCCTTTTTATGCTGATCATGACAAATGGCTCAGTACATGGGTACATGTACCCCTGTGCTACCTTGCCCCCACTTATAAAAGGATGGATTGGGCTTGGAGATTCAAAACAATATTCAGAACCTTCACATGGTGTACTTTGTAACTGCTATCACACATTCCCATTCTGCTTCTTAAACATAGCAACTAAGTAATTAAGATAAATTTCTAATTGTCCTTCACGTTTGTGCTTTCACTCTGAAAGAGCCTTTAAAAAAACAAAAACAGCTAACTTGCATGTGACTTGATCAGACTTTCCAAACCATTTGTTTGAGGAATGCATATAGATTTGGGATATGTCTGCACCAGCGGTTTCCAGTGTGATACATGACCAAACTCACTAGAAGAGCTGCTTTAGTCAGTACTTCATCCTTGGCAACGTCCCCAGATAGGGTACTACTTCCGGATTTTGTCATGGAAAAATCATTATCTCAGATTAATTTTCCTGCAATCCTTTAAGCATACATCAAGAAAAATACTAGCAGAGAGCCTCATCTACTCACAGGCCATTTCCTACATGGTGGAAGGGTACTGAGCAAGACATGATAAACTACAGCCTGTATCTTGTTTATTCCCCATGTCCCTCATACTGTAATGCAGGGATGGGCAGAAGTTACATCTGGATCTATTAGTAGATCTACAGGTGATTTGCAGTAGATCAGCAAGGGTTTCTGGGGCCAAATGGTTTAAAAATGGTGACAACAAAAAGCCTTGTTCACCTCCTAAATTAAAGCTGCTGAAATTGAAAAAACATGGGGGAAACAAAAGTAGATTTGTACATGAAAGGATCTATGTGGGAGCTCCAGTTCTGGTACTGGAAGTAGATTCTCAGGCTGAGCATGCACTCAGAAGCACCTCAATTCTATGTCCACCTTCTAGAGCCACTATTTTGCACCTGGCTCTAGTTAGTGGACCTTCAGGGTTCTAGTAGAAAACAAAATAAATCCCTGCAAATCTAAAGTCAGCCCTGCAAACTGGAGTTCCCGGGGAGAAGGGACTTTCAATTTCAAGTCAATTTCTAAATAAGCAAACGTCAAACAATGGGCTCAAAAACTGGCTTGTTTAACTATTACATTTTATACCAGGTACTTATTTTATACCAGAATTCCTGGTTCAAACACAGCACTAAGCCAAGGTTCTTAGAAGCGAAATTAAACTCAGCGGAATTCCTCCTGGGTGCGCAAGCCTGATGCTTCCTTTGGCTTGTGGAGGCTCAGCCCACAGAGCACTAAACCAGAAGTGCGGAACCTCTTTCAGCCGCTGGGCTGCATTCTTATTGGATAAGCTCTTGGGGACCACATTCCAGAGATGGGTGGGGGCAAAGGCAAAAGGGGTGGGGCCAAAATGCCAAAATACCAGCATGTTTTTGCTTAAAGCTCTTACTGCCCAGTACTAAGCCTCAGAAGAGGCATTTCAACCTTTTACAATGGGGAAAAACCATGCTGGAAAACCACCAATGATCAGTGGTCAGGGGAAAAGGGGGCATGCCCTCTGGGGAACCCTGGAGGGCCAGACTGGGACACCAGGGGGCTGGATTTGGCCCTCCTTCTGAGGCACCTTGTGAGAGTGATGGTATGGGGGGCGGCATGTGTGCCCATTCGGCTAGGTCCTGTCTTGGCTTGTTAAGCCAAGACACAATCATCTAAACCAGCCCACAATAACTTTGTAAGCATAAGGTGTAGGAAGTGTAAAACAAATATTCTCACCTGTTGAAGAATAGATGCCAGGGAATTCCTATCTTTTGACTAACACCATCTTTTAATAAGCGAGCAAGGAGCTCCGGTTTCTTGTAGGTCTTCAGTGGCCAATAAATGAAGTCACTCTGTCTCTATATGGCCGCTGAGAAATACTGTTGTTCACATGGGTCTTGCGAATTGTACTTGCAGGGTTGATGGAGTGGACCTTTTCCTCTCAGGCACTGCATCTGGAATACTTTGTGGTGCTTTCTCCGAATTTGTACTCTTTTACCTACATGCAAGATAAACAAGATAGTTTTAATCTCTCCCCACCCCAGACAAAATTTGAGTCAACCAAAATTTGCTTCCAAACTGAACATTGGAAGAGGAAAAATATATTTAACTCAGGTTTATGCCATACTAGGGTTTTAAAAAAATCTTTACTACTAGTGTAGAGATTATATAACCAATATGAATACCAATAATTGTATGTTTCATTACTCATATATGTAAAACTAAAGCCCTGTAGTATATTTGTGACAGACAGGATTAGTCAATATTAAGCATTATAATGTGTGTAAACAGGTCTAAGTAACCATTTACACAACACTATTTTCTTTAATCACAATAGCATATACTTTAATACAATTGTCACAACAACCTATTGATAGTGGGCGGCCTGGCCAAATCATATTCAGTGATGAAAATTACTAAAAGTTATTTCAGGAATGTGAATGGTATACTATACTCTCAGCTTATGACATATTTGGGTGAAATGTTTGGCTTGTATCGGTCCCTATCAATTTTTTTATTTTATTTTATGTATTCATACACCACCTTTAAGGCAGTTTACACAGTAAAATGATCATAAAACAGGTAAAGCAAAGATATAAAATCAGTATCAATATCCACAATTCAGCAATACCATTTAACAATAAAATTAAAAAGCAGCAAGAATCTTGTTTTAAAAAGTCCCCCCTCCCTCCCACCCCAAAACACACTTAAAAGCCTGGGCCAGGATCAAATCAATCAGCTTAAAACAGATTTCAACAACCAGGTCTTTAAAACCTATTTAAAAACACAGAAGGGAGCTAAGTGAATTGTCAACGTGAGGGAGTTCCATAATGAGTGGGGGCCCTGTCTCTTGTGTCTGCCAGTGCCAGCTTTACCAGTGGATCCATGAGCAGGGCCTCAGAGACAGATCTTAAGGGCCAGGCAGGCTAGTATGGATGTAGGCAGTCCTTCCTGCCCCCAAGCCATTTAGGGCTTCAAAGCCAATGACCAGCACTCTGAATTGGTCTGGGAAGCAAAGTTTCTAAAATCAGGGAAGTAAAAGATAATTTGGAGCTAGTCATCAGCATGGAGTGAGCTTGAGTTCATCGCTACATAGCATTAGAGCCATGTAAACTGAATGTTGAAAAAAATAAATCACGTCCCCAAATCAATAAAGTGCAGTTATTTCCTGCTATCTTCTGGAGCTGGATCCTTACCGCTGTATTTCTTCAAACACAGCGCCTAGATGCCCTTTCACTTTCTATCCCTCATGTTCCTAGTCTCCTATTTTTAACTACTTACTTAACTCTCCTCTATTCCACACTGACCTCTTTATCGGGACTGTAAAGCCTTATAGCGAATTACTGGAATTACTGCAATAAAAAGTTTTATTGAGACTTCTGCCTTGGCTCCGGGAAGTCAGGTTCCAACAATATCTTTATTTCCAGCTAGGACTTTATAGGGGTCTGCTGGACCCCAATAGCAGACTGATATCGTCAAAACAAATGGTGTAGGAGAGTTAAATACACAAGGTAAATATAACTACAGAATCCATTTTACCACAGCTATGTGGAGCAGCACTCACACAAACAATGCATATGAACTGTTAATAACAGACAGGTGCCGGGTATATCAGAAATGACAGCAGTGGTACGGATGGAAGGCTCCAGTGTAAATAGCATAACTGGACAATGTTGCATGGTGCAGAAATCATATGTTTCAACTTCCTACAGTGTACCGAACAGCTCTCTGGACTATTCTTATGAAAATTGGATGCCTGAATAAATTTGTGAATATCTTGCGACTTCTTCATGACATGACAGCAATGGTTTTGGACAACCACGGCTCTCATGGTGCTCCATTTAAAGTGGGATCAGGTGTTAAACAGGGATGTGTTATTGCCCCAACATTATTTGCTATTTTCATCGCCATGATTTTACATCTTGTCGAGGGGAAACTTCCCATTGGTGTGGGAATTATATATCGAACAGATGGAAAGCTTTTTAATCTCAGCAGGTTGAAAGCAAAAAGTAAGGTAATTACAACCTCCGTTGTGGAACTTCAGTATGCTGATGATAATGTGGTCTCCGCACAATCAGAGGATGATCTCCAAACTATCCTAAATGCTTTTGCAGAAGCATACGAAAAACTTGGTCTCTCACTTAACATCAAAAAAACCAAAGTGCTTCATCAGCAAGTGCAAGCTAACCCTTTGATGATGCCATCTATCCAGCTTGGCGGGACAATACTGGAAAATGTCGATCATTTTCTCTATCTTGGCAGCTATCTTTCTGTTACAGCTAATATCGCCAGTGAAATCCAGCATCGTTTGAGCTCCGCAAGTGCTGCGTTTTCTCGAATGAAACATAGAGTGTTCGAGGATCGGGATATTTGTAAGAAGACCAAAACACTGGTTTATGAAGCCATTGTATTACCAACTTTATTGTATGCCTGCGAAACATGGACTATCTATAAACGTCACTTCCACCTCCTTGAAAGATTTCATCAACGTTGCCTCCGGAAAATCCTGCAAATTACTTGGGAAGATAGGCGAACAAATGTCAGTGTACTGGAAGAAGCAAAGACTACTAGCGTTGAAAAAATGATCCTTCAACGCCAACTTCAGTGGACCGGTCATGTTGTTCGAATGTCTGACTGCAGTCTCCCAAAGCAGTTACTTTATTCCCAACTCAAGGATGGAAAGCGGAATATCGGTGGTCAATATAAGAGGTTTCAATATGTTCTTAAGGCTAATCTAAAAAAATGCAATAAAAACATCGAAAACTGGGAAGCTCTGGCCCATGAACGATCTAACTGGAGGTTGGCCTTTCACAAAGGTTCTATGGACTTTGAAGAAGCCCGAGTGCAAGGTGAAAGGGAGAAACGTGCTAAGCGAAAAGCATGTCAAACGAATCCTTTACAGGACCATCTTCCATCTGGTAACCTGTGTCCTCACTGGGAAGCTGTGTGGATCTAGAATTGGCCTCCACAGTCACTTACGGACCCATTGCTAGAGTCTACACAATTTTTCTTTAGAATTTCCTCCTTTTAAAATTTCCTTTTTGTAAATTTTTATTCTGGAAGACAATCTTACTCGGTCACGAGTGATCGCCTGATGATGATGATGACACGTCATGCTGGATATCTGATTTTATGCAACAGTAAAACTAGACATAAGTTGATCACAATGCTCAAAATGCAGCCCAAACTATTAGTAATGATGTCTCTGAGATCACGGCATGCAGACACTTACAATTAACACCACTTTGTAAAATCCCACCCATCATTCAATCTCTGTTGTCACTGGTTTTTGAAGAAATAAGAAGAAAAATCTGAGCCTGGGCCTATTTCCATCATGTCACAGACTCTTAGGCCATGGTACATGCAGACAAAAAAAATCTGAGCCTGGGCCTATTTCCATCATGTCACAGACACACATGAACCTGACACAGGATATTCAGGTCTGAGTAGAACATCACATGTGATGTGCTTGAAATCAAAGTGGATCAGGTGATGAATAGCCATGGCACAAAGTGACACTAAGATGGAGTTGGCAAAGTGTAGACGGTCAGACCACACATGCACAAAACCCTAGCAGTAGGCATTGTTGGAAAATAAAGCTTTAGGATTTGTGTGGCAGCATCTACAGAAGTCTCAACATTTATCACATGAACTGTTATAGCAGTTAGCTTCAGGCTATTATAGGAAGGGAAAAAAAGACAGTCATACCTACATATGGTCCACCAGGTTTTATGACCTTTGTACTTCGATTGCGGGACTCCTCTTCTGCCTGGGTCATACGTTCTCTAGTCATTTGGTAAGAATCATTTGTTGCACACACTGTAATTTTGTCCTGTATAAATCCCAGGCAACTGAGCTGTGAGGATCCAGTACTAAGCAATAATGGAAAAGAAAACTATTTAAAATATATAGCATGGAGACTTAATATAGCAAAACTATTAGCCTTAAAGTATATTATTCAATTTACTTCTAGCTGTTTAAAGCCAAGTTATGAACTGAAAAGACTCTATTCATCTTTTTGCCTGTATTATACCAAAATCTGTCTAAAGTCCAGCAACATTTAAAAAATGTACTTACACAGATCTACAGATGGCAACAGAAAAGTGACCTGATTTTGTTTCTTAACAAAAAATTGGTGAAGAACGTAAGAGCAGCCCTGTTAGATCAGGTCAAAGCAGGGATGTTGAAGAGTCCTTGGTCTCGAGTCACGAGTCGAGTCACGAGTCTTTGGACCCGAGTCTCGAGTCCGAGTCCGAGTCCTTGGTCCAAAATGGTGACTCACGAGTCACGAGTCACTCCCAAAGCTGACTCCATGAGTCCCTATTAAAATCAATGGGGCTTTTCCCCAACAAAATAAGGCTACTTCAGATGTGTGGCTTAAATAAATTCTAGGCACAAGTGTGCCTTTTTATTTCAAAACTCTGCAACTGATTTTGGCAAGAACAGACCAGGCAGAAAAACCCAAAATAACCAGGCAGGCAGAGGAGGCAGGGAACCCCAAAGCAGGCAGGCAGAGGCCTTTGTCTTGGACAATTCAACTGTTGAACTGGTCAAGAAGAGACCAGGCAGGCAGAGGAGGCAGGGAACCCCAGACAGGCAGGCAGAGGCAGCCAAACCCAAAATGCCTGAAAGGTTGCATTTTAGAAAAATGATTTTAAAAAATAAACTTGCTGTACTTCCTAAAACTTATCCATGTTGCATTTGAGGAACATGATTTTTTTCTAAATGTTTGGCCCCCCTTCTGGAATGGTGAGATCTCATCACAATTCCACCCTCACTGAACACCCACTCCACTGGTGATGAACTTGCTGGAACCAGAAACACACTCAGAGCAGCCACACAGAGTAATCTCAGGTCTTTCTTCTGCCTCTCCCAAGTATGCAATACATCAATCAAAATAAATCTTGACACACTGTTGGGGCTGCACTCCTGGTAGCCGTCCATAGTGGCCGAGCAGCAGCACACCTCGCTTCCATGTGCTCTTCGCTGGCAATCACGCTCCTCTCCACTCCTTCTGGCACAGCCCAGGGATGTTGAAGAGTCCTTGGTCTCGAGTCGAGTCTCGAGTCCCATTAAAAATATTGGGACTCGAGTCCGAGTCGAGTCAGAGGGGGGACTCAGTCCGACTCACGAGTCGAGTCCTCGAGTCCGAGTCCCCATCCCTGGGTCAAAGCTCTATTTAATCTAACATCCTGTTTCACATAGTGGCCAACCAAATGCCACCGGTTGCCAAATGCCATAAGCAGGGCTTGAAAGCAATAGCCTTCCCCCACTGTTGACCCCTAGGTAACTGGTATTCAGAGTCATATGGATTCAAACTCCGGGTTGTTCATCCCCCAACAATGCAGACTTCTAGGTTTGAATGTCATGTAAACAACTCAGGGACAGGGAATTCCAGGGTTATCTATTACAGTGGAAACACGTGTGTGGTGGTGGTGGGGAACAGTACGCACACTTGCTTCTGCTGCATTTCCCACAATCCATGGGTTGTTAACCATGGGTTGTTGCCAGTGTGCAAACTGGGTCCTTGACTCACTGTCCTCTGTTAATTTTTCTTTTAAAATCACCATCATTGGATCTTATGGCAGTGAATTCCATAAAACAGTTATGCATTATGTGAAGCACTTATTTCGTTAGCCCTGAATCTACTGCCAATTCATTTGGATAAACCCAATTTCTAGTATTATGAGGGAGAAAAATCTCATGCCCCCTCATCATCTTTTTTTCCTAAAATACAAAAGGCTCAAATGGTTTAGCCCAGCCTTCCCCAACCTGGTGCCCTCCAGATATCTTAGACGGCAACTCCCAGAATTCCTAACTATCGGCCATGCATGCTGGCTGATGCGAGTTGGTTCACAACATCTGGGGTTGCCAGGTTGGGCAAAGCTGGCTCTTCGGTTGCTCTTTCCTAGTTCTACAATATCCTTTTTGAGATGGGGCAAAAAGAACTGTAACACAGGATTCCAAAGGTGGCCCCACCATAGATAATGGCACTATAATAGCAGCAATTTTATTTTCAATCCCATTCTTAATGATCTGTAACACGGAATCCATCCTTTTCACAGATGTGCACTTAGCCAACATTTTTACTGAGCTACCCACCATAAGGAAGAGTTTGAGTAAGCCTTATAACTGTTTTTGCTTTGGGTTAAAGAATGACTAGTTTTGATGTTTTTACATGTCTAGACCGGATCCTAAGGACTCTTACTCTGAAATTAAGCCCTATTGAGTTCCACAGAGCTTGTTCCCTCTGAGTATGCTTGTAAGTATAAACTTAAAATCATTCATATCCCATCGGCTCACAGTAATGTTTATGCTGCTTCAAGATCAAGAACTTACAAAATGGCAATAATTCAAAGAGTGTGTACATGTACTAACTACCTTCTCAAACCCCTCTGTGCATCAAATGAAGTAGTCTGGTGTCTACAAAAGTCAAAGCAACAACAGTTTAAGAGACCACAGCATTTTTTTTCGAATTCATACTGAACTTCTTTAATACATACTTAATGCATTTGTGCCAAGAGAATACATATTAACATACCTTTCATTCCATTCTATAGCAAAGGCATGATTCATCAGTAGTATCCTGGGTGTATTCTCCATTATAAGTAGGCTACATAATCAAGGTAAACAGTTCTTCCTCTCTGCTCTTTATTAAACGTGTGAGCTTTGTGGAACATCTCTAAGACTGGGATTGCATAACACGACAACCCACAATTTCCACAGGCTGGTTTAATTTTCGTGAACAAGCCACTCTGAGAACCCATGCTGTTGTAGGGTTGTTCATACCCATGGTGGGTTGTTGTGACATCCAAACCTGGGAGAGCAATTTTATCATGGGTTGTTGGGATCGGCTACAGAGCCACTTAACAAGAACGACAAAAAAGCCCATGCTGCTCTTCGCGATCTCACCAGTGCCACCTCTAGCTCCCTTGCCAGTGACTGCCCCTCCACAAATGCCCAAACAGCACGTTGAAGGCCTGTCACTCGTTCACCAGGTTTTTTTTTTTTTTTAAACTTTTTGGTACTTCGGGAGTACATAAATGTGTTTGTTGTAGTAGTAGTATTCAGATATCCACGATCTACCAGATGTTTGAACCGGATTTTTGGAACCCCACTGCTCGGGTACAACCCAGTACCTAAGTCAGTGAGGTATCGTCTGATTATGCTAGTACCTAGTAGTGCTACTCTTTGTAACTGTTCTATCATGATCTTATCAATACCAATTGCACAAGTGTTTTTTCAGCCCTTTTGGGATTGCCCCTAACACTCCTATCACTACTGGAATCACTGTTGTTCTTTTCTCCCAGAGATGCTGTACTCCAATTTTCAAATCCTGATATTTCGTGATCGTTTCAATCTCTTTTTCTTCTACCCGGCTATCACCTGGGATCGCCACATCAATCAGCTTAACTAAGTTTTTCTCAACCACAGTGATGTCTGGGGTATTGTGCTCGAGCTTCTTATCAGTTTGGATTTTAAAGTCCCACAAGATCTTAACCGTCTTTCCTTCATTCTCAACCACCTTTTCAGGTTTATGTTCCCACCAGTATTTCGCAGATGGTATCTCATAGTTCTTCCACAAATTCCAATGTAGCATTGCTGCAACTCGGTTATGGCAACCTTTGTAATCAATCTCTGCGATCTTACTGCATCCACTAATAATATGATCTATTGCATCATCATGATCATGATCATCATGATCATCATCATGTTCACCCTTGTTCTTTCACAAGTGCACAGGAGTGCAGATCCGGCTGTCCATTATGTGGTCTTGCCTGGTCAATTTCCTTGTATGTTTCAGCTGTCAAAGAGAGCACTGGGGGAGTAGGTAACATAAAAGGAAATTGACAAGACCAGGCAACATATAGGCTAATTTGTGCACAGTTGTGAAAGACTGGGGGAGAAATAACAGTAGGAGAAAGGAGGGACCCAGTGGGGCAATTCAGAAGCACTGAAAATGGGGGGGAAGGGCGAATGGAATAACGTAAGTGCACCAACAATGGGGGGGGCAATATCTCCCCCTTGGTAATGTAGCTGTAAGTGTTGAACTGATACTTCTCAGTGTCCTCCACTATTTCAACACTTCCCTGAATCTGCAGCTAGTCCAGAATTGGGAATGATGAACTCCCCCTTTTTGCTGCTCCTATTCGGAGCAATTACTGCTGAGGTTACTGCGCTTCAGAAAATGTGCACAAATCTTCCTGACAGTTTTTTAAAAAAATACCCCAAGAAGGTGGCTGCATGGGACAGAGTGAATGGGGTGGTGGTGGAAGTACTGCTGGTATGGGCACCTCATTTGTTCTGTCCCATTCAGCCGCCCTCTAATGTTTTTTTTTTAGTTGTTGCTTTTAAACTGTTGGGAATATTTGCACAAATTTAAAGGCTGGGAAATAAATGGAGTAGAAATTTTGCACATCTGTAGTACCTGCTTTGAAAAGGAGCCACGGAAAGAGAGGAAGCCAATAGATTCCCTTTCTGGACTTGGTGGAGACTCAGGGAAGTGCTGAATGGGAGGACACTGACAAGCATCAGTTCAACACTCAAAGGCCAGAGAATTACATTGCCAAGTGGAAGATATTATCCCCCACACTTTTGGTGAACTTACACCATTCGCCTTTTCTCCCCATTTTCGGTGCTTCAGTGCTATTATTTCTCCCCTGGTCCTTTGCAACTATGTGCAAATTAGCCTATATGGAGCCTCACCTTGTCAATGTCCTTGTATTTTACCAACTCCACTTTGGGGCTCCTGTTGACAGCTGCAACATACAAGGACATTAACAAGGAAAGACTACACATATCAGACAGGTAAAAGTGTGCTCTTGTGCACTTGCAAAAGAATGGGGAAAAAATAATTTTAAAAATTATGAACACATCTGCATAATTCCGAAGCACTGAAAAAATGAAAAGAGTAACGGTGGTGAACTAAAAGGTGTAGTGATTGGAGCGGGGAGGGACTGGAATGAGGAGACAAGATGGGTCCTGCTGCAAAGGTGCCTGGGATACACTCCAGAGGTGGCTGGAGGACTCAGGGAAAAAACAAGCCACAGTAAACCTGATTCTCTGTTGCGCATACCATGGGTTATTCAGCAAACAACCCACTGTGGCTTATTTGCAGGGTGGCTTAGCATGACATGTGAACCCACCCTAAGAGTCACACGTGTACTTCTGCTACAAAAACAGCCACCATTGTATAATGTCAACTGGACAGGATAGTTTGGCAAATTTACAGGTGCTCAGGAAGATGGAAAAGTATGAGCCACTCCCTTTTACAGGAGCATAGAGCTTTGACAGCTGTCAAAGCTCAAGCTTCTTTTTAAAATGGTTTTTTTGCGGGGCTAATCAGGATTTTTTGACACAGGCATATGCATATACATATGTACATGTCCCTGTGAAAAAACCCTGATTAGCCCTGTCAAAAAACCTACTTTAAAAGGAAGCGTGAGTTTTGACAGCTAGCTAGCTGTCAAAATTCCAGGCTGCCATAAAAGAGGGTGGCTCACACTTTTCTGACTTCCTGAGCACCTAGAGTCTCGAGAAAGGGGGGGGGGAAGATACAGGACACTGAGAAGAGTCATGTCCAGCGAAAAAAAGTAGAGGATCTTGCCGCAAAGGGGGCAATCTAGTGGCCACTCCCTTTTGCGAGCAAACATCACTCATGTCTTTGCTTTCTCGTGACAGCTTGCCTTTTCACAGCTGTCAGGGGAAAGCAAAGTAAAAATTAAACCTCTCTGCAGCTTCTCTGGGTCAATGTCCATGGTGGGTGCCTGCTGCACTTTGACAGCAGGCACATGCCAGGACATTGGCCAGGTGAGGCTGCCCATTTCAGACCCATGGAAGTGCGCAGTTGCTTAAGTCTGACTAGTATTTTCCCCCCACAAAAATATTTGCGCATGTGAAGAAAAGCAGACCGTCCACCACACACGTGTAAACAAGTGTAATCCCAGCTGGAGGCTGGGAACCTCATGCAAATGTACATACTAGTTGCTCTGATGGCTCTGGGCCTCAGAATCTCCTGCAAATTTACATGGTTTCCTCCGGATGGCCCTATGCAGCCTCAGAGTCTCCCATGTATTCACATGCAAATGTTCCCCAAGCACTCTAGTCACTATCAGGAGTTCACCCCTCTGACACCTAGGAGCCACCCTTCCCTGCCTAGCCCAGCTGAAATTCATCCTGATTGGCCAAGGACAGCCGGGCTACCGAAAGGAGGGGGGGGGGAATTGATACTGCCATCCGTGGCTTCTGGGTTTGGTTGTTGTTGGCTTCTGGGTTTGGTTATTGTTGTCTGGACAGGAAGGAGCGCGGAGTAGGGCTTTTGCTGAGGCAGGTCCTAAGAAGATCAACCCCCCAGGCAAAGAGTAAGTGCCTGGGTGTTTATATAGTAAAGGAACTAGTTTTGTTGTTCCGTAGCTCTACTTGTGTATACCAAAGTGTCTCCCCACCTTTTCCCCCTTCCCTCATTTCCCACCTTTTATTGTAATCAGTTTACCTTAAATAAACTTTCCTGGTTCTACCCCACACAGTGTGTGTGGTTCCTCTATGGTTCAGTGCTAAATCCAGTGTATAGACCAAGGGCAAAGTCCTGAGAGAATCAGTGTCAAGATGGCAGAGCCAAGGGTGGCAGTTTTGCATCTTGAGATAAAGGACCGGTTGCAGTCCTTCACAGCGCACATTTGGGGTGCAAAATAAATAATAACAACAACAATATAGGTGGCGAACCAGTGACAGCCCCTCCAATGTGCTGCTTGGGCACTTTGAAGAGGCTATCACTGGCTACCAACTCGGAGATTGTGAAAGGTGATCTCCAAAATAAGGGGGGGGAAGTCTCGACAAGAGAAAAAGGGCTTGTAATCACGGCAGGGGGAGGAGTCAAGGCAGCTTTAGCTGCTAAGTCCCCTGCGATACCAGCTAGAGAACTGGGTGGGCAAAGTGGGGGGGAACAATCCATAGTGAGCCCAGTCGTCTGTCATGCACACCCTGGGCTGTTCGCATAACAACCAACCCATCGTGGCTTATTGCCAGGGTGGGTTAGCCTGACATGCGAACCCACCCAATGAAGTCTAAACAAGATAACTGCAATTGCAGGAGACCATGGCACATTTAAAAGCAGTGGTTAAATTTGATATTTTTTGAAGGAGTGGAACTCTTCTTTAACTGTTCATTGCAAAAACTCTTAAGATCATAGCAGCCATTAAAAAAAATATATCCAAGAATTTTAGTTCCCCACTGAAAAAAAACATTACCTTGAAACAGTTTGCTGGACGCAGTCAAAGCTTCCCTGAGGATTATCTTTGCCAACATTTGACAAATAGAAATTAAAAGTATGCGCTTCATTTGGGAGATCAGTTTTGGGAATCTTGACAAGCTGAAAAAGCAATTAAAATAAGGCTCACACATGATTACTTATAATATTACTGTTATTAATGGTATTTTCCCATAATCACATCAAACCTGCAATGTAGAACTATTATTCCCATATAACAGATGGAACTGCAACTGAGAGATGACAACTTGCCAAAGGGACACCCACTGAGTCCAAAAAAGAACTGGAATTGAAACCAAGCTCTTCATACTTAAATTCAACTAATTGTTTTTTGGTATACAAAGGTACTAGCTAAACCGTTTTTGCATTTCAAGATGTCTCAGAATTCATGATTTGAAAATTTTCTGGTGAGGCATAGGAGGAAGTGCAACTAATTTAAACAGTTCCCTGGGCTCTGGAGGTACCAAAAAAGGCATAGTAGCCTCACATGCATCTTTACATAATTCATTTACATTTAAAGCAACATTTATTTGCAACATACTTCCTGCCCTTCCCTTGTTTGACAAAGGGAAATGGCTAGCTTTTCAAGGTTATGGTCTGTAGGGCACAACAGTGGGGATGCTAGGCAGCTAGCCACTCAATATTATCTGCAAGCCCAGAGTACTTCATCTGGACCCAGGACTCCATTCTGGACTTGACCTATTTGTATGTTCACTCAAGTCCAAAAGTAAAGTTGCAATGATTTTCTTGTTTACAAAACCTGAAAAGTTAGTCTAAGATATGAATAACTAAAGTCCAAATCTTGACTAGCATAATTGTTAACTGGACAATTTCACTTTTAAAGGTTTTCCACTGATACAGTATTTCATGGCATATAGGCCAAGTATATAAGTATCTCCAAGAGAAGAAATTAAGTGGCAAGGACTTTTAATTGCATTTTCTTCCCTCTTGTTCTGTAGCTTTTGCTACAAGGAAAGTGATAAGATAAATGGTGGGAGCTATTGTCTTTCCAAGAAGTGAGAATTGTACAAATACCAACACTGCTACTTGTTTTCAAGTGCAAATATTCCAGGAGTTTTAAACAAACATTTAAAAAGTGGAATCACAAGCAAACCTGCTGCTAAAGTTAGCTTCAAAATCACTCAGGACCTAGCAACTTCTATGAATAGCTTTTGTACAAAAGCATACCGACAGCATAATGTAGCTATGCTGTTCCATTGCTTGCAACCGATGCTGTATTCTAACAGAGATTATAAAGTACCATACTGTGCAAGTATAGATAATGTATACAAAAAGAGGAGGGAAAGCTCTGTTACGTGGCCCCATTGTACAACAACATATGGTAATGGAGCAAGTATTTTAGACCTGGTAAGCAACACCAGAAAATGTCTAAATAAATTAACCAAAAGGGATCAGTTTCAAAGATTTTGTCCATGTACAGCAAAGAACAGGTTGCTTACCTGTAACTGTAGTTCTTCGAGTGGTCATCTGTGCAGTCACACACATGGGCTCTGCGCCTGCGCGGAGGCCGCTTCGGGAAGGTTCTATAGCTGAGGCAAACTTTGGGCGGGAACCCCTCCCCCCTGCGTCTCTACTGCGCGGGTTCCCGCCCTCTCCCTCAGTTCCCCTGAGACCGCCATCGCGATCCCAGTGCTAAGGAAGAACATAGGAAAAAACTCCCTACATCGAACATCAATACCGAGGGCCGAAATCGATGGCGTCGTACGGTACCGATGGTACACCCAAGGTCCCGGTCCAGTACACCATCGAACTCGACAGTGACACCGTAGCGGGGATGGCTGGGTGGGTTGTGTGACTGCACAGATGACCACTCGAAGAACTACAGTTACAGGTAAGCAACCTGTTCTTCTTCTTCGTGGTCTCTGTGCATCACACACATGGGCAGAGTAGCAAGCTGACTTACCGGCGGAGGGTCGGTGTCATTGCAGGATCGATGAAAGGACAGCTCTGCCGAATACATTGTCCTTTCGGGACCGGACATCGATACGGTAGTGTGTCACGAACGTGGAAGGCGTCGACCACACTGCCGCCTTGCAGACCTCTGTCAGGGAGACACCCCTCTCGAAGGCAGTTGAGGTTGAAACGGCCCTAGTGGAGTGGGCTCGGATCGAGCTCGGTAGAGGTTGTCCCTTGAGCTCGTACGCTAGTTTGATACAGGTCACAAGCCACGAAGCCAGTCGCTGGCTCGATACAGGCAAGCCTTTGGAGTGACCTCCGTAACAGACGAAGAGGCGTGGAGACCTCCTGATGGACTCGGTGCGGGACTTGTAGAAAAGTAGAGCCCTTCTCACGTCTAGCATGTGGAGTTGTTGTTCCAGGGGAGTAGACGGACCTTGGAAGAACGCTGGCAATATAATATTTTGGTTGAGATGGAAAGAAGAGACCACCTTCGGGAGGAAAGCCAAGTCTGGGCGCAGTACTGCTTTATCTCTATGGAAAACAAGGTACGGAGGGTCTACTCTCAGGGCCGTCAACTCCGATGCCCTTCGGGCAGAGGTGATGGCGATAAGGAACACTGTTTTAAGAGTTAACAAACGGAGGTCTGACGTCGCCATAGGTTCGAAGGGCTTAGACATGAGTACCTGAAGTACGAGCTGAAGATCCCAAGTCGGGTTTACCGGTTTGAACGATGGGTTCATGTTGTGCAGACCTCTCATGAAACGCTTGACTAGGGGATGGGAGAACAGTGTATACCCATCCCTGCCCTCGTGGAACGCTGACAATGCCGCTAAGTAGACTTTCAACGAGCTCGTCTTGAGACCTTTGTGTTGCAGATGGAGTAAAAACTGCAGTACACTATGAATAGGAGCCTTCGGATATGGCACCTCGATCTCCCCGAGGTATTCGCCGAAGGCTTTCCATTTCCTTGTATAGGATGTCCTGGTGGATGGTTTCCAGGCCTCCCGTAACACAAGTTTGATCTCTGCTGGGAGTGAGTCTGGGATCAGATCATCCAAGCAGTAAGTTGGAGGATGGATGGGTTCGGGTGCATAATTGAGCCTCGAGCTTGAGAGAGGATTGTTGTCGAGCTCGGTAGGCGTAAGTACTCCCCTTGGGACAGTCTGAGAAGAGGAGCAAACCATGCCTGTCTCGGCCACCACGGGGTCACAAGTATACAGTTCGTTTGGTCGGACTGGATCTTCGCGACGACCTTGGTTAACAGTGGAATCGGAGGAAACACGTAAAATAGAGTCCCTGACCAGGTTAGCAGGAACGCATCCCCAATCGACCGGCTGTCGTGGCCCGCTCTGCTGCAGAAGACCTGACACGCCGTGTTGGCTGCCGTCGCGAAAAGGTCTACCGTCGGGGTCCCCCACCGTCGAAAGAGGGACTGACGGATTCGGTCGTCTAGTTGCCACTCGTGGGAATCGAAGGATATCCTGCTGAGGGCATCTGCAAGATAATTGTCCTTCCCCGCGATGTGGATAGCTCTCACCGAAATATGGCGGGGTATCATCCATTTGAATATACGAAGGGAGAGGTTCGTCAGCCGTATCGAGCGAGTACCTCCCTCCTTGTTCAGATAAGCAACGACAGTGGTGTTGTCGGTGACCACCTGTAGGTGTTTGCCCTCGAGTATGGGCTCGAGGGACTTCATGGAGTTCCATACAGCTTTGAGTTCGAGGACGTTGATGTATTTTCCTCGGTCGTGAGGGCCCCATTGCCCCTGTGCTGTGTGGTCCCCACAATGCGCTCCCCAGCCCAGGAGGGAAGCATCCGTCGTCAATGTGGGCTGAAACGGCATGCCTTTTGTTAAGTTGTGACGAGTTGTCCACCAAAGAAGCGACTGCCTTACTGTGGACGGGATCGACAGACGAGTTCGATGGGCATTCGTCTCGGAATCGAACGACCTTATGAACCAGTTTTGGAGCTGGCGCATATGGAGTCGAGCGAGAGGGACAACTGATATGGTTGAGGCCATGAGGCCGAGAAGACGCTGGATCGAGAAGGCTGTGCACGAGGTCGCCTTGTGTATTCTCAGGGCGAGGGCAAGCGTCTTTAGAGTTCTGTCCTCTGGTAGAAAGGCGCGACCGACAGTAGCATCCAGTAATGCTCCGATGAACTGGATCCTTTGAGTGGGGAAAAGCTTGGATTTCTTTGCATTGAGACAGAGTCCGAGGGTGTTCAGAGTGTTGGTAGTTAAATGTAGGGCATCCTGGAGCTCCTGTGCAGAAGGTGCTACGATGAGCCAGTCGTCCAGATAGGGGTAGAGCGTCACCCCTTGAGTCCGAAGATAGGCACACACTACCGTCATACACTTGGTAAACACCCTCGGTGCCGTCGAGAGTCCGAATGGGAGTACCTTGAACTGGAAGGTATCGGATCCGACCATGAACCTCAGGTATTTCTGGCTGTCCGGTTGGATCGCTATATGGAAGTAAGCGTCCTGGAGGTCGATGGAAGCAAACCAGTCGTTCTTGCGAAGGAGAGGCAGGATCGACTGGAGCGTGACCATCCTGAACTTCTTGGGTAGAATGTAGAAGTTCACTGAACGGAGATCCAGGATCGGTCGGAGTCCCCCATCTTTCTTTGACACCGTAAAATACCTGGAGTAGAGGCCGTCCTGAACGAGGTGTGGAGGGACTGTCTCGATGGCCCCCTTGAGCAATAGGGAGTGGACCTCTTCCTGCAACGCTCGAGATGGTTGTGTAGTGCGGGTGCCAAGGAAGGGTGGGAGGGAAGCGAACTCGATCTTGTAGCCGTGCTGGACAATGTTCAGAACCCAACGATCGGTGGTAATTTTCTTCCATGATGGTAGGAAGAGGGATAGTCGGGTTCCAAACTGAGGTCGAGCCGGAATCGGAGTCAAGAGGATCGAATTGGAGCTGTCGGTCGTGCCTTGGGTCCCGTCAAACCCGTCGCCTTTGGGAGTCACCTCCTTTACGGGAGCCCCGGTACCGTTGCTGCTGGAAATGACGGCTTGGTGCCCGGGGCTGCTGTGGACGAGCGCGGCTATCCTGCCACTGCTGGTGCTGTCCTTGTTGAGCTGGAGCTATAGGTGGTAAGTATGGGGTCCACCTTCGGCGTCTGAATGCTCGAGTTGGTTGCATCGGAAGGAGTCCCATCTTCCTAGCGTTCACCCGGGCTTTCTGGACCGCATCGAGGGAGTCGTCTGTTTTGTCATTAAAGAGACCGACTCCATCGAAGGGCAGGTTCTCGATCTTGGCTTTAGCCTCCGTTGTTAAGGTTGAAGACCGTAGCCAAGCGTGTCGGCGGAGAGCGACTGCGCTCACCAGGGATCTCCTGTGGCAGTCTCCCTGATGTCTGGCCGTGTGGATTTGTTGCCTGGAAGTGTTCGACGCTTCGGCCTGGAACACCCTAGCCAAGTCTCTCTTCTCGTCCGGGAGATAGTCTATCAATCCACTCATCTTCTCCCAAAGGAAGAGTTGGTACCTCGCCATTGTAGCTTGGTACCCGGCGACCCGGATCCCCAGGGCGCTCGAAGTGTAGACTCTTCGTCCGAAGTTGTCTAGCTTTTTTCCCTCAGGATCCGATGGAGTGGAGTGCTGCTTGCCCGACTTGGACTGCGCCGACTCGACTATCATTGAATTTGGAGTGGGATGGGAGAAGAGAAACTTGGCCGTGTCCGGTCTAACCTTGTAGAGCGCGTCCAGGCGCTTAGCCGCGGGAGGGGCTGTGGACGGGGAGCTCCAAGATCCTTGCACCGTCTCTAACATGGTAGGAGTAATCGGGAGCAATGTGGGGCCCGAGGAGGATTTCGAGACGGCATCAAATAGAGGATCCACCGCTTTTTTCTCTTCTACGACCGTCTCCAGTCCGAGGGCTTGGGCCATCCGGAGGATTTGTTCCTGGAAGGTGCCCATATCCTCGGAAGGGGACACTCCCGACTGGGTGGTCACCTGTTGGTCTGGTGATGTCGAGGAGGGGGAGACAGAGACGACTGACTCCGAGTTCGAAATAGGTGAGCCCGGGGTCGACGATCTACGGGACCGTGTGGCTGCCTCCGGCGAGTAGGCGGTAAGCCTACCTTCTCTCACCTCGCTGCGTGCCTGCAGAGCTAGGAGACAAGCTGGTGGAGACCTCCTAGAGCTCCCGGGTGATCTCTCCCGCCTTGGTGGGGAGCGTCTCCTAGGTGGGGATCTATCTCGGGATAGGTACGTTCTCTGGTATCGATAATGGGAAACCGGGGAACGTCCTCTGTGGTATGTGTCTCGCGACCTCGAGGAGTATCTCGAGTCCCTGGAGTCGCGGCATCTGTCCCTGTAGCGTTGGGGATCCCTTGATCTCGAGACCGAGGATCTGGATGAAGCCCGGTCCCGGGTGATCAGAACCTCTTCGATCTCGAGTGATTTGGATCGGGTTCGTGGGGTACGAGCCCGTACCCCACGAGCTGGAGAGACAGATAAAGGAGCGGCAGCGGTCTGTGTCAAGGGTCTCGGTTCCGATGGTGAGTCCACGATCTCCCCATCTGAATACGCGACGGCCTGCGTAGCTTCCTTCGAGCCCGAAGGAGCTGTCGGAGTGGAGCAAGGAGGAGGGTCCCTCGAGCCCGAGGGAACCGGTGCGGATGGAGATTTGAGCCCAGCCGGGCGATCTGAGGCCGCGACGTCCGTCGGGTCCATGGCTAGCGTCGATCTCGATCCCGAGAGGGACGAAGCCAGTTTTTTCGCCAATTTCCTCGCTTTTTCCTTCCGCTCCTTGCTTCGCTTTTTCGCTTCTTCCTTCTCCCTGCGTGCCTTCTTGGCCTTACTTTTAGATATCATAGTGGCCATATAGGCCTCCTGAGCGTCCGCTGAGGAGACCGTGTGGGAAGGCGGCGTACTAGGCCTCGGTAAAGAGGAAGGCTTTTCCGCGGGCGGCTGGAGGGCTTTTTTGTAAAGAATCGCCGTCAACTTATCCGCCCTATGCTTCCTCGCTTGCTTAGTGAAACCTTGACATTGATGGCAAGTTTCCACGTTATGGCCTTCTCCAAGGCATGCAAGGCAAAGCGAGTGTCCGTCTGCGGGGGGAAGCTTGGTTCCGCACCTCACGCACTTGCGGAAGGGGGCTTTCGGAGCCATAATTTCCTCAATGATCCCACGAAGAACGGGGGGAGAAATTAGAAGTATTCTTATCTTTTTTTGTTGGATTCTACGGAGAATCAATGAACCTCTCGAAGTAACAGCCACACGCGATGGCGGTCGAAGAGGAACTGAGGGAGAGGGCGGGAACCCGCGCAGTAGAGACGCAGGGGGGAGGGGTTCCCGCCCAAAGTTTGCCTCAGCTATAGAACCTTCCCGAAGCGGCCTCCGCGCAGGCGCAGAGCCCATGTGTGTGATGCACAGAGACCACGAAGAAGAACTGATCTATACACAAGTTTCTTCCGGATATGGGTATACTGTACAACAGGACAAGATAGAAGAAAGCCACACTTAACAGCCAGCCTTGTGCTCCTAAAGCACATCTTTGCGGGAAGACTGTGCACAATCCTGCCCCCCTGGCAGCGATACAAGGCAAGAGCAAAGGAAAGGAAGGCACTAGATTCATTCTTTTGGGTAACAGGCAAAAAGACTTACCGTAACTCAGAACCCCCTTGCAATGCATATCTACTATTTGGGGTGTGGAGGGTTGGAACAAGGTATGTGAGGCTTCTGAAAGTCAGCTTCAATCTATTCCATGAGACTGCAAGCACAACCGTGGCCACATACTCTTCTGCTATGCTTGTGTGGCTTCCTGCTTTGGGCCTTTACACTCTACTCTTAACTGTAAATATTTTCTTTACATATGTTCTTTCCCCCAAAGTCTAACCCTATTTTTACTTCAGTAGAACTAAAGGTGTTGTTGCCGTTGGTATATGATTTATGTCCTATTTAGGCTCAAATCCTATACCCACTTACCTGCAGTAAGCCCCACTGAACCCAATGGGGCTTATTTCTGAGTAGACAATTGGCACTGTAAATTTATCCACGTTGGAGGGGGTTGGGCTTTGATTCCATTTGATATTAAGATGGTAATTTGGTATTTTTAAAAAAATCGGGGGTCTTTGTTAGGGCCAAAAGGTGGCATAACAGGTTTAATAAATAACTGTATAAATAAATAATTGTACTACTCTGTTTAAATTTAAACAGGTACATCGATACATTAATGTTTAGGGAGCTAAATCTGGTTTTCCTTCTGTAAGATGTGTAATTATACAATATTATGGATAAGGACTGAGAAAATGCACAGATCAACTATAATTAGTGCAATTTCATACATTACACAGAAGCAAACCCAGGTTTGCCACTGGGTATGTATTTTCTGTGTAAAGTAACACTCAAATTGATATAATTTAGGATTAAGGTAACTCAGGGGTCCCCAACCTTTTTGGGTCAGTGGGCACATTTTGAATTTTGAGATGTCATGGGAGCTCTCACAAAATGGTGACACGGGGGCAACCATTCCTGAAATGACTGCCATGGTGGGCATGGCTGGTCACAAAAGTCTCACTTCCCAGAAGGCAAACTGGTGATACTAAAAGACAAGTAATTTGTCCAATAACCGAAGTACAAAGAATCGGTGAGGTCTGAGCTCCAAAGCACAAAACACAAAACCACTCTTCTGAACCCAAATAAATATGGTGCTGGAGGCCGGTACCTCACTTTGCAGCATGCCAACCTCCCCCCACCTTTTTTTTTAAAGTGCAATTTCTTAAAAACCTTAATAAATAAAATAAAAATGGGGGAGGGCAGGGAGCCTGGTGAGTGCCAAGAGAGGAGTCTGAAGGCAGATTGGCACCCACATGCACCACACTGGGGATGCCAGAGGTAACTCATACAAATATATCTGTACATATATATCCACTATACTTGTATAAGGCCGCCCAATAACATTGTTTTATAGGTGGCTTTCAAAAAACATTAAAAATATCATTAAGACAATAGTTTACAGCATAAAAATTTCTAGCAGAGAGAAGAATAAAAGCAGGTAACTCAAATACACAGCACATAAACAGTGTTTCAAATCTTTCAAATCAAATATTGTTAAAAGGCCTGTGAGAATAAAATGTGTTCACCTGGCTCGAAAATGACCAAAAGAATGCACTAGGCAAGCCGGGGGGGGGGGCATTCCATAACCGAGGTGCCACCATCGCAAAGGCCCTATCCTTGGTAGTCACCTGCCTCATTTCACTTCAGGGGACACATAGAGCAGGGCTTCTGTGGAGGATCTCAAGGTTCAGCTAGGAATATGTAGGGGAAGACGATCTGTCGGGAATTCTAGTCCCATGCTGCTAACGGCTTTAAAGGTAAAAACCAGCACTTTGAATTGAGTCCAGAAACAGACTGAAAGCCAGTGCCACTGATAAAACACTGGTATAATATGACCAAATTGCTCAGTCTCAGTTAACAAAAGGTTCCTCATCCCTCTCCCAGAAGGTTCAAACCTGGGACCTTCTGCATGCAAACCATGTGCTCTCCCACTGATCAATGGCTCCTCCCTGGGTGACCCCCAAAGCAAAGCTGCCATGGGATACAGGCCTGTGGCTCACACTGGCTCAGCTTCTCTCTGAGTGTGGAAAGCTAAGCAGGGTCAGGCCTGGTTATTACTTGGATGGGAGACCCCTCCTCTAGTTTCCTGGACTCGATAGCCTTGTAGGCTCCTTCCAACTCTATGATCTATGAGGAGTGCTCCCCCAGCACCACCCTCTGCAATCAGCCACCCAAATGGAAAACAAAATCACAACAAAGCCGTACTTCCAAATACCCAACTTGGATAGCCTGTTCAGAAGGATGGACAGGCTATCCAACAGTATGGTCAACAGTATCAAAAGCTGCCAAGAGGTCCAAGAGAATCAAGAGTGTTCCACTTCCCCTGTCTGTCTCTCTCCCAGCAAACACCATCCACAAGGAAACCAAGGTAGTTTCAATCCAAAAACTATGCCTAAATTCCAATTCAAATGGGTCAAGAAAATCAGATTCATCCACAAGTTGGCCAGCCACCACTTTCTTGAGCACTCAGGGAGGGTCAATGTGCTGTCTATGTTTATGGATAGTTTTCTATGGGTAGCAACTAAATGAGCTTGCTTTGGGTCTAACATATAGGAGAGACTGTCAGTCCCTATTTTTGCACAACAAGACATGACCACCCATGCAACAAAGACCAAGGATGTGGACAAGTGGTCTATGCACCTGCTCACTTCCTCTTGGCGACTTGCTCAAACCCAGAGCTAGGCATCATCTGGAAGCGTTTTTTTAAATTTAGGATGGCATTTTAGGAGATGTGGCAGAACTAAGCTTTTAATTAGATGAGGTGACAGCATTGGTGTCTTGCCCCTTTTAATATCTATGGCTTTCATCTCAATGACTTTGTTCACGGAAGGAAAGTTTTCCATCCACTCATTACCCCTGCAGCCACCTGTACCTTCCCTAAAATATCTCCTCAAACAATGGGAGGGCCCTCCTGCCTGAAATCCTGGAGAGCTGCTGCCAGTCAATGTTAACAATACTGGGCTAGGTGGACCAATGGTCTGACTCAGTATAGGCAGCTTCTTATGTTTCTATGAGATAGGGGGAGAAAGGGGTGGGAAACTTCAATTAACTTCCTTAAGGCTGCAATCCTATGCCTACCTATCTGGTAGTTAGAGCACTGTACTCAATGGGACTTACTTCTGAGTAGACGTGTATAGTATTAGGCTGTAAATTAACTTATTTTAGGATCTAAGCCGGGGGGGGGGGGGTAGGCAATCTGATGCCTTCCAGATGTTTGGACTATAAATCCCATAATCCCAGACCATTGGCCTTGCTGGCTGGGGCTGATGGGAGCTATAATCCAAAATATCAGGATGGCACCAGGTTGCCTACCCCTGATCTAAGCTCATGTGTTTACATGGGGAAGGGCTGTAGCTCAGTGGTAGAGCTCATGCTTTGCATGCAGAAGAGCCCAGGTTCAATTCCTGGCATTTCAACATAGGGCTAGGAAAGGCTCTTGGCTAAGACCCTAGAGAGCTATTGCTGGTCAGTGCAGACACTGTTGATCTTGATGGACCAATGTTCTCGTGTGTGTGTGTGTGTGTGTGTGTGTGTGTGTGTGTGAGAGAGAGAGAGAGAGAGAGAGAGAGAGAGAGAGAGAGAGAGAAGGACAGGTTGCTTACCTGTAACTGTAGTTCTTCGAGTGGTCATCTGTGCAGTCACACATATGGGCTCTGCGCCTGCGCTGAGCCAGCTTCGGAAGATTCTTTAGCTGAGGAAAAATGGGCGGGAACCCCTCCCCCACGGTGCTCGCTCCTAGCACGGTTCCCGCCCATTCCCTCAGTTCCTATGAGACCGCCCATTGAGACCCCATGAACCGAGGGACACATAGTGGTGTTATTATCATACATCTATGCACCATAACAGGAATTTCGTTCCTCATCCCAAGAGGAGTTGGAGCGATGCACCCAATCTCCACTGGCAGGTCCATCGAAATCGATAATGACGCCCAGCGGGGATGGATGGGTGGGTTGTGTGACTGCACAGATGACCACTCGAAGAACTACAGTTACAGGTAAGCAACCTGTCCTTCTTCGTGGTCTCTGTGCATCACACATATGGGCAGAGTAACAAGCTGGCTTACCAGGGTGGGACGGCGTCACTTGTCACTGGAGTGCCGAAGAGAGGACTGCCCTGCCAAAGGCGTTGGCTTCCCGAGCTCGAAGATCAAGCTTGTAGTGCTTGACAAACGTCGATGGTGCGGACCAGGTGGCTGCCCTACAGAGTTCCTGGAGGGGAATGCCTTTCCCAAACGCCACAGACGTTGATTGTGCTCGGGTTGAATGAGCTTTTATTGCACCCGGTAGCTGTTTGTTGTTGAGTTGGTACGCAAGCTTAATTGTTTCCACAATCCATTTGGCAAACCTTTGCCTGGATACGGGTAGTCCTTTTGATCTTTCGCCATAGCAGACGAACAGCTGTGTTGATCTCCTGAACGGGGCCGTTCGGTCTTTGTAGAAGGCCAATGCACGACGAACGTCTAGCGCGTGCATTCTTTTTTCCAGATCTGTTGTTGGGTTCTGGAAATAAGCTGGCAATACTATATCCTGGTTGGTGTGAAACTCCGACACCACTTTCGGCGTGAAGGAGGTGTCTGGGCGGACGACCACCTTGTCTCTGTGGAAGACCATATAAGGTGGATCCTCTCGTAGCGCACATAGCTCGCTGGATCGTCTCGCCGAAGTTATGGCAACTAAGAAGGCCGTTTTCCATGTCAGTAGGCGATAGTCTATGGTGGCGAGCGGCTCAAATGGTTTTTGTTGTAGAGCGCGCAAGACTAGTGGTAGGTCCCAGCCCGGTGTTAGATTCTTCACCGGAGGGATGGTGTTCCTTAGGCCCTTTAGGAATTGCTTTACTAAAGGGTGGGTGAAGACTGTCCCTGCAGTGGAGCAGGGCCTGTTGGCCGAAATTGCTGCTAAGTACACCTTTATAGATGAAAGCTTTAGGCCCTTTAGCATTAGGGTATGTAGGTATTCCAAAATGGTTTGTATTGTACAAGTGTTCGGGTCTTGTCCTTGTGGCGAACTTTGAAAATGCCATCCATTTTCTAGCATAAGACGCCCTTGTTGTCGGTTTGCGGGCAGCTATTATAATGTCCTGGATTGCCACGGGCAAATTTTGCATCAGGAGCGTCGTATCCTCCATGCCATGAGTGCCAAACTTTTCAGGTCTGGGTGCCGGATCTCGCCCCGAGCCTGAGTTAGTAGAGTTGGCATTATGGGTAGAGACCGATATTCCCCCTTGGAGAGGTGAAGTAGCTGGGGGAACCAAGGTTGCCTGGGCCACCATGGTGCTATCAGGATGCAGTCCGTCCAGTCGTTCCATATCTTTGAGACGACCCGAGTCAGCAGAGGAAGGGGTGGGAAGATGTAGAATAGTTGCCCCGACCACTGCATCATAAAGGCGTCTGTAATGGATTCTGGATCTGAAGCTGCCCTGCTGCAGAAATGGTGGCATGCGGTGTTCTCCGAAGTGGCAAAGAGGTCTAGCTGAGGTTGACCCCAAAGTGAAAAGATCCATTGGCGAGTGTCTGGGTCCAGTTGCCACTCGTGGGATTGTAGGGAGACTCTGCTCAGAGCATCTGCCAAGGTATTGTCCTTGCCAGCGATGTGGATCGCCACGAGAGAGATGGACCTTTGGATTGTCCAGTGGAGAATCTTGAGGGTCATCCTCGTTAACCTCATGGACCGTGTGCCTCCTTGTTTGTTGAGGTAAGCCACAACGGTCGTATTGTCTGTGACCACTTGAATGTGTTGGTGGCACAGCTTGGACTCCATCGCCTTCATGGCGTTCCAAACAGCAAGTAATTCCAGCATGTTGATAAGCATCTTGCGTTGAATGGAATTCCATGTGCCTTGAGTGGTATGGCCTGCACAGTGTGCTCCCCATCCCAGGAGGGAGGCGTCTGTTGTTAGTATCCTTGTTGGTGTTGGTGGTTGGAAAAGGACTCCCTTGTCTAGATTGTTCTTGTCCATCCACCACAGCAGAGTAGTTCTGACCGTTCTCGGGATATGAAGGCGAGTGGATGGAGATTGTCTTTGCGGGTTGAAGGAGCGGATAAACCAGTTCTGGAGGGTTCTCATGTGCAGGCGGGCGTAGTTCACGACTTGTATTGTCGAGGCCATGTGCCCCAGGAGACGTTGGATTGTCTTTGCTGGCGGTGAGTGAGCCTGGTAGAGACTCCTTGAGAGGGTAAGTATTTTGTGTAATCTGTCTCGTGGTAGGTAAGCCCGGCCTTGAACTGAGTTGAGAACCGCCCCTATGAACTGGATCTCCTTGACCGGAGTGAGGACGGACTTCTTCGTGTTGAGGCACAGACCCAGCTCTTCGAGTAGGTGTAGTGTTGTGCGAAGAGCTGATTCTAGGCGAGATTTTGTGGAGTCCACCACTAGCCAGTCGTCGAGGTAGGGGAAGATCCGGATTCCCCTGGCCCTTAGACTTGCGCAGACCACTGCCATGCACTTGGTGAATACTCTTGGTGCTGTGGAGAGGCCGAAGGGGAGGACTACAAATTGATAGGCCTGGTCTCCTATCTTGAAACGCAGGTACTTCCGACTGTCTTGGTGAATGGCGATGTGGAAATACGCGTCTTGTAGGTCTATTGACGCGAACCAATCCGTCATGCGAAGTAGAGGCAATATTGACTGGATGGTGACCATTCTGAATTTCTTCGTTGTTATGAAGAAATTGACGAGTCGGAGGTCCAGGATCGGGCGAAGTCCTCCCCCCTTCTTCGATACTGTGAAGTACCGGGAATAGAGCCCCTCCTGGAGGTGATGTGGGTGGACAGGTTGGATGGCGTCCTTTTGCAACAGCGTGTTCACCTCCTCCATCAAGGGTGGAGTGGGCTTCGTGGTGTTGATGCCGAGGAAGGGGGGGAGGAGATCGAACTCGATCCGGTACCCGTGTTGAATGATGTTGAGGACCCAGCAGTCCGTCGTGATGGTGCGCCATGATGGAAGGTAGGAGGCTAGCCTGTCGAAGAAGGAGATTGTCATGTCCGTTATATTTGTCAAGTCCGGTGTGTCTGTCAGATTTAGGATTTATGCCATTTTTGGTGGACGTCCTTTGCTCCGTGTTACTGAGTCAAAGGCGCCGTTTGCCATAGGAGTTGCCCTTCCTAGGTCCCTGATATTTGGTCTGGAAGGGTCTCTTTGTTCCGGTGGGTTGGCGGTCCTGTGCCCTTGAGTCCTGGCCTTTTTGCTGGAAACGTGGGCGAAAAGGGGGTGCTGATAGGTTGGGTCTAGGCCATTGTCTTGGCCTGTATTGCCTTTGTCTGAGAGGGGCAGTGAGGCCCATCTTCTGTGCAGTGACCTTGGCCTTTTGGGCAGTGTCAAGGGAGTCATCTGTTTTGGTATTGAAAAGGCCTTCTCCATCAAAAGGCAGGTTCTCTATGCGTGATCTCGCATCATTGTTAAGTAGCGTTGAGCGGAGCCACGCATGTCTGCGAAGAGCGATAGAGCTTATGAGTGATCTGGCATGACAATCAGTTTGGTGTCTGGCATTACTCATCTGAAGGGTCGCCATGCTTAGCGCTTCAGCTTGTAGTACTCGTGCCAGCTCCCTTTTTTCTTCTGACAAGTCCTCGCAGAGGTTGCCCAGCTTTTCTGTCAGGAAGTGCTGGTACCTTGCCATGATTGCCTGGTAGTTAGAAACTCGAAGGCCTAGAGCGCTGGAGGAATATACCCTCCTGGCACAAGCATCCAGTTTCTTCCCTTCTTGATCCACCGGAGTTGTGTGTTGTTTACTCGTAGTGGACTGGGCTGACTCAACAATGATTGAGTTCGGGGCTGGATGTGTGAAAAGAAATTGTGCGTCCTCTTTTTTGACGCGATAGAGCGACTCCAGTCGTTTTCCAGTGGGTGGGATCGCTGCCGGGGCGTTCCAGGTGTTCTTTACTACCTTTAGTAGTGCTGGCAAGTACGGTACTAGAGCTGGAGAAGTTTGAGTTGCTTGCATGAGGCTATAGACCGGATCATCATCATCCGGGGATTCTATCACAGTCTCTATGCCAAGGGATGCTGTCATCCTGAGGACATGATCCGCAAAGGTGCCCAGGTCTTCTGATGGAGACACTGCCGCTTTTGATTCCACCTGGAGGTCGGGTGAAGAGTCTGGCAGGCCAGACATCACTGAGTCTGAATCTGAGTAGGGTAAGTCAGAGGAAGACTCTTGGACTTGATGTTTAGTTGATCTCTCCAGGTGTTTCCTTTTACATTGCGCCTTTCTAGGCGAGCCATGTGTTCTCTTTGTTTGCTGGCCAGCAGTGCGCCTTGGGCTTCTCTTCTTGTGTTGCTCGATTTCTGGTGGGCTTCGACTACGGGACCGATCTCGATGTCGATCGATGTCCGGTGTCGAGCTTCGATGGCGATGTCGACGTCGATCGCTGGTAGGCGTTGGGCTTCGATGTCGACGTCGATGGCGGTCTCCTGGTGGGGAGCCACTACGATATCGATGTCGATGAGGTGAGCTGCTACGTCGCCTCTCGATCTCGGGCGATGGAGTTCGCCGTCGGCGTTCGGTGTCGAATGGACTCCTACGCCGTCGGCGGTCGGTGTCGGGTGACCGGCTTCGGTGACGGCTGGAATCGATCGAGGAGCTTCGGCGGCGGGAACGTTCGGGTTGGCGCCGGCGATTGCCCTCCTGAGAAGGACTCCTGGGTCCGCGATGTTTGTCCTTAGACAGCGGACTTCTGTGATGTCGTTCGGGGCCGAGTGTAGGGCTTCTATGGCGATAGCGCTCGGTGTCGACGGGTGAGTCCCGGTGGCGAGCGTGCTCGGTCTCGACAGGGCTTTGGCGTCGAGGTCGTTCGGCATCGACTGCATCCCGATGTCTCGGGCTGTCGATGTCAGAGTCGTCGGCGCTGCGTAGTCTTTTAGCGCGTCGCCTTCGATATCGAGGGGATTCCTCCGAGTCCGATGAGCTGCCCCTTCTACTGGGGGACCTGCGCTCCTCTCGGTATCGTAGTCGATATCGATCACTGGAATCTCGCCCTCTATGGGTCATTTTCTGGTGGACCATTTTCTATGTCTCTAGATCAGAGGGATTGTCTGTCGGATGCCTCCGATCGAGATCTGCTGCGGCGGTGGCTAGCCGGTGGGGACTTCTCTCTGTTTTCAGTAGATTGCACCGACTGTACAGGAGAGTCCCGTATTTCACCCTCCGATATCGAAGCCACGAGCTCATTTGCTGGGGACACGTGGGTGACCCTCGGTGTCGATGGGTCTCTGCGTGTCGATGTCGAGTGTTTCGACAAGGCCGGGGATTTCACGATCTCAGTGACGGCCGCCATTTTGAGTGGAGTGGTAGGTTTGGGTGGAGACGTAGTTTTCTCCTTGGCCTTCGTCTCCTTTAATCCTCCATGTTTATGGGATTTTTTCTTTTTTTGTGCGACCTCCTCATGGCCAGATTTCGTTGGGGGAAAAGATTTTTTTGAGGTCGTGGCACGCGGAATCGTCGGGCCCGCTGCCGACAGGGTTTCCTGCCATAAGGCGGTTTTTAGTTTTAGGGCCCGTTGCTTCTTTGTCACCTTGGTGAATTTTTTACAGTGGCGACAAGTTTCGACGATATGCTCCTGGCCTAGGCATAGGAGGCATAAACTGTGCCCATCCGCTGGAGGAAGTTTAGCCTCACAGCTTGAGCACTTTCGGAACGGGGCCTTAAGGGCCATCGTTCCTAGGGTAAAAGTTAGAAAGGAGAGTGAAGAAGAGGGACTTCTTTTTTTTTTTTTTTTTTGAGGGTGAAGAAGAGGGAGGAAGAAGGAGGAAGATAAGTACTAAGGGGGGGGTTATAGAGGATTAATATATATAACGTAATCTACTCAGCAGTTAGGAGTTTGGAGAACCTTTCGAAGAGCACCAGTCGCAATGGCGGTCGAAAAGGAACTGAGGGAATGGGCGGGAACCGTGCTAGGAGCGAGCACCGTGGGGGAGGGGTTCCCGCCCATTTTTCCTCAGCTAAAGAATCTTCCGAAGCTGGCTCAGCGCAGGCGCAGAGCCCATATGTGTGATGCACAGAGACCACGAAGAAGAATGTATATAACTACAATGGGAGGGGAAGAAGTATTTTGTAGATGTTCTCCCCAAACAAGTTTCAGGTCAGTAAGGAAATTTTCAGAAGCACATCCTTTTGCAATAGAAAAACACCATCCCTTATTTTTTCTGCTAGGCACAACAAACTGGCTCACTGAGATTGAAGTGGCAGCAAAAATGAAATAGTTTGCTAGTCAGCACATTACAGGAAAATTTACACATCTCAGATTACAGTAGTACAATGAGCCACCCCTTAAAATGGAAGGTGTAATTTTCACAGAAGCTTTAATTTTGGGAGTTTCTATGTATTGCCAAGGATCTTAGGAGTGGCATTGCCAAAGATAATTTTAAGTATAACTAATGAGCACAGTATGTGAAATTCTTCTTCATATTTGTATAGGTTCTGCTGTTGAGAGTAATCCATGGCAGTTGAAACAAAACTATCACTGGGGCTGCATCTAGTTACCTCTCTTAAATACGTAAGCCCCAATTTTTTTTTTTAAATCCCAGCTATGCTTAGACTTCTGATATTTGGGTATCTACAGGGAAATCCAGTCCTTGACAGGTTATTGGGCAAGAACAGAATGATTGCAGTTTGACTTGAGTATTTGTAAAAAGCTGGGCACCGAAATTTAAGACTTCGAGTAGATCAAACTTTACTGGTCTTTATAAAACCAGTGATTAGGCATTAAAATAGCAGTTGGCATCATCTTTGTAAACAGATTATCAGGAAATCTGTCAGTTCTATGCAAGACACATAGGTAATGTGGCTTGCTCAGTTCAGATGCTTGATGTGCAGTTGTGGTTAAACAGTAACTAGGATGCGCTAACAAAGACATAAAGTATATGACTACAACTTCACTGCAAAAAATAAAATAAAAAGGAACAACGAAGGAAAATACTTTCCAACTGTGTTGGAAAAAGTGGTTAACAAAAAAGCCAGATGGCAGCTACTTCATTTGTTAATATTTGCAATGCGTATTCATAACGTTCACAGGGTTTTGTTCTGGACTTCTGGGAATTATCCCAATTATAAATTACCTTATTTACTCAGTGTCCATTACTATTATAAGTTACCACATGAAGCAGCTAGTGTTGCAACATTTGAATGTCCTGTAGTAGGCTTTAAATTATAACCCATATTATTCCAATTGTAGCAGCCAGCCCCAGAGATCAGAGGAGGCCATTTGATCTGAATCACCACCACTGGAGAAGTCACCTCTCAGTCTAGAATTTACATTACACTGGAGTAACTTTAATAAGCTTGCTCATTAAACCTTCCCCACATATTATCTTCATATTTGGTTGCTTTCCTTCTTCCCATCACTTAACTAGGGAAGTCCAGCCATCTTAATCCAAAGCAGACCAGCAGACTCAAAATTTTAGAGTGATAGTGGTGGTGTGGAATACTAAAAACACTATGAGTTTATATAATTTCAGGAAACACCTTTATTTATTGCATTTTATCCAGGAAGTCCAAGGTTCCCAAGTGGTTTCCCATCCAAGCACTGACCTGACCCAGATTTGCCTTGAGAATATACATTAAAATACATTTGAAATCTAATGTTCAATATCATTAGGAGCAAACTCACTTACAAAAGCTTTTTTCTGTATCCTTTTTTGCTTTTGCTTTAATACTCTCATTTTTAGTCATTGTCATAACACTCAAAACCTCTCTATCCTACTAAGTGAAAACATCTATTCATCTGCTCTTCCAGGTTTATCTTTCTAGATTTCCATAAAAGCTGAAGAAAATCCATTATAGCGAAGAGGTTAGTGGAAAAGCCACATTTCTTTTTTCCATATATAATTATGAACACATACACAACTTCACTTTCTCTAAACATGCCTACATGTTATGTTTTATGGCAATTGTTCTGTGAGTGCTAGTCTTTAATTTCCTAAAAAGTCATTTTATAGAGCCACTACATATCGGAAAAGAAAAAGAAAGCTGGGGGGGGGGGGAGAGGTTGGCAACACAAAACAAATTTTGCTCATTGTTCAAAGCAAGAAATACATCCCCTCCCATGGAATTTGGTGAAGTGTCCTAGGCTTCCTAATCCAAAGATTATTTATTCTCTAAGTACTACGGTGGCATTTGTGGGATCCTCTGACCAATCCCTACAACAGATGTTGATGCTACAGAATCGGACTCAAAGAGTGCTTATCAATGGTTCCTTCTCAAACTGGGGAGAGGTAACGAGCGGGGTACCACAGGGCTCGGTCCTGGGCCCGGTGCTCTTCAACATTTTTATTAATGACTTGGATGAGGAGGTACAGGGAATGCTTATCAAATTTGCAGATGACACAAAGTTGGGTGGAACAGCTAATACTCTGGAAGACAGAAACAAAATTCAAAGTGACCTCGATAGGCTGGAGCGCTGGGCCGAAAACAACAGAATGAAATTTAATAGGGATAAATGCCAAGTGCTGCACCTAGGGAGAGGAAACCAAATGCAGAGTTACAGAATGGGGGACACTTGGCTCAACAATACTACAAGTGAGAAGGATCTTGGAATTGTGGTAGATCACAAACTGAATATGAGCCAGCAATGCGACGTGGCTGCAAAGAAGGCAAATGCAATTTTGGGCTGTATTAATAGAAGTATAGCTTCCAAATCGCGGGAAGTGATAATTCCCCTTTACTCGGCACTGGTTAGGCCTCATCTTGAGTACTGTGTCCAGTTCTGGGCACCTCATTTTAACAAGGACATAGACAAACTGGAGAGGGTTCAGAGGAGGGCAACAAGGATGATAAAGGGACTGGAAACAAGGCCCTATGAGGAGAGACTGAAAGAATTGGGCATGTTTAGCCTTCAGAAGAGGAGACTGAGGGGAGATATGATCGCACTCTTCCAGTACTTGAAGGGATGTCACACAGAGGAGGGCCAGGATCTCTTCTCGATCATCCCAGTTTGCAGGACACGGAATAATGGGCTCAAGTTACGGGAACCTAGATTCTATCTAAACATCAGGAAAAATTTCTTGACTGTCAGAGCAATAAGACAATGGAATCAACTACCTAGGGAGGTGGTGGGCTCTCCCACTCTGGAGGCATTCAAGGTGCAGCTGGACAGCCATCTGTCAGGGATGCTTTGACCTGGATTCCTGCATTGAGCAGGGGGTTGGACTTGATGGCCTTGTAGGCCCCTTCCAACTCTACTTTTCTATGATTCTATGATTCTATGATTCTATGTCAGAGCATGCCTATGAGTACCAAGGGCATAGAATATATTACTTCTGTTCAGTGCAAACTGTAGCGGGGGTGGGAAAAGAACAGGTTGCTTACCTGTAACTGTGGTTCTTCGAGTGGTCATCTGTGCATTCATACACTTGGGCTTTGCACGTGCGCCGAGACCATTTCGGGATAATTATACAGCTAAGGAAAATTGGGGAGCCCTTCCCCCATCGTGCATGCTCCTAGCGGGGCTCCCGCCCATTCCCTCAGTTCCCTGAGACCACCTATTGTGGTCCTGGGACTGAGATAATCATCGACACTGACGCTGGTCCTGACATCGACATTGGTACCACAGGACCTATCCGCTCCTGGTAGACCCATCGAAATCGATAGTGACACCGAAGCGGGGTTGGTGGGGGGGGGGTTGTGTGAATGCACAGATGACCACTCGAAGAACCACGAAGTGCTGTGTCAATACTGGCATGCTGAGAGACCCGGCACCATAACAAACGAGAAGCTTTGGAGATTGGCGTGTGGGTTCTGTGCAAGCTTTGTAAAAGGCTAAAGCCCTACATATGCCCAGAGTATGCAACGTTCTATCAATGGACATGGCCGGGGCTGGAAAAAATGCCAGCAAAGTGATGTCCTGGTTCACGTGGAATGCAGTGACCATCATAAGCAAAAACGCAAAGTCCTGCCGAAGCACCACCTTGTCATGATGAAAGGTGAGATAAGGCGAGTCTACCCTCAAGGTGCAAAGCTCACTTGATCATAGAATCATAGAAAAGTAGAGTTGGAAGGGGCCTACAAGGCCATCAAGTCCAACCCCCTGCTCAATGCAGGAATCCAGGTCAAAGCATCCCTGACAGATGGCTGTCCAGCTGCACCTTGAATGCCTCCAGAGTGGGAGAGCCCACCACCTCCCTAGGTAGTTGATTCCATTGTCTTATTGCTCTGACAGTCAAGAAATTTTTCCTGATGTTTAGATAGAATCTAGGTTCCCGTAACTTGAGCCCATTATTCCGTGTCCTGCAAACTGGGATGATCGAGAAGAGATCCTGGCCCTCCTCTGTGTGACATCCCTTCAAGTACTGGAAGAGTGCGATCATATCTCCCCTCAGTCTCCTCTTCTGAAGGCTAAACATGCCCAGTTCTTTTAGTCTCTCCTCATAGGCCCTTGTTTCCAGTCCCTTTATCATCCTTGTTGCCTGCCTCTGAACCCTCTCCAGTTTGTCTACATCCTTCTTAAAGTGTGGTGTCCAGAACTGGACGCAGTACTCAAGATGGGGCTTAACCAGTGCTGAGTAAAGGGGAATTATCACTTCACGCGATTTGGAAGCTATACTTCTATTAATTATTAATGCAGCCCAAAATAGCATTTGCCTTCTTTGCAGCCACATCGCATTGCTGGCTCATATTCAGTTTGTGATCCACCACAATTCCAAGATCCTTCTCACTCATGGTATTGTTGAGCCAAGTGTCCCCCATTCTGTTACTGCATTTGGTTTCCTTTCCCTAGGTGCAGCACTTGGCATTTATCCCTATTAAATTTCATTCTGCTGTTTTCGGCCCAGCGCTCCAGCCTATTGAAGTCGCTTTGAATTTTGTTTCTGTCTTCCAGAGTATTAGCTGTTCCACCCAACTTTGTGTCATCTGCAAATTTGGTAAGCATTCCCTGTACCTCCTCATCCAAGTCATTAATAAAAATATTGAAGAGCACTGGGCCCAGGACCGAGCCCTGTGGTACCCCGCTCATTACCTCTCCCCAATTTGAGAAGGAACCATTGATAAGAACCATTGATCGGTGAGCCGACGTAACCACCACCAGGAAGACTGTTTTCCAGGTCACTCGTCTCAAGTCTGCTGTTGCCATGGGCTTGAAAGGCTTTGATGTCAGTGCCTTGAGGACCAAAGGGAAATCCAGGAATAAGTGATCGAATCCGAGGGATCAAATTTCTCAAACCCGTCAAGAATTGCTTGACTCAGGGATGAGTGAAAATAGTACCGCCTTGTCTGATGGGACAGTAAACCATGATGGCTGTGAAATAGAATGTGTTGAACTGGGCAGCAGACAGGATTGACGTTCGCCTGTTTTGCAAAGGTGGAAAAAGCTGTCCATTTCTTGGCATATGAAGAATGAGTAGACAGCTTGAATTTCAGATGACAGTTGCAAAGCAGATGTCACTACCAAATCCTCCATGCCATGAGTCGGAGGGTATGTGGATCCAGGTGGCAGATGCGACCCCGGTCTTGAGTTAGAAGAGATGGAATCGAGGGTCAGAACCAGTACTCCCCTTGAGACAGGTGAAGAAAAGATGCGAACCATGCCTGCCTCAGCCACTATGGTCACTATGTAATCTGAGTTGTCGAGCTGGATTTTGGCGATGACCTTGGTTAGTAAAGGAACTGGAGGGAACAGGTAGAATAGGGTTCCTGTCCATGGAATCAAAAAGGCATCTGTTAGTGATGCTGGATCTTGACCCGCTCTGCTGCAGAATGTCAGACAGGCAGTGTTCTCTCTGCTGGCAAACAGGTCCACAGTTGGGACACCCCAAACGTCGAAGAGGCCTTTCCAAGTTCCCAAGTTCGAGGGACCAGCTGCCATTCGAGGGATTCCATAGACACCCTGCTGAGAGCATTGTCTTTCGCTGCTATGTGAATTGCCACAAAGAAGACCTTTCTGGGATTGCCCAACTGAAGACTTTTAGAGTCAGGCAGGTAAGTTAGGTGGAACGGGTGCCACCCTCCTTGCTCAAGTACACGACAACCGTTGTGTTGTCCGTAACTATTTGTACTGTCCTTTCTCTTAGATCAGGCTCGAGGGCCCTCAGAGCATTCCAGATTGCATGCAGCTCGAGAAGATTTATATGTGCTGCTCGTTCTCGAGGGATCCAGACCCCTTGTACAGTCTGCTGACCACAGTGCGCTCCTCAGCCGAGGAGTGAGGCATCGGTGGTCAGAGTCCTGGATGGAGAAGGGGGATGAAACAGAAGACCCCTGTTAAATTGTCCTTCTTCACCCACCATCGAAGAGAGCCCTTGACCTGGGCAGGGATGTGCAGGCAAGTTCGACGTGTATTGCACTAGAGATCGAATGCTCTTAGGAACCAATTCTGCAGTAGTCTCATTTGCAGAAGGGCGAATGCAACTACCGAGATCGAAGAGGCCATGAGCCCAAGGAGACACTGAATGGAGTGTGCCGTGTAGGTTCTGGACTGGTAAGTCTTTTTCGAGACGGTAAGAATTTTTTGTACCGTCTGGTGGTAAAAAAGCTCGACCCACAGTCGCATCTAAGATCGCTCCAATAAATTGTATCTTTTTTTGTAGGAACGAGGACAGATGTTTTCCTGTTCAGATAGAGCCCCAAGTCTTCTAACACCGTCAGAGTTGTCCGAAGGGCATGGTGAAGAAATGGACAGCTCTGAGGTCCATGATCGGCTGAAGCCCCCGCATCCTTCTTTGGCACCGTGAAATACCTGGAGTAGAGGCCTTCCTGCAAGTGAGAACTGGGGACAGGTTGAATCGCCCCTTTCTGAAGCAAGGAAGTCACCTCCCTCCCACAGCAGTGGAGATGCGCAGTTCGGATGCCAAGAAAAGGAGGATCGTCAAACTTGATCCTGTACTCATCCTGGATGTCGAGTACCCAGCAGTCTGTTATTATTGTCCTCCAGGATGACAAGAAGCAGGAGAGGCGGTTGTTGAACTGCACTTGTGGATCCAATGGAACTCATGGAGCCGAGGTGAAAAGGGAGTCAAAGGCGCTGTTTGGAAAAGTCTCCTCCTCTGCGGGAGCCCTGGTATTTAGGCTGATTGAAAGGGCGTCTCGATGCCTGGGGCTGCTGTGCACGAGGTTGACGCTCCTGCATATTCCTCTGCATAAAAGAAAACTGGTACGGGGCCAAGAAAGACAGCTGTCGAGGACACCTCTGTTGTTGATATGTGGGCCAAAACTAGGGATGTGCACTTACACCGGCACTCAGTGAGCACCCCTGTCGCGCGATCCGCCCTGAGCACCCCGCGAGCGGCAGCTGTGGCGCTCTCCAAGGCGCTCGCTGGACTTCCAGGTCCCCAGCACTACGTTATTTATGTAAAAAACAGCATAAAATACGTTAGAATTCCTTAAAACGGCGGCGATTTGTGTAAGCGGCGATTTGTTTTTTATGTTAAAAACAGCATAAAATACGTTAGAATTTAATGTATTTTATGCTGTTTTTAATATAAAAAACAAAGCGCCGCTTACTCAAATCGCCACCGTTTTAAGGAAGTTTTCCCTGTTATTGCATAAATAATGTAGCGCCAGGGATCCAGAACGTCCTTTCCACAGCTCGTCTAGCGAGGACGTGAGCCGAGCCAGGGAAAGGTAAATCACATGGAGCTCAAGGGGGTCGAGGCTGACGAGTTCGCCCTGCTTCCACCCCGATTGAGCTCCACGCACATCCCTAGCCGAAACCCATCTTTCTGGAATTAGACCTAGCCTGCTATACAGCATCCAACGAATCATCCGTGGAGGCATTGAACGGGCCTTCTCCGTCGAATGGTAGGTCTATTCTCGACCTCACCTCCAGTGCCAACGACGTTGATCTCAGCCAGGCATGATGTCGTAAGGCGACTGTTGTGCCTCCAGTAGGTCAGAGAGAGACCAGCCGGGCCGGAGTGTGTTTGGGGTGGGGCCAGGCTAAATGCAGCCTGACCTAGCTGGGCAGCCTTACCAATCAGCACCTGCTCAAAAGGCAGGTCCCAAACGCACTCAGATGCTGGAATCAGTTGTTTGTTACTAGAGCTACAGCCAGATGCTCCTGACATTCCCGACCACAGACTTGTACCTTTGAACCTTGGAACGACCCTGACCACGACTTTGCCTGATCCCAAACTGGTTTACGTTTGCTCTGTTTTGGACTGATATATTTTGGCTTCGACACTCGGACTGTGATAACGACTATGGCTTATCTTGGAACTGGACGGATTTACGACAGCGACGGATCCAATCAGCGAACAACTGTGGCAGTTGGCCTGGTGTCTAGTGGTATTGATTTGTTGGTGAGACAGGCTAGACGCTTCAGCCTTCTCATCGGGTACGTAATGACACAGGGAGCCCATTTTTTCACACAGAAAAAGCTGATAATGGGCCATGGTAGCCTGGTAATTAGCTACCCAAAAGTCCGAGGGAACTGGACAAGTAAATTCGCCTGCCAAAGTCACTGAGTCTTCTCCCCTCTTTATCCACCGGGGTAGAATGCTGCTTCGATTGGGCGGATTCAACAATTATAGAGTTTGGTACAGGATGCGAGAAGATAAATTTGGCGTCCTCCTCTTGCACCCTGTACATGGTTTCTAGCCTCTTCACTGTTGCAGGAGTGGATGCTGCCATTTTCCAAATATGCTGAACTGTTCCCAAAAGTGTTGAAGGAAAGGAATAAGTGTTGGAGTGGTGTTTGATGTAGGAATCACATTAAACAAAGGGTCTTTATTTTGCACTCCTCGACCTTCGTCTCCATGCCCAAGGCCTGAGTCATCCTCTGAACATGGTCCACGAAGTACCCCAAGTCTTCCGACAGTGAAATGGATGCCCTGGATCCACCTCTTGATCTGGGGACAAACGAATCTGGGGTCGCAGAAACGAGGGAGACAGTGTCCGATGTATAGTCCTCCGGTGAGGAGGAACGTTGTGCTGGAAGCATATCCAGGTGGGGCTGCACCGACCCGTGAACTGTTGCAGCACTAGTGCTGGGTGCTTGTGTAGCCTCCGGTTGTTGTGGTAAGCAACCTCAATTCAACCCTATAATGAGATGCCCTCGAACGCAAGGTGATTTGTCCCTCACCTATCTCCACGTAGGTTGTAGCAGGGGTCTCAGCAGGCTGAAATCAAAAAGTAAGGTTACGTAATTACAACCTCCGTTGTGGAACTTCAGTATGCTGATGATAATGTGGTCTCCGTACATTCAGAGGATGATCTCCAAACTATCCTAAATGCTTTTGCAGAAGCATACGGAAAAACTTGGTCTCTCACTTAACATCAAAAAAACCAAAGTGCTTCATCAGCAAGTGCAAGCTAACCTTTGGTGATGCCATCTATCCAGCTTGGCGTGACAATACTGGAAAATGTCGATCATTTTCTCTATCTTGGCAGCTATCTTTCTGTTACAGCTACATCGACAGTGAAATCCAGCATCGTCTGAGCTCCGCAAGTGCTGCGTTTTCTCGAATGAAACATAGAGTGTTCGAGGATCGGGATATTTGTAGAAGACCAAAACACTGGTTTATGAAGTCATGTATTACCAACTTTATTGTATGCCTGCGAAACATGGACTATCTATAAACGTCACCTCCAACTCCTTGAAAAGATTTCATCAACGTTGCCTCCGGAAAATCTGCAAATTACTTGGGAAGATAGGCGAACAAATGTCAGTGTACTGGGAAGAAGCAAAGACTACTAGCATTGAAAAAATGATCCTTCAAACGCCAACTTCAGTGGACCGGTCATATTGTTCGATGCCTGACTGCCACTCTCCCAAAGCAGTTACTTTATTCCCAACTCAAGGATGGAAAGCAGAATATCGGTGGTCAATACAAGAGGTTTCAAGATGTTCTTAAGGCTAATCTAAAAAATTCAATATAAACATCAAAAACTGGGAAGCTCTGGCCCATGAAACGATCTAACTGGGGGTTGGCCTTTCACAAAGGTTCTATGGACTTTGAAGAAGCTCAAGTGCAAGGTTGAAAGGGAGAAACGTGCTAAGCGAAAAGCACGTCAACTGAATCCTTTAACAAGACCATCTTCCATCTGGTAACCTGTGTCCTCACTGTGGGAAGCTGTTGTGGATCTAGAATTAGCCTCCACAGTCACTTACGGCCCATCGCTAGAGTCTACACAATTTTCTTTAGAATTTTCCTCCTCTTTAAAATCTCCTTTTTGTAAATTTCTTTTTTTTTTTATCCTGGAAGACAATCTTTACTCGGTCACGAGTGATCGCCTGACTGAGCAGGGGTCTCCGTAATGCTGGTATCATCTGCGATAGGAGCGGGCCCCAGTTGATGCTGCCAAATACTCCGACCTAACCTCATACATGGGGGACTAGGATTGATAGCGTCTATCTCTGTCCCGCACGGAACGGAGTGGGAATGGGCAGTCTAGTCTGGGAGACACTGCTCTTGTCTCTGGATGAGGTCGAACATCTCAGTCTCATACTGGTGGTACCGAGAGGCATCGAATCCCTAGAGTTCGATTTCCTTTGAGCTCGATGAGTTGAGCTCAAGGGCTTGCCATGTTGAGGGCAAGTAGAGGTGACTCTATGGGCCGGTTCGCAATGACCCGGCTGTGGGTGGGGGAGGCACCACGGGGCTGTCTGCGGGGTCCGGCCGGGGCGCTGCAGATGACCTCGCCCCACGTGCGTGGGCAGACCCCGCACCGCAGTGCGGGCCTCTCCTACAGTCTGGAGCGGCGGCAGCGGCGGCAGCTCCGGCCGCTCTGGGCTGCCGCCTCTGTGCGGACCCCGTGGGATGGCCGCCCGCTGTTCGCACAGCACAATGGCCACGCACGGTAAGGGCTTACCCCTCTACCGCCCATGGTTCACTTTGCGTGCATCCCACGCGCAGTAGCTGTCCCGCCGGGGGCACCCCTAGTCAGCATTCACACGACACGGGAACCGCAGGGACTTCTGCTCCCCCGCGGTTTCCCGTGTCGTGCGAACAAGCCCCAACTCTCCTTCCAAGACCAAGACCACCTGAACCTTGAGCCCGTTGAGCGTTTCGGGGTCGGAGGAGCGGGATTAGCTGCAACGGGTTTCCCCTGTCTCCGGCACAGAGACGGATGGAACAGGCTCAATCATGGTCTTCGATGCCGAGGGCGGCCAGAGGCAATGGGACCTTACTGGGCGAAATCTTAGATTCCTTGGTCTTATCCTTTTTTGCCGCTTTGCATCACTTACACCTTTCGGCATCATTCTTGGTTTTGTGGGCTTTTTTGGCTAGCTTTGTTGCAAGTAACGCCTCCAACAACTTCCCCGGTGTCGACGGGCATTCAGTTTGGCCGTGTGGGTCAGTGGAGACCTAGGCTTTGCCTGGGGCAGAGCTATAGAGGTCGTTGGGACAGAGACTGCTTCAAGGGCCTTGTGCCACAAGACTGCCCTCAATTTGTCCGCCCGATGTTTACGGGCCTGCCACGTGAACGCCTGGCAGTGGTGGCAAGAGTCAACGAAGCGGCATTCCCCCATGCAAAAAAGACACAAGGAGTGTCCGTCGGCAGGAGGCAACTTCACCCCACATTTAACGCATTTCCAAAATGCTGCCTTAAGAGGCATGGTGCCTCAGGATGAGGTGTAGGTGAAAAAACGTAACATACATACATATATTCAAAGAAATAAGTGAGAAGAAAAAACGCTCAGCTGAAAACTGCAAAAGAGCAGAGAAACCTCCCAAGAATGACTAGCCGCAATGGCGGTCGAAGAGGAAATGAGGGAACGGGCGGAAGCCCCACTAGGAGCATGCGCGATGGGGGAGGGGCTCCCATCTGATTTTCCTCAGCTATAGAATTTTCCCGTAATGGCCTCATCGCAGGCACAGAGCCCATGTGTATGATGCACAGAGACCACGAAGAAAAATCAACAAATCCCACAAGATAGGATTTCTCAGGAAAGCAGGATGAACAAACATGGGCATGCAAACCCTCCAGACAAATTGGTTGCATTTATTTTATGATTTCTAATGTCATTCTACACCAAGGTTTTCAAAGCAGCTTACAAATAATTTAAAAAATTATACTCAGAGTCAGCTAAAATTGCTAAGGCAGTTAATTAGCAGTAACACCAGAAACAAAGAAATGTTCACAATCCTCTCAAAACTAAAAGTTCACAGCCTCTTTAAAGGTGCTCATTCTATACCTGCAGTACCACCACTGAGAAAGTCCTGCCCCATATATTTCTCTACTGATCTCAACATGGGCGTGCAATTGAGGGGGTTCTTAGGGATGGGTGAATTGCTCGAGGGGGGTGGAAGTGGGGCAAACTCACCCCACTCGCCCCCTCCGAGCCTGTGGAACTTACCTTTCCCTGGCTCGGCACAACTCCCTGGAGAAGAGCCGGGGAAAGGTACTTCCGGGTCCCGCTGCTGCGTTTCCCCCATAAAATCCAAGGTAAACTCCCTTAAAACGGTCACAAATAGGCTATTCGCGGCCGT
>JAHFWL010000460.1:0-58011 GCA_021292165.1 Shinisaurus crocodilurus
GCTGGGGCATGCTGGGAGTTGTAGGCCAAAAACATCTGGAGACCCAAGGTTGGAGAGCCCTGATCTAAAGGACACTTGTTTTGGTTTGTTTCCTTTCTCAACAAGTCAAGATTCAAAAACTAGAACAAATAAATACTTCTGAAGATAATTGGTTATGTGCAAAAGCATGTGGAAGTGCATAAGTGTAATCCTGAGGGTACTCACAAGGAGGTGAGTACTAGAATCCTTTTGTAATACAGCATAATACTGCAACAAGTATTCCTGAGAAGTGGGAAGGCTTCCGTCGAGAAAGACAGAGATCTTTCTATATGCAACTACAGATGTTCCAAAAATGCAGTTTGCAAAATTTTCAGGGTTTTGCCTAATTAAAATAAAAATAGAGAATTTCATAAGGACATGTTTTGTAACTTACATAAATACCTTTCCAACAAGAGCATATACAACCAAATTTCTGCACTGGGGAACCAGTATGGCATAGTGTTGGGCCGGGACTTGGGAGATCTGGATTCTAGGCCCCACTCAGCTGTGAAGCTCACTGGGTGACTTTGGGCCAGTCACTGACTCTCAGCCTAACCTACCTCACAGGGTTGCTGTGTGGATAAATGGAGAGGAGGAGGGGGATTATGTAAGCCGCCTTGGGTTCCTTGCAGGAAAAAAGGCGGGATATAAATAATAAATAAATAGGTAAAAAAAATAAATATATAAATATTTATTTATTTATTATTATATTTACCCCGCCTTTTTTCATGCAAGGAACCCAAGGCGGCTTACATAATCCTCTTCCTCTCCATTTTATCCTCACAACAACCCTGTGAGGTAGCTTAGGCCATTAGTAGCCATATTGGTATCTGTTGACTGATTTGATTGTGTACACTCTCATTGGAATGGTATTTACATAAGCTGCAAAACTTTATGATGGCATCCATTTTTATGACACAGCTATGAGTCACAGATTGTAGTTTCATAAGACTACAATCCCCATGATTGCCGGAAAGGACACTGCAGAGCATGCTCACAAATATCAGCTTCAGTATCCAGGCAGGCAAGATGGGGGCCTGCGTGGCTAGTGAGAGAGGTTCCCTCCCACTACTGGCTCCCTCTCCCACTGTGCAAGCAAAAGTTAAGGGGCTTGCACTCTTCCTTTCTCCTTACTTTAGCTTGCAAAGCGGGTGGGGACCTGTAATCATTCCTTCTGACTATTCACAAAAAACCTCAATTTTTGTGTGTGAATAATCTAAGGGAATTCTCACAACAACCTGGTTGTTTTTGAGGCAGAGGCAAACATGTGGATGTTCTCTCATTTCTAATTCACACATTTGCAATGTGTATCTCTATATATTTTTATAGCAAGATATACTATGTTATTTACTGACCTTAAGGAGGCAGTAGTGCGACCACTCCTGAAAAATGCACTCTGGACCCAACGGTATTTGATAATGTGGAGAAAAAGAGCCTCTGAGGGTTCCTACACACACACACGCACACGCCTCCCATGTGTAAACCAAGTAAGGCCAGTTGGGGGGCTGGGAGGAGCGAAAGGTACATAAAGCATCGGATGGGGCATGGCGCCTGAGAGTCCGGTCTAGGGCTTTCATATGCAAATGTAGTTCAGGCCCAGTAAGCCATGAGTCATGACTCCTGAGTTTCCCTCCCTTGCCTGGCCAGGTGAAGTTCATTCTAATTGGCTGGAGGCAGGAAAGCTACAGAAAAGGGGAGGGGGGAAGAGCTATATTCCAAGGTGGGAGTTTTGTTTCTTTGTCTGTCTTGGTTCGTCGCGTGGTTGCTAGCTGTGGAGTAATGGCAGCAAGCCAAGCAGAGGCCCAAGCCCTCGGGGGGCGGGGGCTCAGGAACTGACCCCAAGTAGCTCCTGGTGAAATTAGCTGAATGAGGGCTCTGGTAAAGGCAAGCCTTGTGGGAAGCTACCCATCTCGGACCTTCGGGTAGGTGGAGTAGTTCCCCATCGGGCAGCAAGGCTGTGCTGGATCTAACCCTGGAAAGAAGACTGACCCTCAGGTAACAGGTGTGTGCCTGAGAGATATTAAGAATCAGGTTTGTTATTTTGCAGCTCTATTTCTGTGTACCAAAGTGTCTCTCTCTCTTTTGTGTGCTTCCCTCATTTCCCCTAATCTTGTTGTAAATGCTACCAAATAAACCTTGTTTTGGTTACCCACATGGTGTTGTGGATTGCTCTGCTTGGTTCAGTAACTAATCCAGGTTACAGTCATAAAGGCAAGTCCCTGAACAGAGATTAAGTATGATTGCAGACAGCTGAGGCTGGCACTGGTATCTTGAGATCTCTGGGGGTCTTGGGTTCCTTTGGGGTAGAAAGGTGGGGGTGTGGCGGGTCAGCCAGCCCACCCCTTCCTCCACAATAACTATCGCCCCGTTGCATTTAGGGATGTAGCCGAGCAGCCCGTCAGAACAGGAGTAAGGCCCGACCTGGGCCTGCTTGCGTCCGATGGGCTGCTCAGCCCCGCACGCGGGCTTTACCTGGGCTCTCCGCCGAGCGAGAGACTTCCTCCCCTGTCCGATGGGTCCGTCGAGTCACTTCTGGCACGGAGGAAATGATAGCAGACGGGACCCTGCTTCGTCGTGCTGTTTAAGCCCTGTTGCCCTGGTTCCTCCCACCAAAAGCAGAGCGTGGGCGGGGGTCCAGCGCGCCAGAGCAGTGGCTCCGGCGACGGAGGCGGCGGGCAGGACCAGGTAGGCGGCGGGGGTCCTGGCGGCAGTCGGCGGGGGTGGGGGGTTTTCTCCCGGCGGCAGGGGGCGGGGGGGTTCTCCGGCGGCAGCGCGAGCATGCTCCGCGCCCCTCTGAAAGTGGGATCAGGCCGCTGCCGCTCGCGGGGGGGCGAGCCGGAGCAGCCTCCAGCCGACTCCAGCTCGGCCCCACCACTAGTTGCAAATACCCCTTAGGGAAGGTTCTTGAACAGTCTTGGCGAAGCAACGCAGGCACTCTTGGAGGATGACTGATTATCTAGTCCCATTCCATTCTGGTTTTGGCCTGTTTATGGACTGAATCAGCCATGGTCGCCCTGATGGATGACCTTTATCAGGAAGGATAGTGGGAGATCGACTCTGTTAATTTTACTCGATCTCTCAGTGGCTTTCGTTACTATTAACCATGGTATCCTCCTGGATTGACTCTACAGGTTGGGCATCGAGGCACTGTGTTACAGTGGTTCGGTCCTACCTGCGGGGGCGATTCATAGAGTAAGATTGGTGACTATTCCTCGGACCCTTGGCAACTGCGCTATGGGGTTCCGCAGGGTACCATCTTGTCCCCAATGTTGTTTAACATCTATATGAAGCCTCTGGGAGCAGTCATTAGGGGTTTGGAGCCAAGTGCCATCAGTACGCTGATACACAGTTCTATATCCCTGTGACAACTGAATCAGGAGATGCTGTGCAAGTCCTGGATCAGTGCCTGAACTCAGTGATGGCTGGATGTGGGCCAGTAAACTGAGGCTGAATCCTGGCAAGACAGAAGCCCTGTGGGTGAGTGGTTCCCGAGTCTGGGAGATAGGCTTATTGCCTGTTCTAGATGGGGTTGCACTCCCTTTGAAAGCTCAGGTTCGTAGTCTGGGGGTACTCCTAGATCCATCCCAAGTGGAGTCCCAAGTGACTTTTACCATCTTCAATTGGTTCACCAGCTACGGCCTCTCCTGGACAGGGATAGCTTGACCACAGTGATACAGACACTAGTAACCTCAAGACTGGATTACTGCAATGCGCTCTATGTGGGGCTGCCCTTGAGGCTGCTCCAGAAGCTGGAGCTAGTGCAGAATGCAGCAGCTCAGCTATTGTCGGGAGCTGCCCCTTTTCAGCATGCAATTCCATTGCTGAAGGAACTACAGTCATGCCTTGGATTGAGAGCATAATTCGTTCCGGAAAGGTGCTTGTAATCCAAAACACTCTTATATCAAAACGAAATCCCCCCCAAAAAATGTGTACAGAGATTTTTAATTTAAGCCGTACTACAGTACTTGTATTGCAAGACAACGCTTGTATATCAAGTAAAAAAAATTAAATATTAAAAATTTTGCTTGTCTTGCAAAACACTCTCAAACCAAGTTACTTGTAATCCAAGGTATTACTGTATACTGGCTACCTATTCACTACCAGGTCAGGTTTAAGGTTCTGGTACTTATGTACAAAGCCAGAAACAACTTGGGACCAGGTTACCCTGAGAGAGCGCCTCCTCACATACCAACCTGCTCGGTCGCTGAGATCATCACATGGCATGCTCCTGGTGGTTCCTCATGGACCTTTGGCCCGATTGAGTCCACCAGGAGAAGGCCTTCAGTGTGGTGGCTCCATTTCTGTGGAACTTCCTGCCTCTGGAGGTCAGGCAGGCTCCGACATTGTGCTGCTTTCGGTGCCCGCTGAAGACTTCCTTGTTCTGGGAAGCCTTCTCTGTTGTCCAACCACCATTGTAATTTTAGTTTGTTTTCAATATATTGTTTTTGTTTCTTTTATCTGTTTTTGTCTTTTTATTGTTCACCACTCCGGAATCTGCTTGATGTGGAATAATAATAATAATAATAATAATAATAATAATTATAATAATAATATATTGTTGTTGTTGTTGTGTTTTTAATTTTGTTTTTGTTTTGATTTATTGAAACTCACAATAAAAAATTAATGAGAAAAAAAACCCATTCACACAACCTCTCAGCTCATGGCAGACCCTTCACACACACACACACACACACACACACAGACACGCATTGCCCTGCTTGTGGTGAACAGGTTTGTTATGAGAAAAATGCAGACACTGACCAGCCCCTCTGAGCTAGTGTGTGGTAAATGGCCAGCATCTTGTGGTGAAGTGAGTCTCACAACCTGCTCATGGCTTTTTCTTCACCACAGGCTGAAGAAAAAAGTAGCCACATGAACCCAGAGGTTTTATGAACTGGATCTTAAGGTGCTTCCAGATGGAGGGGTCCTAGCGGTAACAGTGAGGGGGTGTTGTGCAGCTATTCCGTCTTTTCTTAATGGATTTTCTGTGCTAAGAAAACATGGGAGGTCTAAGAATGGAAGATGTCATCTTCTGGACCCCCTGCACAATTCTGTGAATGAAGCATAAAAGACTCATCTGGAAGCACCCTTAGAGGCCTGCTCTGGCACTCTTCTTCCCCCTTTTTGTAAGCAAATTTTACAGGAACAGTTTGGTCTCCAGCTGGTATTCCAGTTGGATACTACATGCATGCTGCCCTGAGCTACATGGAGACATGACGGGTTGTAAATTTAATGAAGAAGAAGAATGTAGTCCCAGGCACACTTACCTAGAGTAAGTGACTGCAGTCATCACAGTGTGTCTTACTTCTGCATAGGATTGAACTTTACAAGAACTATTCTAACAATTACTTTCTCTCTTAACCCCACAGAATATCAGTGGTGCCTGCTGGCAGGTTCCAAACTCACAAGTGCCCTTTTCCTCTTGATGACTTCCATGAGGGCTAGTGACCTGAAAATAAATGTGGATAAATGAACACAGGTGTACCATTTACTGTTCAACTATAACTATTTATGAAACCAGATAGAACTGTCTAGTGTGGGAAAGCCAGCAATTTTAAAAGTGTCTAATGGGCTTAAGGTGTGCAACTCCTCACATTCTCCTGAATGCTCCTATAACCCCCTTATTTAAGAGAAAAAGGTATTTATTCTGTTTATAATGAGCACAGATAGATGTAGTATAAGTTGTATTTTTATGTATAGCAAAATCATTGCAAATAGTGCCTTTGGGAGCAAATGTAACGGGGGGGGGGGGCAACTAGGTCTGAATGCTGAATTTTTAAAACAGTGATAACTTTAATTGATGGTATAATGTGTTTTCTGTGTTCATGTGGGAAGAATGTTTTATACTGGCTGTTTTCCAAAAATCTGACCTCTCAGGTTTTGCTTTGGCATAATCTTGACTGATTCATTCTAATTGTAGTAAGGAGGTTTTGGAAAATTTCATTGTTCTGAATATGTTGTCCCTTAGGTATTTCAAAGTCACAAAGGATAGGTTGGGTAAGTGATCTTTGGTGGGTGCCTTAAGCGTCACAGAGTACTTTAGTATTGCTCTGAGACAATGTAAACAGCAAAGTGTCCTGTGCACTTTAAGACTGACAAATGTATGCCACAATAGGACTTAAAGGTGCCACAAGACAGGTTCGTTGTTAAAATGTTGAAGCAGTATATTTTATTATGAGACCACATTGTGTTTTGGAGGCTTTTCCACATGAACAGGCAAAGTGTGCCTCAATCACTTGGTAGCTTTCATACTGTACTCCTTTAGGTTTTTGTTCACTGGTAGATAGGCTGGGGGAGGAATAATTTAACTGTCTTGAGGTACAGCCAAACTGATTTTTGCCACACACCCTGCCCTTCCTTTTTAAAAACTGTCTAGATCAGGGGTAGGCAGGAGGTATATCGGGATCTGCTGGTAGATATCTGGCGACTTGCAGTGGTTTGGCAACAATTCCTGACTCCCAGTTGTTTAAAAATAGGAAAAACAAGATGATTCCCTCCTCCCCACCCAAATTATACTGCTGAAATGAAGAAATGTGGATAAGTGGGGAACAAGAATGGACTCTTGTTTAGGACTGTCAGCCCTCTTGAGTACTCAAAACAAATTCCTGAGCTCAACATTCTTTAACTTTGAGTTTGTCTTTTGGTGGATATTGGGGGTCTATTAAAACCCCCCAAAGTGGATTCTGCAAGCCTGAAATCTGCCCACCCCTGGTCTAGATGTTTTCTCCACTGCAGGAGAAGTGGAAGGCAAGTCCTCCAAAGAAAGTTGGTTTGTGTCTTCTAAACTATCTAAAAGTTTCTAAAATGGCACCACACCCTGACTGAGGGTAGGTAGCCTTGGTGCTGATAGGGCCCTCAGGCCTCTCCTCGGTGGGCAGCAGCCTGCCTCCACAGGTGGGCCTGTCCCTCTATCTTACTTTCATGGTGGAAGATGGGCATACCAGCAAATACAAAAAAGCACTGCTGCTGGCGCCAGCAATTTTAATTCCCCCACAATGGCTCTGGGGGCCCAACATAGCATTGCTCTGGGAATAAAATGGCGGGCATCAGCCACAGACGCTTGGGCTCCGGTGCTGAGGGGGCACCAGGCCTGGGTGGCTGTAGCCAGCATTTTGGGTTAGTGACAATGTAGGTTGTTGTGGTCCCTCGTAAGGGCTTGGGCTATCAGCAACTGCTCAGTGGTGCTGACCCCTGATGCTGGGCCTGCTGTAAAAATTATGGCTAGATGAAGCCTTCTTTGTGTGTTAACAACACCAGGCCACTGTTAATCACTGTAAACATTGTGGCTAGATGATATCTCCTGTTGTACAGTGGAGTTGTACAGTGAGGGTTTTGCATACCCTCAAAAGAATGGAATAATTTTGTTCTGGCATGTGATGGGAGAGTTGTTGCTTATAAACATAAACATAATAAACATAATAGGTCTGTGATATTTCCAGAACCTCATTCTCTACAGGAAGCTTGAATGTACTATTTAGGGGCAGGCAGGGGGAAGTAATGCATTACTTTTCCCCACATACATTTCTAGGAAATGTGATGTTCTCCTCAATAGAACTGCAACCTTGAGAAGAAGACACTTGGACTGTGTTCATCAACATGAAAACAATTGTTAATTCCTTATGCAAACCTATCTGGAGAGGCCTTCTTGACTTCATTTTTATATGTATATAGCTGCTGTTCCTTTATATAAAACGGTAGTTAGAATTTAGGGAAATCATCTTCTGGACAGCTAGGGAAACACAACTTTCTGTACTATTGACAATACATAGGCAATATTAGGAAAAATCAAACCCCCAAAGTTTTAAATATTCTTGCCTTCACCACAGGTTGTTATTCAATCAATTCTCACCATACTTTGTATGGAGTAAGTGTGTGTGTGTGTGTGTGTGTGTGTGTTCAATGTCAAAGAACCCAAACCTCAGAAAACATTTTAGATTTTCTTCAATGTCTCTCTCCCCTCTTGTAGTTGGAGGGTTTTCAACTTAACAGTAGTTTCAGAACCACTGACTCTGAATCTGGGAAAGGATTTCGGATCTGCCCCAAAGATCTTCACCCTCAAATCGCATACTTCACCTCAAATCCCATAGTTGGGAGAAATTTCATTTTTTTACCCGATATTTACCAAATAGCACACTGGCTTTTTTGAGCCAGACCTCGAAACCATACTCTGAATAACCACTCACAAATCACTCTGTATGATCAGTGATATGTAAGATTTAGCTTGTACTGAAACAGGACCCCACTGAGTATCCTCCCGTTCTAAAAAGCTTCAGTCTCGTTGCTAAATCCTCACTGGGAGAGCCCCATGGCCTCTCAAGTGCTGTCCCTTTCTCTTTGTATCTGGTGGCCTCATGCAGCTAATCCTGTCACTTCCCGCTCTATGAATTTTTTGGACAGTCCCTTTCTTTCCATTATTTCTTGATGCATGAAGTCAGGATTCTAATCTGCATTATGACTGTGTCTGCAAAACTGAATGTGTGATTGGTGAGAATACAATCACACAATACAATTACTTGGGTGAATAGCCACTGAGTAGAAGAGCGTATAATGTTGTGTATATGTAGTCTACCACCCACGTCACCCCCTCATGTCTGCAGCACTCTTGGACCATTCTAGTGAAGTAGGAGGTAAAAACGCTCCTGGAACCTGATCAGCCAATCTTCCTCGTCCCCTGAAAAGCAGGAAAAGAGTATAAGAAGTGTGGAGAAAGCCTGACACGAGTATACATGTACACGCACACACCAGTCTCCGTCCTCCAGGGGAGGGGGACGAGAAGGGGAGACTGGGTTACAGGGAAGCAGCCAGACAGACCGGCATTCCAGCAATGGAGGATCTCGCTTGTAATCCACAAAACCCAGGAAAAGGACCATCAAGACCACCAACCTAACAGGGCAGTCTCAAAGAGCTGTAAAGTATCCAATACACCACCTTCTTCCCGGGCAGGAATAAGCCCACTTGACACGAAGGGGCAGGCAATAGCCCCACCTGACCTAAGGGGCAGGAGAGCGGGAAACACAGAGGTAGAAAACCCCTCTCCCCTCCTTTTGTTGGTTGTTGGGAACCCAGGGTACTTTTGAGTACGAACCACCCTCCAGCAGGGTGGAGGCTGGAGTAAGCTGTTTCCTTCCCCGGATCAGACAGACCCGGAGTTAGGCTGAAACTGACTAGCGTGACGTCTCTGATCTAAGGTAACTGACTAATCCAAATGCGCTAGCCTGGGAGCCTGTCATTGATAAACGTAAAGGTCACGTCAGGTCTTATTGACGTTGTAGTTCCTAGAAAGCTGTTAGTTCTGCTCCATATCCTGTGTAAATAAATAAAGGCCTTATTTGGCAGTTCAAAGGCTGAGTTTCCTTTTGTTTGAAAGAAACCTCTTAGGTGGTTTCTTTCGCTTGTACGGGCTGTAACGCTGCACTAGTTAACCCGTTAAGCGCCGAACTCACGCAAAGGATCCAGGTGCTGATCCTTCACAAGAAGATTGAGCTGGCTTTGTAACTTCTCAGTAAGGGACATATTGACCTGGTTCACACGACACAAAAACGCATCATGGGTAACCAGCCATGGTGGGTTGTTGTGTCATCTGAATCCAGCAGGGTTTCTGCAGGATGGCTTATTTTTCATGAACAAGCCACCCTGAGAACCCATGGCTTGTTTTCGGGTTGTTCTTGCCTACGATCATCCGAACCCGGCAGGGCAATTTTATCATGGGTTGTCAGGAACAGCTACAGAGCCACTCGCCAAGAGCACCAAAACCCCCTGCCATTTGCTTTCATGATCTCGCCAGTGACTGCCCTTCCACCAATGCCAAAACAGCACTTTGGAAGGACTGTCACTTGTTCCTCGGGTTTATATTTTTCGGGGCCTCAAAAATGTGCAATTGGGGTCATTTTTTATTTTTTTTGGTCAGTCTTTTGCAGGTGCAAAAGTGCGCATTTAGGGCTATCCAATATGTGTAGTCTTTCCTGGTCAACTTCCTTGTCAGTTTCAGCTGACAAGGCGAAACTGCATATAGGCTAATTTGTGCACAGTTGCCAGGATCCAAGTACCTAGCTGTCAATTGAAAAGCACCAGTAAAAAAAAAGGGGGGGGGGAGGCAGCAACAGAAGGTGCACCGAAAAGGGGGGGGGACAATATCTCCCCTTTAGCAATGTAATCCTCTTGATTTTAAGTGCTGAACTGACAGTTCTCAGTACCTACCACCTTTTCAACGCTTCCCGAACTCTCCAGCTATTCCAGAAAGGGGAATTCCTCCCCTGCCTTTTCTCAGCTCCTTTTTGGAGCACTTGCTGCTGCTGTTCCCTGACAGTTCTAAAAAAAATGCAGAAACATACGCAAATTTAATGGCTGGGAAGTAAGTGGAGGGGAAATTTGCACCAATTTAAGGGCTTGGAAGTAAATCGAGGGGAAATTTGCACACCTGCAGTAACAGAACAGTTAATAGCTTCAATTGACATTCTTATGCAAAGGTCCAATGAATAATATTTGATAGTATTGTGACTTTCTCTTTGATTTCCTGCATTGAGCAGGTGGTTGGACTCGATGGCCTTGTAGGCCCCTTCCAACTCTATGATCCTATGATTCTATGATCAGGAGATGTTTGGGCATACAGGCTTCAACCTAACTCAAGCCTGTGTAGACCTCAATCCTTCTTCACAGGGATGTAGTTTCTTTTCAGTGGCTATGAATTTAGCACGTGTAGTTGATCTAAAGAAGAAAACTGTACAATTTCTCAAGGATACTTTTAAAAAATACTGTGTCTCTGCCTCCTTTTGTACATCAATAATAACCTATGATTGCCTATAATAATAGCCTATGATTGAACTGTACAATGCTGGAGATACTTCCCATATGGGAGCTTGAATACCATTAAGTTTTCCACTCGTAGCATGGGCACTATCGTGACCCTGCCTAATATAGTTCTGAATATTAATCTCACACCTTCATGTACTGAAAGAGACTGTTTAGTAAGTGACTTTGCAGGTTGGTAATAGCCTTGTAGGCTCCTTCCAACTCTATGACCTATGAAATCTATGAAATCTTCTTTATACTGTGCCATGTGAATAATGCCTCAAAACAACAGACGCTCTTTGGTTCTGTTAACCATTATAGAGAAAACGTTAGACTCTCTCACATTTTGTCTTATTAATTCAAGTTCATTTTCTGACACAATGGGAATTATTTCTCTTTGGGCTGACAAATGGGTGTGTTTTTATTTTGTGGTCAGGGATATACTCAGGACAAAGTTCCCTACTGATCTGGAGTTACATTTTAGAGCAGCAGGTAAAAGCTGCTCTTGGCCTCTACTGCTATGTTGTGAACTCATAAAGGAGACTGAAGTCACTTGCCTGGTACACCATTACAAGCTAGAGAACTTTGATGTTCCATTCTTATCCTAAACACCTTTAATGTGGAAGCCCTCATTAAATCAGTGACATTTGCTTTCAAGTAAATGCATTTAGAACCAGAGTAACATTTTAGTTTCAAATTTGGAATAATATAAAATGACATCTCAGAACTCAGATGTTTCTTTTTCTTTTTTTTTTATTAATCATTTTATTTTACCATCAACTAGTTCTGTAGTACAAGTTCAGCTACAGTGCTTGGTTATAAGAAAATTTGGCCCTGTTGATGAATCTGGGATTAAGGGTGCAATCCTACATGCACCTACCTCAAAGTAAGCCCCATTGAACTCAATGGAGCTTGTTTCTGAGTAGACACGTATAGGATTGTAATCTAAGGCTACAATCCTATAGACAGTTATGTGGGAGTAAGTCCCATTTAACATAGTGGGGCTTGCTTCTGAATAAATATGGATAGGATCACGGTACATGATGTCTGCTTGTTATTTTTAACCAGCAGGAAGTACATAATCCTAGAAGACATATAAACCCTGTTCAGGTGGTGAAAGTCTAAGCATAGATGAGGACAGCACCACCCTTCTACCTCCCTCCTTCCCCTGTGTTGAACATGAAGGCTGAACGTGAAGGTCTGAGGAGAACATGAACATGAAGGTCTGAAGAGAGACTGTTACAGTGTTTGGCAGAATGTGGTTACAGTGCTCCACGCAGTCAGTCCTGATTGTCACTGACTCTCAGCCTAACCTACCTCACAGGGTTGTTGTGAGGATAAAATGGAGAGGAGGAGGAGGATTATGTAAGCCGCCTTGGGTTCCTTGCAGGAAAAAAGGCGGGGTATAAATATAATAAATAAATAAATAAATAAATAAATAGGACAGTGGAGGGGGCAGGGCCAGCACACACATCCCCGTGTCCCCTCCAAGCGTAGACGTCTGAATGCCTGGACAGGGTCCCTCAGTCTGGTTACAGACTGCCATAAACAGATTTGAATTTGAATAGGGCTATGTAGACCACCTGATTTGGATTAGTTTGGAGTTTGGACAAAAAAGAAAACTTGTTCACACCAATCCAATCCACAGTAAGAAAAGTGGGGTATGCATTTCTAAATAAATATAGGAAACAATTTTAGTAACCTAAACCTCTCCCCTCCTCAAACCAGCCTGAATAAAACTACAGTAAGACCAAAAGCTATATTTAATATATTTTTCAAAAATGGACAGAATTTGAAACTGAAGCAGGATAAATATTGCTAAAGAATACACTCGAATGGTGAAGTTTTTAGTAAAACAAATATTTTAGGAAGAATTGTTTCCTATGCATTCAAAATTCATTTCTATTCTTCCACCATGAGTTGCTAAGGACACCGTTCCTGAAACTGATCTCTTAAATGAAGCTGCCAATAGTTGCTTAGGAGAAAAAGCTCCAGAATGTGGGAGCTCTTTAAATGTATAGAATACTGAGAAATCCAGAAGGGCAAGCCAGGAAGCTGTCCTCAGAGACCGTCACACTAGCAGTGGGCGAATGTGCCCCAAGTGAATTCATTATTTACTTGGAAAGTAACGAATTTGGCCATGTGGGTTCTGATGAGATTTCTCCTTTAAAACAAACTCTCATTCTGTGTATATGAGTTTGTGCATGTGCAATATCAAGGTGCATCTTGGGAGCAGCAGTTTGGAATCGCGTAGTGCGGCATGATGTCATGTGTCACCACATGTGCCCCCTTTTCAATTTGTTTTCACATGGCCTGCCTGCATGATGATGTCATGTGATCTTTACTCACTGTCGTCAATCACTGATATGAAAATGGACCCCACTGAATCCTCCTTCTCACGGAGCCAGAGCTGTGGCAATGATGAGGCAAGCAGCTAAGGAGACTGCTGCAAGTAAGTTTTTACGGGGTCTAGGTGGTAGGACAACTGAACTTTTTTTTGTGGGGGAATCTATGTACTACATTACTGTGCATGCTTTGAAGCGCACAATCAGTTCCAAACTTAATAGCAAATTTGTAATACAGCAATCCAGGCTCGCTACAGGTGAGCATTACGAATGGATGGGTTTTGACCAACAAGCCAACTAATTTCAAAATTTGGTGGTAATCACTACACCACAACACAGGCATAGATGAATGTCTGCATGGGCTCTTAATGTAGCACATGTGAAGCACTTTGAAGATTGACATCTATTACCTGGCTAGTTCTTTTAATAACCTTGTAAATTTATTTTAAAATTGTGAAGTTGTGAAAATGTGTGATTAGAAAAACAGGAACAAAATAATTTCTTTTAAAAATTTAACCAAGTGTTATAATTTCAGCATTTGGCTTGGTTACAAGTTGTGCTTTGGTCTGTCGGATCTTGGGATTGGCTGAGGAGAGGCAACCACTGGCAATTCCAGTTATAATGGACTAGGAGTTCTAAGTTGAATGAATAGAGTCCCCTCCCAGACTAGAAAACTGCAATATATTGACCACCTTTAGCTGCTTTTGACCTTGATGAGTAAATGAACTGATAATTATTTATTTCCTTGAGCTGCTAAACAGATCATTGCATGATGATTAATGAAGGACATGGCTTTTGTCAATGCTAGACTGTTACAAGGATGTACCAGTGACACTACTGAGTTCACTATATGCTTATTACCTGTGTCTCATGACCTATTGGGCACATTCACACATCATGCCAACCCACCCTGGCAATAAGCCACAGTAGGTTGGTTGTTGGTCAAACAATCCAGGGTGTGCCTGGCAGACCATCGGGCTCACTGTGGATTGTTTGCCCCTCCCCCCTCCTTCCCCCTTGGTCCTCCCATGGGTATCTCAGGGGACACCGCGGCAGGACCAACTTTTCTCCCCCATTCCTGCTGCAATTGCAAGCCATTTTTGGCTTGCTGCAGCTTTTTTGCACTTTATCCTTTTTTTCTCCAGGTTAAAAAAAGGGTGTGTGTGCACTTTTGCACTTTCCCAAGCACCTAGAGTCTCAGGAAGAAGTGCAAAATGTGCACCACCCTAAGGACTGTCAGCGCAAAAAAAAAAGAAAGAAAGAAAGAAAGAAAAAGGGGGAAAAGTGGAGGATCTTGCCGCAAAGGGAATGTAAATTTCACCACTCCCTTTTCATGAGCAAAATTGACTCGCGCCATTGCTTTCTCTTGACAGCTTGCCTTTTGACAGCTATCAAGAGAAAGCAAAAGGGAAAAGAACCCATTTGGTGCCTCTTTGGGGCAATATCTAGGGTTGGTACCTGCTGCACTTTGGCAGGAGGTACCCCCACCAGGACATTGCCCCAGCTGAGGCTTCAAATTCCTGCTCTTGTGCAACTGCAAATGTCCATAGTTGCGTGAGTGTGACTACATTTTTTTAAAAAAACAGCGAACCTATTTGCGCACATTTTGTGTGCAAAATAAGGAGATCTTGTCAAGGAGTACGGGACCTGGAGAGCAAGGGTTAAGTTGTAAAATCTGTCTCCCTGGAAAAAGCCTCTAAACCAGTGCTTCTCAATTATTTTCTGTCATGCCCCCCCTAGGAAGAAGAAAACATTTCGCGCCCCCCCGCGCGACTGTAAATAGTATCATTTGTCTATAAAATTGTTATAAGTACACCTCTGCATAACACTGTATCCTTATTAACGTATAAGAGAATAAAAAAAGAAAGAAATGTGGATCAATTTACAACAAAGAATAGCTTTATTAACTGTAGCAGAAAAGATCAGCTTGTTATCCAATTCCTGGGTAAATAAAATTTTTATTTCGCTTTTTATATCTTGTGTCCATAATTTTAAGTCTTCCCTGTAGGGAGGTCTTGATGCTCCTTAACCTGGGGGTGGTCTATTGTATGGGGGGGGGTCGTATCTACTTGCGGCTCCTGTAATGGATATTGACCCTTATTATTGGTATCCTCCTGCGGTGTGCTTTGTACCCCTTCCACTCCTGCATTCCTGCATTCCTGCATTCCTGCTATTATGCCCTTTTTTATCTATAGGTTACCTTCAGGGCTTAGTTTACCTGCAGAGCGTCTTTTTGCACCTTCCCCCTCCTCCTTTTGATCCAGGGTACTGTCTTCTAGTTCGTATACTTTTTCCTCCTCCATCCCCTGGTTACTATTTCTTTTCCCCTTTTCAGTTTTATTATCAGATTTTGTGTTTGTCCTACCTCCTCTCCTTGACCCCTGCTCTTTATGTTCTTTCTGTGCTTCAGCTCTTGTATCTTTGCGACTCTGCCTTGATGACATGCCGGCGTCCTGCTCTTTCTCCTCTGTGAGTGGCACTAGGAACCGGCGTATTGATTCCTGTATGTCTCCACGGGTCCTCTGCATGTGTCACGTGCGTTGGCGGTCACGTGGTCCTCCGTGTCGGGCTGCTACTGGGGCTGCGCTGGGACAATCTCCAGTGATCGCGCCGCGCTGCTCCCTCTCTCGAGCCCCCCTTTACGGAGCCTCGCGCCCCCCCTGGGGGGCGCGCCCCACTATTTGAGAAGCACTGCTCTAAACTAAAGTGAAAACTGAGCTAACCTTGAGATGATGAGGCGCATCATCTCAAGGTTATGAGGCCTTGGTGGACAGTCCAGGAGGAAGGGCAGTTTACAACTTTCGGCAGAAGAGGTGGTGGTCCGATGCTGCCGGGTGACATAAGCTGGGGAGATGATTGATAATCATCTGATTGGTACCCAAGATCTGCCCAGTTGCTAGGGTGCGAGGATAAGAGAGGCAGAGGGAGATGAGCAAGTTGTTCCCTTTCAGGAAGGCTTCCTGACCAGAGGTTCTGCTGCCCAGTTGGACCCAGCTCCATGCTCTTTAGCAGACCTGTTGCTTAGGTAACGTAAGAGCAGGGTGAGAGTTTGTTATTTTGTCTGAAGGTGATGTACTAAAAAGAGTCTGCACAGTCTTGGGTGATTGGATTTGTTGTAGTCTTTGCCCCTTTGATTTCCCCTTCCCTCCTTTTAACCTTGCTTTTGTTTTAACCTATAGATTGTTTTTCCCTTTGTTTCCCTCTTAATAAACTTTTAGAACTATTCTGGGGGTGGTGTTTTTCTTTAGACTCAGTGGGTGCGAAGTCCAGTGTCTCAGGCCTTTTGGTCAAGCTACCTAGTTAAGTTTCAAGAAGGCAAAGGGGAGAGGTGGAGAGTGGTCCCCCTTGCCCCTGGTTCTTAGCCTTTGAAAGTCCAGGAGCCGTGGGCTTCCCTCTACCCATGGGTTGGCAGGAGCAGGACAGTTAAGAGGGTGGTGGCAGCCTACTACTTTTGGAGAACCAGCCTACCTCGCAGGGAGGGTGGGTGGTGGTGAGATAATATTCTTCCCCTGGCCCCTTCCGGACCGCCACAGATCTGACAGCCCCTCCAAGATGCCACTCAGGCACTTTGAAGGAGCTGTCAGTGGCTGTCAAAATGGGGTTTGGACAACGGGACAACCCATCATGGTTGCAACAACCCTCAAACAAGCCACCCTGCGAGAATCGGTCTGGATTCACACGACACGGCAAACCACTGTGGGTAGCAACCCACAATGGATTGTTGTGTCGTGCAAAGAGAGTCTTGCTTACTTGGAAATAAAGTACCTTTTTTAGGCCACGGCCAACAACCTGAAAGTGAGAGAGTTAGCTGGCCACTTTGTATGGTATTTATTCCTAAAATTGTACAAGTATTCAATTTATTTACAAGGATTATAAACTCCTTTCCTATCAAAATGACAAAAGAGCAATAGTCAGCCTTTCAGGCTGCAATCGTATGCATACTTACCGGGGAGCAAGGTCTATTGAACTCAATGGGACTTACATCTGCGTAGACATGCATAGGATTGCATTGTAAGTTAGCCTCGGTGCACTTTCTACTTTTTCATCAGGCTACATTCAGTTTTCAGTGGGTGGAGATCTGGCAACCACAGCAGAACAAAAATTTCTTCCGAGTCTTTAAGAAATCCCAAAACCAGCCTTGTCAGATCCTACCCATCACCTCCCACATATATGCATACATAATCATACCCCAACTCTTCAGACCCATGTGACATCAACCCAGCAGGGTGGCTCTGGCTAGGTTGTGTAGCTTGATATGTGGTGGCATCCACATTTATCATGATCCATACCGACCCAAAAGAGGGTAACCTGACTGGCAGTTGTGTCTATTCCTTCTGAAGTATCTGTGCCAATCAAAAGGTCTATGCTTGCTTTATGTGCAGAAAGTGATCTTATAGATGAATCCTTCAATTAAAAAAATCTCATTTTCTTCTCAGGATAAATTTTAAAGATAATTCAGCACCAACATACATTTTCTCCCAATGTGCTCAAATTAATAGCTGAAGTTGACTATGGCTACATTTTATTGAAAGCAAGAAGAACTGAGTAGTTGCTGTTCAGTTTCCCCTTTGGTTTCAGTGGTCACAATTAACAGCTGGGTTGGGGCCACTACATTTTAAAAAATACATTTCTTTTTTCTTTACTATAGAGTAGATAGAGCCACATCAAGTTTCCCCTTCTAATTTATGAAGTTCTTAATTACTGGGTGGTTTCGTTTAGTTTCTTTTTTTTTTAGTAAATGCCTGGATGTTTCGCCACATGATGGGGCTATATTATCAAGTTTTGTCTGACCTGAGATAAGATAAAAGAATATAGTTAACATTTATTTATTTATTTATTTATTTAATTCATTTTTATACCGCCCAATAGCCAAAGCTCTCTGGGTGGTTTACAACAGTTAAAACCATAAAATACAATATAATATAAATATAAGATTTAAAACTACAAATTAAAAAACAGCAAAGCTAGCAGTAGCAGTTCAAATTACAATAACAGAGTTAAAAACAACTACAAGATTAAAATGATTAAAATGCCTGGGAGAATAGAAAGATCTTCACCTGGCGCCGGAAAGAGTACAATGTGTTGGTATTTCGTGTAACATCACAACGTAAGTTTTGACTCACAGTGAAGGCATGTAACTGCCTGCACCTGTGAACAGGGTGAGGCACCATTTAGCTGCTACTTAAGACAGCTGAGCTGTGCTCTGGGTTGCTGCAATAGTTACTCTGTTGCTGCAAGCCTCCTACTGTGTTGCTGTGCCTTGGATAAGAAGCAGCTGCTACTACTACTGTATGGTAAGCTCCCTTTTGTACAGGGAGACTGCAATTATATACTCTGTTACTCTACAATAAAACTGTGTATATATAATCACTCATTGCTACTCTCTGCTTTCTGGACCTGCTGCGTTGGAGGTAATTTATTTCCCTTCTCCTGCTGACATTGGTTATGGGCCCAGTTTAACAGGTCCTAGACCTAGAGAGGAAGCAGTTTGATTTATATTGCTGTATATTGTTTTGAGTACAGAGCAGCCTATAATTTATTTGGCTGAATTGCAGTTAGCAGTATGGCTGAACGTCAGGGAAAGGGTTTCACCTTCCCTCAGCTGGATGACTCAAATTTCACAATGTGGAGTCATCGGATGGAGGCTTATCTCAGGCTGGAGAATGTTTGGCATGCAGTAACTGATCACCCTCCTGCGGCTGTTTCGGCGGCTTGGACTGCGGCTGATGTTAAAGCAAAGGCTTTAATTACTCTGGTGGTGTCTGACCAACAGTTGGTGAATATACGTGGGAAGACAACAGCAAAACAGATGTGGCAAGCCTTGCAGACCATCCACCTTCGCAGAGAAACTGGGTCAGCTATTATTTTCTTGAAGAAGCTTTATCGGGCTGAACTATCACCAGGTGGGGATGTGTCTGCTCATTTAAGACACCTGTGTTCACTAAGAGCTGAACTGCTGTCCCGAGACATAGAAATCCCTGACCTGCAGTTTTGCTACATAGTGTTGACCAGCCTGGACTACAGCTTTGAGTCAGTAGCTGCTCAATTGGCTACTTTGCCTGCAGCACAATTGACTGTAGAACTGGTTCAGGCAAGGCTCATGGCTGAGGTTGACAGAAGGGCTGCAACAAACTGTAAAAAGAACTCTGAGGTTTGCTACAGGCTTCTGAACAACAGCAGGGGTGAGGAGCAAGCAACAGCCTTAAAGGTGCGGCGGTGTTTTATATGTGGCAAAACAGGTCATTTCCACAGGGACTGCAAAAGTAAGAAGAAACAGCAGGGGTCACCACAGTCTTCAAAGCCGCCTTCTTCTGCAACAACAAAAGCACTGTTTACCAGGTCCACTGCAACAAAGAAATGGGACCATTTTGTAATAGACAGTGGAGCTACTCGACATATTTGTAAAGATGAGTGGTTGTTCCAGTCTATTACAAGGCAAAAAGGCATTATTCATCTGGCCAACAAGCAAGTGTTCAACAGTGAAGGGCATGGGACTGTGTTTCTGAAAGGTTTGAATACAACCATAAGAAATTGTTTATATGCTCCTGATTTATCTGAAAACTTGCTAAGTATTTCTCAGCTCACAGAGCAAGGTTTTGTTGTCAGGTTTAATGCAACTAAGTGTGAAATACTGAAAAATGGTAAAGTGTTTTTGTATGGTAAACTGAAAGATGGTTTGTTTCTTACATCATATTGTGTTAGTAACAATGATAAAGAAAATGAAGGTTGTGAAGCAACAACCATGAATTTAAAATCAAATGAACCATTCCATGATAATTGCATTCACAATTATCATAGGAAGTTTGGGCATTTAAATTTCCAAGCTGTAAAACAAATGGAAAAGATAATTGAAGGGATGCATTTAAAGAAATGTGATTGTCACATGAAATGTGATTACAAGGAACATTTCTTGGTTATGAGAAAGGATCATACCGTGTTCTTATGACTGACACTCAAACTATAAGACTAACAAGGAGTGTTGAGTGCAACGTTAATTGGGAGGGTGTTGGAATTTTTCAACCATATCCAATTAGAAGTACTGCCTCTGATAATTCAAAGGCAGATTCAGATTCAGACACAGATTCAGATTCAGAGTATGAAAGTGTTAAGAATACCCCATACCAGTCAGAAGAATCTGATACTGAAACCCCAAGAAATTCAGATGATGAAGATGAACAGAAACCTTTGTTCACAATAGGTACTGTTTCACTTTAAAAGGAACCTGAGAACTCTGATGAGGAACGGAGGGGGGTGCGTAGAACAAAACGAGTTAAAAAACGTCCTGTTAGATATCAAGACGAATTCGCAGGCAAGGCAATTTTTGAGCCTCAGAATTATAAGGAGATTGAAAAGCTGTCTACGGAGGATGCAAAACCATGTTTGACTGCTATGCAAGCAGAACTAAACTCGTTAGAAAAGAACAAAACGTGGAAGTTAGTAAAGAAACATCCTTCCATGAAACTGATTGATAGCAGGTGGATCTTTAAAGTAAAAACTGATCAGTCAGGGAAGGTTGTACGGCACAAAGCTAGGTTGGTCGCTCGTGGGTTTACTCAAATCGCAGGGCAGGATTATCATGAGGTGTTTGCACCAACTATTAGCTTTGAAACTATCCGAATGATGTTTAAAGTTGCTGCTGAAAACCATATGCACATGTCACATCTAGATGTAACAATGGCTTTCTTGTATGGAGAATTGTCAGAAGACATTTACATGTTGCCACCAGATGGTATTAAGGTGAAAAAGGATTTTGTTTGCAAGCTGAGAAAATCTTTGTATGGCTTAAAACAATCTGCCAGGTGTTGGAACACAGTTTTGACTAAAACTTTAATTAATTTGGGTTTTGTGCAAGGTATAGCAGACCAGTGTTTATTTATTAAGGAAGAGCATAAACATAGAATGTATATCCTGTGTTATGTTGATGACCTTTTGATTTTCTGGTCTGAGAAAAAACAATATGATAAGTTGGTGCAAGACCTCCAAACCCATTTTGAATTAAAATGTCTTGGTGATGTAACCAATTATCTTTCTTTAGAAGTGGAGACAGACCAAGAAGGCAGTGTTTTAGTGCATCAAACGAAGAAAATTAAAGATGTAATAGAAAAATTACATTTAGGCAATGCTAACAGTAGAAACACTGTTTGTGGATTTGGATTTCCAATCACTGGATGACATCAAGCAATTTGAAGATGTCACATTGTATAGAAGTGTGCTAGGACAGTTGAGCTTTATAGCAAAGGCTACAAGACCAGATATTGCGGCCAGTATAAATCTGCTAAGCAGACAACCCATAAACCTCACAGAGCAGTCGTGGAAAGCACTGAAAAGGGTTGTACGCTACTGAAAGGAACATTACATTTCAGGTTATGTTTCACAAATCAGCGTACAGGAGTTCTACAAATCCACGCAGATGCAAGCTTTGGTAGTGATAGCAAAGATAGCAAGAGCACGTCTGGTGTTTGTTATTTTTTTAACAATGCTTTATTTGATTGGTCTTGTAAAAAGCAACCAACTGTAAGCTTAAGTTCGACCGAAGCCGAACTTAATGCACTGAGCTATGCGATTGTAAATATTGAGTGGCTGTTACAATTGTTTAAAGATGCCAAAGTTGATGTTAGTAAACCTGTGAAAGTATATCAGGGCAATCAGGCCAGCATTGCAATTCTAAGAACTGAAAGCAATAAGCAAAGGACAAAATATTTACAAATTAAAACGAACCATGCAAAGGAATGCATCAGGGATGGTTTGATAGAAGTCTTATATTTGGCAGGGAATGAAATTCCTGCAGATCTTCTTTCAAAACCTATAGGAAAAGAGCAGCATCAGAAATTGACAAAGCTGATGCTGTTGTATTGAAAAACTTTGCCGGTGTGATGTGTACACGAAAAGCAGGGGGATGTTGGTATTTCGTGTAACATCACAACGTACGTTTTGACTCACAGCGAAGGCATGTAACTGCCTGCACCTGTGAACAGGGTGAGGCACCATTTAGCTGCTACTTAAGACAGCTGAGCTGTGCTCTGGGTTGCTGCAGTAGCTACTCTGTTGCTGCAAGCCTCTTACTGTGTGTTGCTGTGCCTTGGATAAGAAACAACTGCTACTACTACTGTATGGTAAGCTCCCTTTTGTACAGGGAGACTGCAATTATATACTCTGTTACTCTACAATAAAACTGCATATATATAATCACTCATTGCTACTCTCTGCTTTCTGGACCTGCTGCGTTGGAGGTAATTTATTTCCCTCCTCCTGCTGACAATTTATTAGCTCAAATTAATAGCTGAAGTTGACTATGGCTACATTTTATTGAAAGCAAGAAGAACTGAGTAGTTGCTGTTCAGTTTCCCCTTTGGTTTCAGTGGTCACAATTAACAGCTGGGTTGGGGCCACTACATTTTAAAAAATACATTTCTTTTTTCTTTACTATAGAGTAGATAGAGCCACATCAAGTTTCCCCTTCTAATTTATGAAGTTCTTAATTACCGGTACTGGGAGGTTTCGTTTCGTTTCTTTTTTTTTTAGTAAAGTGCCTGGATGTTTCGCCACATGATGGGGCTATATTATCAAGTTTTGTCTGACCTGAGATAAGATAAAAGAATACAGTTAACTTTATTTATTTATTTAATTCATTTTTATACCGCCCAATAGCCAAAGCTCTCTGGGTGGTTTACAACAATTAAAACCATAAAATACAATATAATATAAATATAAGATTTAAAACTACAAATTAAAAAACAGCAAAGCTAGCAGTAGCAGTTCAAATTACAATAACAGAGTTAAAAACAACTACAAGATTAAAATGATTAAAATGCCTGGGAGAATAGAAAGATCTTCACCTGGCGCCGGAAAGAGTACAATGTAGGTGCCAGGCGAACCTCTTTGGGGAGCTCATTCCACAACCGAGGTGCCACAGCAGAAAAGGCCCTCCTCTTTTGGCAGGGACTCTTGGAGAAAGACTGCTGACAATGATCTTAGTGTCCGGGCAGGTACATATAGGAGGAGACGATCCTTCAGATACCCTGGCCCCAAGCTGTTTAGGGCTTTGAATTTTAGTACCAGCACTTTGAATTGGGCCTGGAGACAGACTGGCAGCCAGTGCATATGAGAAAGCACTGGCACTGGCAACGTCGGCCAGTCCCTGTTAATAATCTCGCTGCCCTATTTTGGACCAGCTGAAGTTTCCGGACCATTTTCAAAGGCAGCTTCCATTAGTGGGGCATGTTTGCACCAGTGGTAAGATGTACATAGCCCAACAAAAAACCTGTCCAGTGCAGTAGTGGTCTCTGGCTTGTCTTGTTAAGAGAGGATACTTGCTGGTATTGTCCTGTTTCTAACCATTGCACATCAGCTCATGTTGGCAACGCATTTAATTATTACCACTTTAAATGTCCCTTCAGTTTTCTCCATGTAATCTTGAGGCATTTTTTCAAGTATATAGAAATTAAAAAGGGAGCAAATGTTGAGATTATTTATTCTGACACTCTTTCCTAGAATGTTTGTGTTTCTAGATAACATTTTCTCATTCAATAGTTCATCTCCAATTAAACCCCTTTGTCACTCTTACATTTTCAGCCCTGGAGACTATTTCTTCACATCATACAGCGGTGTTCTCCAACCTTGGGTCCCCAGATGTTTTTGGCCTACAACTCCCAGCATGCCCCAGCCAGCTACACTATACAAAAAAGCTGGCTGGGGCATGCTGGGAGTTGTAGGCCAAAAACATCTGGGGACCCAAGGTTGGAGAACACTGTCATACAGGGTGGATTATGCTGAGCGAAAGTTATATACTGTGGTGGTGGTGGTGTTTATTGTTGTATCTTTATTAAGTATTCTATCCTGTTTGTATTATATCTAGAAAATATAAATAAACTCTTCAAGAAAAAAAATCCAGTATTCACTGTGGTATAGATTCAAATGTGGTTGCTGTAAAAAACACCAAACACAACAATAACATAACATGGTGTGTCTGATTTGTGTCTATATCCTCTTGCATAGAGAATGGTTCAGTCTGGCCTATGTAAATGGGAGATGAGCACTGTGTGCACATTACATTAGAAGATGTGAGGCTGAATGAGCTAATGGTGTTGGGGCCTGTGATATTTATTAGTTATTTATTATATTTATACCCCGCCTTTTTTCCTGCAAGGAACCCAAGGCAGCTTACATAATACTCCTCCTCCTCTCCATTTTATCCTCACAACAACAACCCTGTGAGGTAGGTTAAGCTGAGAGTCACAGTGACAGGCTCAAAGTCACCCAGTGAGCTTCATGACCAAGTGGGGACTACCCGGGTCTCCCCAAGTCTCAGTCCACTACTCTCACCACTATGCAGCTATAGGGCCACTAGGGTTTGTTGCAGGGGTTAGTCCCTGGGTTTGCATTCCCATTCTTGCTGGTTAGTCGTTGCTTCAGGCAGGGGGGAGGGGGCTTGGGGCTTTCCATAAGCAAGGATAGGCCTTCCACCCACCCATAGCCTGTGACAGGTAAGGATCATCTTTCAAAACAGGCTGTAGATCAGTCTTCCTCAACCTGGAACCCCCCAGATGTTTTAGACTCAGCTCCAGCCTTCATGGCCAGTGGTCAGGGATGATGGGAGTTGTAGTTCTAAACATCCAGAGCCGGGCACCAGGTTGGGGAAGGCTTCTGTAGATCATTGATGATGCATTCAGTGATGGACATCTCCAAGCTCATGGTAGATTAACTCAAACATCTCCTGAAATGTTCCCCTGACCAATTTAGCACGTTATTGATCATTTTTCTACCACACTGCCCCCGTTCTGGGATATGTAGGTGTAGTGACCTTTTGTCTTATCCAAAGGGCCCCCATTTAAACATTGTAGATGATACTTAAAGTGCAAGGGAGTAGAGCATTTGTCCATTTTTGTTAATATTCCTATCCTGTGAGGATCTTTCAGGGATATTAGTATTGTCCTCTAAAGCCAAAACCTTAATTCATTTGTTCATTATTCCCCCCCCATTCGGGCATTAAAATCCCCACATAACAAAACCTTTGTTCTTGGAAATGTTTCCTCAATACATTGTAACACTTGTTCCAAATCCTGCCAAACTTGTTTTGCATCATGATTTATAGACTTGGGAGGAATATATACATTTAAACAAATAATTTGATTAAATTTAAGATAATTTACTAATACTGACTGAATATATCCATTGTTTGTTAATTTTAAGTCCTTTATATCCATTTGTGTATCAGTAGAGAGAAGGATTGCCAGTCCTCCACTCCCACGACCATGCTTACATCTTTTAATAGCTGGAAGAGCCACTATTTTGAAGCCTTGTAGTCGAATATCAGTGGCATCTGTAAGCCATGTTTCTTGTAAGCACAGTAAATCAAACGATTGCATGTAGGTGGTGAATTCCGGGTCAATAAATTTGTTCAGCCACCCTGCCATGTTCCATGACAAAATACGCAATGTGTACTCAGAATGCTTTGCTACTGATCTATCTGATCTAGGAGGCCTGCAGTATCCAAAAAAATACTTCCATTAGGTGTGTTATTAAAATGGACTGGATTTAGGGAGCCGGGGCTACTCTCAGGGGCCATGGTAGTTCCAGCACATTTCTTTGGAGGCAGCTGTAGCCCGGATTGCAGCTGGATTTGCTGTGTACAGTCAACCTGTGAAAAGCTTTCCTTAAGGAGTGCTTCTTGCAGTTCTTGAACCAGAGAGATTGAGTCCCTTGAGGTGATAGGGAGATCCTCGCATACTGACCGTAAATCAATTTCATAGTCATTGCGTCTTTCTGTTAGCAGTTCGTTAGGAATGCGAGGGACTGTTGAACAGTTATCCATGGGCTCTGGACTTTGTGATGGCGAGGTCTCTTTGGCAGGTAACAACTCATCCTGACTTTGCCAGATGGGGTGGTTCAGTATGGCAATCCCACTTGAGGGGGAGAGGTTGTTGATAGGTAGCTTGCCCATGTCATTTAAGCAGATATGTAAAAGGCTCCCTGCCCCCTTTATTTGAGACACTGAAGTGGTTTCAAGATCCTCTGCTTTTTCCTCCTCCTGATTGTTTCCCTTTGTAATTAACAATGTACGTAATGGCTTTGCAGAGGTGCTTGCAGATGTGAGCAGTTCCTTAAGTCGATCAAGCTTTGCAACAAGTTCATCCTGTTCTGGTTTGGAGAATGCTCCGAAGGAGTTAATGATTTGAGCTTCCAGAGCATCTTCATTTGGCTCCAATGTAGGTTTCAAAGGGGGTTGTTTACTGTAGGATTGCCTGGGGGCAGTGGGAGATAAGCACAGTTTTCCAGCTCCCAAGGACAGTTTCCTCCCCCGCTCTCCTAGGGAGATAGGAGAATTGTGTATACACACACCTGTTTCGGAGGGTTTTTTTCTTCTTTTAATTAACGGACAGAGAGTAAGATCTCTGAAAACTCTGATCGGATATATTTGAAGCCAGGAAAGAAAAGCTTTCATTTTTAGTAGCATAAGTGGAAGAGTGGGTCCATCAAAACTAAGCAACACCCGCCTGTGAGTGGGTGAGCTGGGAAGCCACTCTGCACTAGCCAGATCAATGTGCTGTGGTCGAGAGCGTAGCAGCAAACACAGGGAGCGGACAATTGCCCCTCGTGAGCCCCATCGGCCCTGATTCAACTTAGTCTCAGCAATGTGTAACAAGACTTGTGATGTTTGTAAAATTTGGGCTTGCGCCCCTCTGTCTTGTCCCCTAGGAGATGGCAGCAATCTTTTCTCACCAATAGCTTTAGAGGGTTTATCAGCTTTGGGAGTTTTAGGGAGTTTGCAGCCTTCTTTCCTTCCTTGTGATGAGGGAGTGGACTTCAGCTTGCTGAACTGTGGAGCTGTATGTTTAGCAAGGAAATCATCAAAAGATCACCTAAACTGTGTAAGCTGATTATCAATTTTAATTAAGTGATCAAATATTGCTATTACAGTCTTGGCAGTCAGTAAGCATTGTTTTGCAGCAAATCCCAGAGTAGCCTCCCCTTGTTGGTATGCTGGATTTTCTTTGCTAAGAGACGGAGTGCTTAATAAAAGGGACTCATCCGGCTCATATGTAGAATCATTGGGGCAGTCTTCAACCTCCGGGAAAAGAGAAGACAGAATCTCTGTATCAAGAGCTGAGAAGCCATTCAAAGTAGGGAAAGGGTTACTCACTTTTTCTTTCACAGATAGCATTTCATCTATCCTTGGCTGCTTTGATGACTTTATCTGTTGGTGCGTGACTGGGCTTGATCTGTTTCTAGTGCGCTTTCTGCCCATTCCGTTGTAATAATTGTTGATTATTAATGTAGAGGTTGTTTTTGTAAGCAGTCAGATAAACATCCAATGTCCAGATATCCAAGGAGCACAGAGAACGGGAGGTTAAAATAAAATAAAATAAAATTTTGTAGCAGTCAGAAAGAGCTGGGGTAGCTTCACAGCTGCCTCAGCGGAAAGTAAACTGCAAATTCGCTGTTGTGAAGCATATCACTGCTGGCCCAAAATATAAAATACAAGAGATAAAAGGATAAAATAGGTCTAGAATAAAAAGAATAAAAGAAACCCCTGATAAGGGTAAATGTTTGGGCAATCAGCGGAGCAGATGTACGGGGCGGCCGGTCACATCGCCATCTTGGCCACCAACCGGATCATTTTTCTGAGCCAGTCCTTGTGGTCCCCCAGAGCCTTCACCACTAGCCTTAACACCAGAACACATTCCCCCCTTCCCTTGAAGATCAGAGGGAGGTCATGCTTTCCCTCCTTCTCTGTTGCCTTCACACATTGGGTAACAGCATACCAGGATGTAAAAGCCCAGGGGACCATGGGAGAGGCAGTTCTCTCTAGGAAGAACTACACATCTCCCATAGCCCTCTTGCCTTTGTGGCCCACTCCCAGTGCACTGCTAATCAGCATGTCACCACGGCGGGATGGAAGGGCAAATCAAAGCCAGAGAAGGAGCTTGGGGCTTGTAAAGTCCACCTCTAATTTAAGGTGGTCTTCTGTGAGCTCCCAGAGTTTGTTTCCAAGCCCAAGCTTGAGAACATCACCAGCATCCCTAGATGCATTGGAAAGGATTACGGTGAAAGTTGCAGATGATAAGCAGAGGTGTTCTGTTGCTTTCTCTGCTGAGCCTGGCCTGTAGTTGGAGACACCTGGGTATGCGTCTGACCTTGACCCGTTTGCCCTTGTCAATCTTTCTTCCCTTTACTCAATTTTAGGAAGATCCGGTTCTGAAGGCTTGTTGTTAGTCGTTCTGTGAGACTCCAGTTCTGAGAGTTCATTCTTAATTCTTTCCTGTGTGCGGTAGCTGATCAGGCGGTTCCACAGTTCATAGTTTGTGCAGTATGTAGATTTTTCACATTCTGCTCATTTGGTATTGCATGTAGCAGTTTACACTTGGATATCGTTTTATGTTAATTTAGGTTTAATTTAGATTTTATTTTAGGTTTTTAATATTTTAAGTTTTTTATTGTTGTATATACTGTTTTCTGGATATTCAAAGTGCCACTTTAGATGAAAATGCAGCATATAAATACCTGGAAAAAGTAAACAAATATAATCTTTTAAAACTATATTGGGTAGAAAATTTACTTAGTTCTGCCCAATTATGATTTTTTAAAAATCAGGCTTTTCTTATTAGTGAAGTTTCTGGTCCTTATAATTGTAAAGATGTGCTTTAAAGTGTGTGGGCAATACCTAGTGAAATCTCCAAAGCGCAACTATTTTGGGAATAAGATTTTCTAGTGATGGGCAGGAGGGCTCTTCAGCTCCTGAAATAAGCTATTTGCCCCTCCCTGTCACTAGCAGGTCTACTAAATTATGCAGAATAATAAAGATTGCAATATAAATTATGAACAACATTAACCTGCCGAGTTTGCTTAATTTGCATAACCAGGCTGTGGAATTCATCTTTTCACATCACAGAATTTGGCTTACTTTGGTGCATTTTTTTTTAAGCACACAAAACCTTACCTACACTCCCGAGCAGGTTAGGATTTGCTCCAGCATAATTCAGTATGCACTCAAGGGAGGAGCAACGACATCCCTTCTGCTTCAGAAAGTGGTGCCAGGTTTCTGCAAGACCTCCGGGCTCCTTCCGCATCCTTCTAGAAAAGTGTTCTCTAAGCAGCTCTGCAGGTGCCCTGTAGGCAACTCCTGGGCCTACAAGGGAGATGTTTCCAGTCCCATGGTCTTCAAATACACATAACTCTCTTGCTGTGTGTCAAACAAAGGTAGCATTGTTTAATTTCTTTTTAAAAGTGCGGAGAGCACTGAATGTTAATGTGCATTGCATACCAGCCATGCTACTTCACAGTTTCTCAGCTGTTGGCCCCTGACAGGCAGAAGCATGTGGTTTCTAAAAATAATTTCAAGAACACACATTATCTCCCCAGTAGGCGAGTGTGAACTAAATGTTGTTGTGGCTGTTGCACGCACAAGAATGTACATTTTGGAAATCAATATTGTTTTATCCTTTGCCCTAATAAAAGCAAACCTTGGCCATGTGTTGCCAGCCTTTCTCCCCCCCCCCCCCTGCCCAAAGACACTTTGGTAAGCTGAATAAAGCCAAGCCCCCGCCACCAGCACCACTTCCCTATGGAAATATGGTACTAGTTGGGAGGTGCAGAGACAGCCCATTTATAGGATTGGTCCTCCGGAGGTTGGGAAGCCTTTAAAGAGCAGGAGTGATAAGAGATTTGAGTCACTTGGAACTCTGTTTTACAAGCTCGGATGCAGTGACACAGAACAAAAGGAGGCATGGAGACAGTGGAAGTGTTCAGTACCGAAAGCAGAGGCAGGGGGCTGAAGGCAGCGAAGGAATTTTGGGCAGGAGATGTCATTTTTGCAGAGCGAGCCTATGCTGCTGTAGTATTTGACAGGTAAGGAGGAAACATGAACAAGTACATTGCTGTGTATCTAGGAGCGGAGGCATGAGGGAGATGGTGTGGAGCCGGCTGGTCATAATTCATCACAGCCTGAGTAGGGAGAATGTTATGACTCGCTTTCTGATTTACGGATGAGAATATGAGGGCATTTCAGGAAGGGAGAGATGCTTTCAGGATAAAGCTCATTTAGAGTAGCTGCTAAGAGATTCCACGGTGAGTTGGAAAGTTCCCAGTTGAAGCCTCATCTTTGCCATGAGCTCTTTGGGTGGCTTCAGGCAAGCTGCCACCTCTCAGCCTCACACACACACACACACACACACCATGTGCAATATGGGGATAATACCTTACAGGGTTGTTAATGAGGATTACCAAGACAGAGTATATCTCTTTTGCACTCAAAAAGTGTTATATGAATGCTGAACATTTATTATCTGTTGTGGTTGTCGTCATCTCCCAGTGGACTTATATGTCAAGGGTGTGCATGCCTCTCATTTTGGTCCTGTTTCACTGAGGCTGTGCCTCTGACCCCACACCTAATGGCACAAGGCTCCTTCTGCCCCTCCCATCCATGTGCTAGCATGCATGGACGTTTGAGGCGGGGGAGCCTATGTGTACAGAGCTCTATGTGCATCGGTTTCCCTGGGTCCTGGAGCCCTGGACAATCCGGGTTCAGGGATCTGGGGGGAGGTCTACACTTTGCACCTCAGACATCCATGTTAATGTGTGGGTTGTGGGGCCAGAGCTGGGGGAGCCATATCTCATTGGGAGTGGGCCAGAGACATTGTCCCGTCACATGAGTAGCGCATGAAGGGGGCTCTTTACACCCCATTCAGCAACTAGTTTTTAACAGGGGCCCTATTTTGAATGGAGCAAAGGCGATGAAGAATCAGCAACATTGACTCCACCCACTGACTCCCTCCCACAGAAATCGAGAGACTGACAAAGGGCTTTTTAAAGCCTCCCCAGTGTGAACACCCACAGAGGCTTTGCCAGAGCCCGCCCCCCGTGCTGTAACCAGGCACAGTGAATTAGCTGTGCACTGTTCCATTAAGTATAACCCAAACTCCAGAGTCCTGCAGCCCCTTTTCCCTTGAGACTAGAGAAGGGTACGCACAACCCCTCCAAGCACTGAATGAATGTGTGGAGGAGGCCACATGGGCTAGCCCCCGCCCACCACGCCACTGCCACACTCCCCCAGTGAACATCCATTTGATGCCTGGCAAGAGTTCTTCACACGTGCAGGTGTACATGTAAAGAGCTCCTGCGTGCAAGGGAGCTTGGCAGCAGTGCATTGAGATGGGGGTGGGTGAGGGGGGGGCTAGCCCACATGGCCTTGTAAGCCCCTCCACACATTCATTCAATATGTGGAGGGTATCCTGTGTATTCCCCTTCTGAGAAACCCTGTCACAGACCTGTGATAAGAACCTGCCAGGGAGCTGTAGCTAATATAACCAATTAAGTTACCAAAGCAGGTGGAGCCCAAATGCCACAATCGAAGTTCAACACAGTCCCCTCCTTATTGCAGCTCAGCCTCTTACTTCAGGATATGGACAGACAGAGTTCTTCCCTTACACACCTCATCTTCTGAACCCTGTTCACTTGAGGTATTCAGACAGATACTCCGACAACGTCTACACCAGTGTACTCCAACCTTGGGTCCCCAGATGTTTTTGGCCTACAACTCCCAGCATGCCCCAGCCAGTGTAGCTGCCTGGGGCATGCTGGGAGTTGTAGGCCAAAAACATCTGGGGACCCAAGGTTGGAGAACACTGGTCTACACTAAGAGGTGGTGGTGGCATAAAGAGCCCTTTGCTGGCATCTTGACTCACGTGGGAGAAAATGGCTAAGCTGCTGTGTGTTAAGAAGGTGACCTTGAGATCAGAGGTTGTGCCTGGGGCGGGGTGGGTGGGTGCTGGTGCTGGTGCTGGTGGAGGTGGAGGTGGAGGTGGAGGAACAGAGATTGCTTAGAAGAGACTAAGATATTTCTTGGGAGGTGCCGAAGAGATTGATAGTTCTTTAACTGAAACAACCTTTGACATTTCAAATCAGTTATTAAATAGCTGTTTTAAATTATTTGCTAAAAAAAACTAAACTCACATTCTACTGTAAAGTAATTGCAAAACTGTTGCTCGTTTAGGTTTATTTATTCACTACTTTCAAAAATTCTTTTTAAAATAAAACTGGAGACAGAACAAATGCTTATCTTAAGAGTGAACCCTTAAAAATTTATCTGTTTAAGGCTCTGGTGTAATTTGAAAAGACGCAGTTTAAAACACTGAAACTGGGTTTTAAAAAACTATTTTTATTTCATGTTTTTCATGCCCGCTTGGATTTTTTTTAATTAACAATTTTATTGGAGGTTTTCTAGATAAATGGGCAAGATATATTTGAATATCACATATAGTATAAGAATTTCTCATTGAGGAATTCCTGACCATTATGTTCATAATAACCAGCTGTCTTCTGACAAAAGGGCTATGAGCTGATGGGTATTGATCTTAAGGTTGTCATATATCCATTGCTTGATTCGTAGTGGTGAATGTGCTGATATATGAAGGCCATACAAGCAGACATTGGTAATTTTCCTATGCTGCTCTAAAATTATAGAAACTGTGGCTGCTTGAATCCCTGCTCTTCCTGTGCTGAATCCCTGCCTTTAGTGAATGGATAATCCAATTCATTTGCTTGAGTTGAAGTTGTATTTGAATGAGGGCCACTTCATTCATTACTTCCTTAGATGTACACTTCAGTTATTTTAAGTATACACAACCCAAAATGTAAAATGTACATGCAATCAAGAAGTGTGGTACACTGAAAGAGAGAGGGTAGAGTGCAGCTCCAGATCAAGTGTATTCTTTAGGGCAACCTTGGGTTTGCTGCTGTATAATATGTGAAACAGTCCTGAGTAGCCGAATTCTGAGTCTGGTATGCCAGTAGACTGACTTCTAGGGCAGATCTACATTACACGGTATATCGTCAAGTTAGCAGAACGGTACTGCTGTATTCATGTTCCACAGTCACTACTCACAGGGCGCACACTCGTTAAATATATTGCAGTCATTCCGGTTTGCCACCCTACATCTAACTCTGTAGCGGTAGAACTGGGCGTTGCCTTGAACAGGGCTTTAAAAAAAAAAAAAAGCTTCATCATCTCTGCGCAGGTGCAAACGAGCGCAGGAGTGCTATTTTAAAAGAGAAAGGAAAAAGCTCTTCTGGCCCCTCACAAAAAAGAAGAAGGATGCTGCTGCTGCCACTGCCCTCCTGCAGGGTTGGGGTGAAGCCAGCAGGATCAGCGCACCCCTCCCCTCCACCCAAACGCAATTTCAGAATGTGATTTAGGTACTTCCTAGTAGACATGCCTTTTGGCTAATTTACAGCTCCTTGTTCTTTGGAATTTTTATATTAATGTTCAGTACTGCACTGAACTGTGGCCAATGTCCAAAGCGACCCTAAAGTTCTCAGAGTAAAAAGAAAAAAAGAATGAAGTGCAGCAGAAATAGGTCAGGGCAGAAAGAAATCTCTTCAGCCGTCTGTCTCAGAACGTTTCCAAAGAGGCTACATGAAGGATGTTTCTATCAGTCTCCTCTGCATTCCTCTCCCAATGCTTAACACAGTACATAATTATATTGAATAGATGAGTATTGCCAAGATAGTGTGAGAACATATTTGGCCAGCAAGGTATTTATCTGAAGAGCTTCTAAATATTAATATGAGTTGGGCCACAATCCTTAGGGTTTGGAAAAGATCAGGTAGGGGTGTGTGTGTGTGTGTGTGTGTGTGTGTGTGTATATATATATATATATATATATATATGAGAGAGAGAAAAAAAAACATTAGAATGCCCAACATGTTAGTGGCCTTTGAGGAAAGAGCCAGCCATGCATTCCCAATTTTTTTTAAAATCACAAAGATCTAAAAGCTTTCCATGATTATGTCCACTTGTCCCAGGAGTTCAGCCCCTCCAATCAGTATAGCCAGTCGTTTCCAGAATGCAATGTACTGGAAACCTAAGAACACGCTCTAATGCTCAGCTCTGTCTCTAACATGTTGGCAACGTATCCTCACAGCTCACATTACACCCAGGGCATTTGTATGTGCAGCTTTGGCTGCTTAATGTGATGCAATGAGTTACTGAGCTGTATCCAAGAAAAACTTGCATCATCGCTTATGGGGTTTATGGTGAGGAGATCTTTAATGGATTATTTATTTATTATTTTATTTTATTTATTGCATTCCTATACCACCTCTCTTGGACCAAGTAAGGGGGTCTACAAAAAGTTCAAAACATAAAAACCATAGTAAAACATTAGAAACAACATCAAAACTATCACGACGATTTAAAAAGCCAAGTTAAAAAGATGTGTCTTGACCCCCTTCCTGAACACACAAAGAGCAGGGACCAGTTGCAACTCCATAGGGAGTGTGTTCCAGAGTTTGGGAGCAAGACAGGGGAAATATTAGGTATTATTTTGTAAAACATAATTAGGGTGCAATCCTGTGGCCTCCCGACATTGTCTGGGGGGGGGGGATAGGATTATTCAGAGCCCGAGGTCAAAGTTCTGCGAGCTCGGAGCTGGGAGTCCGAACACCAAGCCCCCACCCAGCCCTGCTTGCAGCTGGTGCGGAAAGAACTGGGCCGGCTGCCTCTCCAAGGTTGGGAATCAACCTTGGAGAGGAAGAAAGGGGGTGTGCTGGCAGGGGGCAGGGAGGGGAGGAGGACGAGGCCAATGGATCCAAACAGTGCCCCAGCCTCCTTCCCTCCCCCTCCACAGCGCTTCATCTAGACGGCCAAAAACGGCCTTCTAGATGAAATGCAGGGCGTGAGGCATGGGACAGCAGAGATCGCTGCCTTGCGCCTTGCATTGGATGCATGTAAGCCTCTGTATTTGGAGGTTTATGTGCATCGAGGGCAGAGTGCATTGATTCGCGCCCTTAAAGTAATAATTGTATGTGATTGTGGGGGTTATGAGAAACAGTATAGTATATTGTTTTATATTAATGTTTATAACTTTTAACCTGTGAAGGACCGCCACTGGTCCTTTCGTGCAAAACGGGAGTTCCATGGCTCTCACTGACAGAGCTCCCGCTTCCAACCCCCGGTTCAGCTCGGGTCGTAAACACTGGAATTTAGCACTGGGTCAAAGCAAAACGATGCTTTAGTAGAAAGGGAAATAATGTTTATTGAATAGTAAACAAGTACAAACTGGAAAGGGAGATAAGGGAGTGAAATTGACAAGAGGAAATACCTTGTTACAGTCAGAACTACAAAATAACAACCGAGAATCTACGCTATTCTCAACTAACATCAGAGAGTATACCCTAGGCTAAGCTAGCAACTAAGAACTTACACCAGTGTACCCAGGGCCGGATTTAGATGAAAAGAGGCCCTAGGCTATTCCACTTATGAGGCCCTTTCACCTCCCATTTTTAAGTTTGTAAATTACATGAGAGATAATAAAATACATTATTACTGTGATATATATCAATATGTTAAATAAAACATGTGATTGGTACTAACCTTTATAAAAAATGTGGCACGGATAATAAATAAAAAAAAGTCGAGAACACTTATTTGGACATTTATTCTCAGCACCATATATAGTACTTGTAACAATAACTAATGAAACATAACACACAACATTTACAAAGAAACAAAATTCAAATAATGAAGATCTTTGACTACGAAAATAAAATACGCAATAAAAATTATCATATTTTCTATCAAATTAAATTAAATATATTCAATACATTGAAGATTAAACCAAATTCAATTCAGATAAATTTATTTCATAATAATTCGCATTTAAAGTTTAAGTATGAATTATTATGAATTTTAAGTCTTAAACTAAACCAAAAATGGAACTTTATTCAAACAAAATCCAGATCACAAAAAAGAAAATATCAAATTGTATATCATATTAAATTTTATGTAAATAGTTATTTTATTTAAGAACTGATTCAATCCAAGTATACATTTAAAACGAAATAGATTAGAAGAATTTCTTTCTAAACTTTTTCACACAGAATTCTTCTATAAGTTCATCAAAATCTATTATTCTGAAGGTCTCATTTTCGATGCACAAAATACTCAATGAAGACAACCTCGTCTAGGTCATTGTGCTTCTTAATTGATTTTTGATATTTTTAAGTCTTGAAAATGACCTTTCTCCAGTACAATTAGTGACTATTAAACTGAGAAACAGCCGTAAGATTGATTCCACATTGGGGAAGGCCACTTGAATATTTTCTTTGAATATTATTTGATACAAGTCTGTATGCGACAATGGAATTTTTTGAAGGCTTATGTGTTTGTCTCACATATGTGTGGAAATGAAATAGTTCTTCAGTAAGATTTTGGTTGACATCTTCTGGGTATTGTTGCATTAACAGCTCAACACCTCTTTGAAGTTCTACCTTTGATAATGTAAGATCAGCAAGAAAGGAAAATATTTTCACGACATCATCATAAACAGAAGCTCTTCTTCCTAAATTTAATTCTAGTGCATCTAATATAGGAATAAATGATTTAATCCTAAATTTATCTCTTGAAGAGAGTTCGTCTAAGGCACCAGGGTCAGATGAATTTTCGTAATTCCCTTGCCTTTTACTTCTTATTATCCTTCTGGCAGTTCTATATTCAGTATTTGGCAACGTGTTTTTTGCTTGTTGCTCAAGTGCATCAAAATCTTCCCTAATTTCACGTAAAATATCCAAAAGTGACCTGTACCAATCTGCACGACTACTAAGTAAAATATTAGGGCTTTGAAGAATTTTATTTACTCTTGAAAAATGTCTCAGTATTCGATTCCAGAAATGGAGCATAAACACGAATTCAAATTCTTCCATCTTCTCTAAAAGATTGTTGGCCCTCAATCTAGTATCACCCTTTGTATTATTATCTGAATGTAAATAATTGAGTGCATCGGTGATATCATTGTAATTTTCTAAAATAGCTTCTGTAGCTTTTGCGTGTGCCTCCCACCTAGTGTCTGATAAATATTTAGGCACTTTAGAATGAGGTTTCAAATGTGATTTCAGAACTGCCCATTTTTTTGTGGAAGACGAAAAAAAGATATAAACTTCGTTCACAACACCAAAAAAATTAACAGCATCAAGGCAACAATCAACAGCTGAACGACCTACTAAATTTAAAGAGTGACCAGCGCATGGAACAAATCTTGCAAACTTGTTTTTTTCGATAATTTTTTGCTGCATACCATTGTATCTACCAGCCATATTGGCTGCATTATCATAAGACTGTTCTCGGCATTTTCTGAAATCAATTTCAAGTTCAGTAGTGATATAGTTAAATACTAAATCAGCTATGCTTTCCCCTGAGTGATCTTTTAGCTCAAGGAAAGTTAAAAATCTCTCAGTTGGCAAACCATCTTCAGGTGACACATATCTAATAATTAAGGTCAACTGATCAGTATGAGATATGTCAGGAGTGGAATCTACTGAAAAGCTAAAATAGCCAGCCTTTTTCACTTCCGCCACAATTGTGTCTTTCACTTTATTTGCCATAAGTTGAATAATTTCCTCACATATAGTTTTAGACAGATATGAAGGTTTTCCTGAGCCAGTATTTCCATATCGATCGATATGATCTCTTAAAAATGGGTCGAATTTTGCTACTAGTCGCCGTTATTTGGAGTTCCAAACTTTTCATTGCCTCCTCTGAATGGTAAGCCTCGCTCTGCAAGAGTGCAAATTACAGTGAAAACTCTATAACGTAACGCCAGTATTGCTGCTCTTTTCTTATTTCTTCCTCTAGCTTTGAAGTTAAAGTTTTCCCTTTTGCTGTTGTTAAGTAAGTTAACATAGCATTCCTATGATTTTCCGAATTTTCATGAGTTTGAATGATATCAGGGTTTTTCCAATCATTAAACCCTTCAGAAGTTAATGCTGTTGCAGAAGATGCAATATTTGGAAAGAGTTTACAAACAAAGCAAAAAATGCGGCCTTTTGAGGGAGAGTACACAAGCCATTCTAGGGTATATTTTTCTCCATTGGCTTTTGTTGAATAAAAAATTGCTTTTGTACAAAATCTGGACTGATTCTTATATTCTCGCTTAGAATTTAAAAATGGTCCACAGTGATACTGAACTTGAGAAGGGCCCTTCTCTACCCAATATGATACATCATTTTGCGATAAATTTGTCCACAAGCCAACATCTGTTACAGTAGACATATATTTGACATCACTATCTAAATTTGCAATATCTTGAACTTGGTGTTTCTCATTAGGTGTCTGAAAAAAATTCTGAATATTCGAATTATTTTCTTGTGGCTCGTTTGTATATTCGTGTTCAGTAAGTTGCTCTTGAATTAGTTCCATATTTCACTTTGTGTTGGTGCAACGGCTGTGTCCTCACATACAACGTGCTGCATTGCTTCCAATTGAGTAGTACTAGTTGGCACATGCATGTAAGCAGTAATTGGTATTAGCTTCTTTGCCTCATACTCTTGTAGCTTCTTTTTCTTGCGTTTGCAAGCGCCACTTTCAAATCTTTTACTCATTCTTAGATTAGAATCTCGAACAAAATATTTGAGTTATTAATTATTGTGCATAAATAAAAGTTAATTATTTATTATTAATACAAAAAATAACATTTTACGTATTTGAACTGTGGTAAGTTTTCTTTTGTTTATCGAAATTTTCGATAAACAATTCATTTTCGAATAATAAATTGAAGTAAAACAAAAACTCATTTCCGTGAATAGCGCGTCTCTTATAATAGTCATTGTCAATGACATAAAGGCTGATGGGGCGTTGTTTGTCAAAAAACCGTATAAATTCGAAGGATGAAAATTTTGCCCTTTATTTTTGGTGGGAAAAAGTCAGATAACTAACAAATCAGAAAATCACTCCAATGCCCAGATAAGACCAACACTTTCTTTTATTTTACACATTTGAATTAATTTTACATTAATTTTGAATTTTTTAATTTTTCAAATTTTTGTACAAATTAAAATTAAAGGCTTTAAAAATACTGCAACAAATATCAAAATAAAAAGGACATTTCATGAAATTAAACAAATCAAACATTTATTTTAATTCTATAAAAATCAATAAACTTATAAAATTAAATTTAATAACTCAATGAGGGCATTTTTTGAATATTCTCGATTAGGTATTACTTTCACTAATTGCAAAGTCACTTTTTTAAATGTTTGTTGCCTTAATGGAACATTTGCCTTGACATGACACCAATTTCCTTCAATAGTATTTGTATGCACTCCAGTAATTGGGTCTACAAAATACTTTGAATGATTAACTTTGGAATGCTCTTCAAATAATATATTGAGTTGTTCATAGGATACCACTACGCAGGGCTTTTTTTCTCAGAGAAAAGGTGGTGGAACTCACCCCCCTCCCCTGGCCACGCCCCTACCCACCCCCAGACACCCCCAGACACCCCCTGCCACCGTACCTGCACCCGCCGCGCCGAAAAAGCCCCGCTGCCGCCGAAGCCCGCTGCCGCCACCTCGCTGCCTCGCCGCCGCTCACGTCACTGCCGTCGCCGTTTCACCTCGCCGCCACCCGCTCGCAGCCACCGCCGCCGCCATCGCACGCCACGCCGCCCGCGCCAGTCCCGTCATCACTTTCGGCGCGGCGGAAGTGACGCGCCGGGCCCCTGCTCCGGCGCGCTTGGCCGCCGCCGCTCTAAACAGAGCTCTAAACAGCTCTGACTGAAAATAGGTGGCGGAACGCCGTTCCGGTGTGTTCCGCCAGAAAAAAAGCCCTGCCACTACGGCCTTGGATCCAGGAGAATCTAGTACTACTGACTTGCTACCTTGGGGATAGCCATCAGCTCCGAACACGAAACACCATACGTCAGACTCACTTAGGCTGGCCAAAGGTCAACAAGCAGTCCTTAACTTAATGGGCGGACACAACCGTAAAAGCGCATCCTCCAGACATTATTCGCCGTTCCAACCCCTCTCCCTGGGGTACGCCATAGCCATGGGCCGTAGGCTGTGTGCGATTTTCAATCTCTAGGCTGTATAGAGGAGGCCCACTCTATCCAAACCTATACATCCCGGCCACTGAGAGAGCTTTCCCTAGGTTCCACCCATTGACCAGGACCCGGAACACCTTCCAGCTGGAGCTGCCGCAGCTAGCGTAGTGGAACTGCTCTACTTGCCTATTAGTAGAGACGCATCACGCTCGCTTTTCTCCGGGTTTGGTGCGTATCCCCACGCAAAGCGCTGGGGCTCAGTGGGAGATTTCTCCTTATTTTTGGTCCAGTGTTTTGGTGTTCACTGTTTTTAGAATAGTGTAATTTTAATTTTGCTAACAATTTGAATGTAGGCCCCTCTTGATCTTGAGGCCCTAGGCTGAAGCCTAGTTAGCCTATAGGAAAATCCGGCCCTGAGTGTACCCAAGCGCTCCGCTTGGGGGTTGAATGTCTGGGCTGGTCTCAGCCGATGACCCACTCTGTGCTTTGATGCACCTTGCTTCCAACAGCCAACAGAAGTTCTGGTTGCTACTTTTACCCTCTCTCTTACCCCCCTCGATCCCCTGACCCCTCCCTCCGCTGACAGGATGAACTGGTCCAGCCAGGCAGGAGGGGGTGGGGGTCTCGGCACCACTTTGCCCATGGCCCATCAAAGGGGCTCGGAAAGGCGATTGAGGGTGCTTGGCAAACCATTGAGGGTGCTTGGGGAAGACCATCAGTATGTAAAAATGTGTCGCGGACTGGGCTCTTCTGCCCTGGGCGGAGATTCTGCAGGTGGAATGTGGGGCAAAGTGTATGTTCTGTCAGGCTTTCTCTCCACTTAACCAAAATACAACTATTTTGTATAATATCAACCCAGCTAAAGCCAAATGTTAAGCTTCTAGATGGAAGCAAATAGCTCCACAGTTTTCATTGGAAACTTCACACATAATGGTACACTTCAATTCGCCTTTTTGTGAAGGACAGGAAATTCATGGATTGTGGTTGTCTCCCTTCTCCTGCCTCCCAGATGTAAAACAACTGTGTGAATGGGTTTGCACAATTACAAGCCATGGTGGCTTGTTAACCATGCTGTGTGTGCTGGTCACACACCAGCCCGATTTGCTGAATTACCCTCACTGGCACAACTTACCACATGATCCGAACCCAGAGAGGGTGGCTCGCTGCCATGGTTAACAAACTACCCAGAACCCATGGGCTGTTTTAGGATTTTGGAGTGGTTTGTTAACCATGGCAGCAACCCAGCCTCACTGGGTTCAGACAACATGGTAAGCCGCGCGGGCGAGGGTAATTCAGCAAATCGGGCTGGTGTGTGACCAGCGCACACAGCATGGTTAACAAGCCACTGTGGCTTGTTAACTGCCTGGTAATCGTGCAAGCCAGCCCTGTGTCTTTGTCCAATCTGAAATGCAAGTGAAGTGCTTTTGGATTGGATCAGAACCACCTGATTCACAAGGTCATTAGCTATACCCAAAACACAGAGGATGTAGTTTTTCCAAAGAAGGAAAGGGAGTTTGGCCAGAGTAACTTGAGCAAAAAATCCCAACTTCAAGTATAATCTGATGGGATCTAAGCTAGCGGTGACTGACCAAGAAAGAGATCTTGGGGTTGTGGTGGACAGCTTGGTGAAAATGTTGACCCACTGTGCGGCTGCCATGAAAAAGGCAAACTCCATGTTAGGCATAATTAGGAAAGGAATGGAAAATAAAACTGCCAAGATCATACTCCCCTTATTCAAATCTATGGTGCAACTGCACATAGAATACTGTGTACAGTTCTGGTCACTGTACCTAAAAAAGGGCAAGTAAAATGATCGAGGCGCTGGAGCAACCCTGCTATAAGGAAGGGTTACAGCATCTGGGATTGTTTAGCTTAGAAAAAAGGCGAGTAAGGGGAGACATGATAGAGGTGTACAAAATTATGCATGGTGTGGAGAAAGTGGACAGGGAGACACTTTTCTCCCTCTCTCATAATACTAGAACCCAAAGGGGTCATCCCATGAAGCTGATTGGTGGGAGATTCAGGACAGAGAAAAGGAAGTACTACTTCACACAGATCATAGTTAAACTATGGAATTCACTTCCACAAGATGTAGTGATGGCCACCAATTTGGAGGGCTTTAAAAGGGGATTGGACAAATTCATGGAGGATAAGGCTATAGATTTCATAGATCATAGAGTTGGAAGGAGCCTACAAGGCTATTGAGTCCAACCCCCTGCTCAGTGCAGGAAACTAGAGGAGGGTCTCCCATCCAAGTAATAACCAGGCTTGACCCTGCTTAGCTTTCCACACTCAGACAAGCTGAGCCAGCTTCCTCCAGTATCAGAGGCAATATATGCCTATGTACTCCTGTCCTGTTGCTGGGGAATATGAGCAGGAAGGTGCTGTTGTGCTCATGTCCTGCTTGAGGGATCCCATGGGCAGCTGGTTGGCCACTGTGTGAACAGAATGCTGGACTAGATGGACCCTTGGTCTGATCCAGCATGGCTCTTCTTTTGTTCTTATGTTTAACTTTTCAACCAGCCTTTTTAGCTGGTTGAAGCTAGAAAATATAGGAAATAGCTGGAAATAGTTTTTTTAATGGCATGTAGGTAAACATTATCACCTGGTAAATTGTCACTGATCAAGATGCTGTTAAAGGCAGAGCTGCAGAGATCAGTCAGAAAGGTGGCAATCTTAACATTATTCCAGATATAGAGAAAAGCCAGGTTCTAGCATTAGGGTCATGCAAAAAGTGGGGTGATGTAGCCTTGCTGCGGAGGATGTGCCTGTGGTTCACAGTGCAATCCTATGTGTATCTACTCAGAAGTATGGCCTATTGAGTTCACTTGGACTTACTTGCAGGTGTGTGTATAGGATTGCAGCCTCAGAGGAATTAACCATTTGCAGTTTTAGAAAAAAAACAAAAAAACCCTAAACAGTTGGCTGTGTGCTTCATTGTTGAAGAGAAGAAGCACCCCCCAGGAGCTAAGATTTAATAAGGTGGGGATGTTCAGAAAAGAGTGGGGCAATACTGTGATATAACCCTGTTTGGCAGGCTCCCCACCCCAATAATTTAAAAAGCTATATGAGCACTCCTGCTGGAGACATAATTTGAATTTCCTATATAACTGGGTTCTCTTTTTATTATATTTTGTTCAATGCTTAGCCCAAGGAGCTGTGGAGAGATGGCATAGATTAGAGCTGGAGTAAATAACATATATAAGTTGGAAATGTTCATGTCCCATCATGAGTCGTGATCCTGAGCAGCTGAAGAACTGTTTCCCCCTTGCTGAAGCTTTTTGATGCCAATGGCGGATTCATCGCAATGCAAATACTAGCTTTGGAGGACCACAGCAGGGGAGGGGAGGAAAGAGTTAATCCCTCCTCCATACATGCTGCAATCCCAGTTATGATCATCACCACCACCGTTATTCACATTTTAAAAAACCACCAGTCAGTCAGTCAGGCGATCACTCGTGACCGAGTAAGATTGTCTTTCAGGATAAAAAAGAAAATTTACAAAAAGGAGATTTTTAAAAGGAGGAAAATTCTAAAGAAAATTGTGTAGACTCTAGCGATGGGTCTGTAAGTGACTGTGGAGGCCAATTCTAGATCCACACAGCTTCCCACAGTGAGGACACAGGTTACCAGATGGAAGATGGTCCTGTAAAGGATTCATTTGACGTGCTTTTCGCTTAGCACGTTTCTCCCTTTCACCTTGCACTCGGGCTTCTTCAAAGTCCATGGAACCTTTGTGAAAGGCCAACCTCCAGTTAGATCGTTCATGGGCCAGAGCTTCCCAGTTTTTGATGTTTATATTGCATTTACCACCACATTCAGTGCAAAGGTGCGTGCACTTAATGTCATGTTTCGCTTTGTCCTTAGTGGCAGAACCTTTGCTGCAGTATCAGATGAAAGGGTTTTGTTTTGTTTGTTGTTTGCTGGCTCTGTATGCTATGAGGGAAGAAGAAAAACCCATGATGTTAATCCTAGCCTGATTAAGAGAACCGTAGAAGTGAGCTCAAGCAGAATCCCTCCTAGGACCTCTGGTTTGCCTGGATCCTTAGGATAGTACCCTGGCCTTTTAGGGCTGTGCCGTATTTCTCAGAGTGGGCAGCCCTGGTCTCGGCTCATGCTGTGCCATGTACCCGTGTGGCTGTCTGGAGGGAGGCCAGCCGTCTCACTGGTGTCCCTTTTATTGCAAGGCGGCACCCCACAGAGTTGTTCCTGGGTGTGTGTGTTGAGTCTTAAATCTGTAAAGCCTGGAAGCTCACTGGCTTCTGGAGAATTCAACCGTGCTTCAGGGTACAACTTCCTGCTGTGCTGCCAGCCACAATACGGTGATGCACACAGTGTTCCGCAGGTCAGTTCACATCCTTTTTCTTTCTGCTTGGATTTCCCGGCCCACAAACCCACAGTGAGTGCTGGGAACACACACAGAAGAGCTGCTTTGGGCTTGCATGGTCTGGGAAACCCTCTTGTGATGGCGGTTCCTAATCACAAATGCACAGTTAGTCAATGTGGTGAAAGACACATTCCATTCACAGGTTTATCCCTGAACGGGTAAAATAGGGCTAATAATCACATTGTAGTGCAGGAGTGAGACATGACAGACTCACCAGTCAGGAAAGTGATGGTTTGGGAGTGCAGCCCCTGCATCTTATGTGAGACAGGGGCTGCACTCCCGTTGCATCTAAAACTATGCCAAGGCATGTTATGTGAAGATTCTTACATTGAACCACCCCATCCCCTACTGCAGTGTTCTCCAACCTTGGGTCCCCAGATGTTTTTGGCCTACAACTCCCTGCATGCTGGGAGGTGTAGCCCAAAAACATCTGGGGACCCAAAGCTGGAGAACACTGCCCTACTGTATTTATGATGCAGGAGTCATCTGCTCTCAACCCGCTCCTCTCCCTTTCTCTGTTTCCCTTCTGCTGCTCCTGCACCTTGCTTCCTGCCCCCCATGCATGGAACACTGCCTTATCACAGCTGGCGGTGCAATAGGAAGCTGCTGTACCCCCCCCACCTCCGCCAGAGTTTCTGGGCTCTCTAGTGACACCTGCTGCCAATTCACTGCACCTATGCTATATCCACACTATTTATCAATGTATTTATTATATTTATATCCCGCCGGTTCCTCCAAGGAACCCAAGGTGGCTTGCATGATCCTCTTCCTCTCCATTTGATCCTCACAACAACCCTGTGAGGTAGGTTAGGCTGAGAGTCAGTGACTGGCCCAAAGTTACTGAGTGAGTGTCATGGCTCAGTGGGGACTAGAACCCGGGTTTCCCCAGTCCAACACTAATAACAGTGCTAGTCATCTTCTAAGCTGTTCATCTTCAGCTATTGGCACCTTGCCCAATCTCATCACAGTGGCACTGGCAAAGCACGTGTTTTGCATGCCAAAGATGCCAGGTTCAGTCTCTAGCATCCCTGGTTAAAGGTGTTCAGGTTATAGTGCCAGGAAAGCCCCTTGGCCGCTCACTGATCACTTGTACAGAGCCACTGCTTGACACTATGGCTGCAACTGGATTAAATATACTTTAATCCACTACAGCAGTCTTCCACAATCGGATGCCCTCCAGAAGTGCTGGACTGAATCTCCCATTGTTCCCAGCCAGCATGGCCATTGGCTTGGTCTTGATGGTGGCAATAGCAGTATTGGCATCTCTGGGAACAACGTTACCATGGTACAACAGGCAGCAGGCTGTTATTTACTGGGACAAGGGTCACATTTCACCATCTGATTGACTGGTTCAAAGCGAGTATGCTGGCTAGGAATGATGGGAGTTGTAGTCCAACACATCTGGAGGGTACCATTAATTAATCATATGAATTTCAGCCAGTCAGTTGATTTACCTGTTTATTTTAAATTTGCATATGAGCAAAAGCAATACTTCTGAAGCAGGAAGCGTACTTTCTTTGCTTTTGAATACTGCTGCACTCATGTGTTATAGGACACATCATTTAGAACAGCCATTCCCTCCTATGTGAGAAAGAGGTGCGTGAGATGGCCTGGAGTTTAAAATGCTTGTCCCTTTAAGGATCTAGTGTACCTGACACAATACTGAGTTTTTGCCATATCACAGTCTTCAGCATCCATATGCTAAAAATTCCCGGAATGCTTTCTGTCTACCAGAAGTAGAGAGGAAATCTCTCCCAGGACACACTTCTTACTTCTCCCTACCTGGGTGCTGGACAAGAGCTAGTGGTCTATCTCTTCAGATGCCTGGATTGCCAGGCTCCAAGCATGCAAGAAAATCCTACCCAGCCTGCCATGGCAACACCTGACTGAGTGATCCTTCTCCCTCTGAGTCTCCAGGGATAAAAGATGGGCCTTTTCCCTATGAAATGTATAGGAAATAAATCATCTCAGAGTGTCCTGGGTGATCGTTAGTGTGAAGGACTGCCACCAGTCCTTTACTGCAGAACAGGAGATCAGCGGCTTCAGACTGTTAGCCTTGATCTCACCGCACAGAGTCCCAACTCAGCCCCTGGTCTGAGACACTGGAATTTAGCACTGAGTCAACAGAGAACCAACACACACTCTGCATAGGGTAAAGTGAAAGGAAGTTTATTGAAGGATTAGTCAGTTACAAATTAGGCGGGGAGATAAGGGAATGAAATTGACAGAACGGAATACTTTTGTTACACACAGTCAGAACTACAAAAAACCAACTGAGAATCTATGCTAACCTAAGCTAACAACTGAGAACCTACACTAGTCTCAACTAGCAACCGAGAACTTACACCCAGGCGCTCCACTTGGGGGTTGAACGTCCTGGCTGGCCTTAGCCGATGACCCACTCCATGCTTCATCACACCTTGATTCAACAAAGAGCAGTAGCTACAGCGGCAGCCCGTTTATCCCTTTCCCGCACCCCCCCTTCTGATAGCCCAACCCCCCCTTTCTCAGGCAGGGCAAACCGATCCAGCCAGGTAGGAGGGGTGAGGTGGCTTCCGGTGCATTCTTGACCATGAAACATTAAGGGTGCTTGGGGAGGTGATTGAGGGGACTGTTGAGGGCACTTGGAAAACCATTGAGGGTACTTGGGCAAACCGTCTACATTTGAATGTGTCGCAGACTCGGGCCCCCACCTGGCCACTTTGGAGGAAATGCAAAGTTCACGGGGGGGGGGGGGGCTCCTCCGCCCCTGGTGGGGATTATGCAGGAGGTATGTGGGACAAAGTGTATGCTACTTCAGGCTTTTTTCTCCACAGTTAGGTCTTGCACATAAGTTTGGAATCCCTCTTTAAGACTGCCTACCTGTAGGTGATTTAGGAAGTAAACTGTTTTATCTCTTATCAGTGTTACCTACCTGAATTCTCCCTCATCTCTTATCCTTATTTTTAATATTGCTTCTGAATAGGGACCTGGGGTTTAACTCTGACAGTCCAAGAACCTGTCCCTGCGTACCAGATCTCTGTGCTGTGCTGCTACAATCTTTAATGAGGAGGAGGGAAAGGAAACACAGGTGGGGACTGAGTAGTCCACCAGTAGTTGCCCCGCTCCCAGGTAAAAAAACCTGAAGATTGTGGGGTTGGGTGAATTGAGGGGCGACGGCAGCAAGCAAGAAGAAAGTTGGAGAGCAGCATTGCTGGCCGGCCTGCCCTGCAGGACAGTTAAGCACATTCTTCACAGCATCTTTTAAGAAGTAGCTTGCCATCCACAGTTTTTATATGTACTTGTATTAAAAACAAATTCCTACCGTATTAATCAGAGACACTTTTAAAGTTGATTAAAAGTCTCTTTCATTTATTAATGTAACGATTAATTGATCAAACACTGCTGCTGCATTACTCAGTCAAGGCAATAATAGTTAGGTGGGACCAACGGCCTGACTCTGTACAAGACAGCTTCATTTGTTTTAAGGTGGGCTGCAGCACCGTCAGCACCATTTTGCTTTGGTTTGTTTATATAGGAAGATGGACAGAGAGAGGAGGAGAAAAATGGGTGCATGCAGAGAAAGGAGAAAGACACAGAGTGGGCCAAGAAGGTCCCCACACTGCATATTGTGATGTAAAAAGTGGGTCCTTCTGGGATCTGCAAAGATTGAAGACTGTTATTGCTGCTGCTGCTGCAGGCAGTCTGGGTAGAAGGACTGGGTCTCTTGTGTTATCCTGGAGCTGGATAAATGTTAAATAACAGCAGAAACGTATTACTAAACATGTTTCACTGCTTGAGTGCTGACATGATTGATGGATTTATTCGGTCTATTTTTTCTTCCTGGGAAGGTGCTGCAGCCAAGACCTGGAGAAGGGCAAGTGGAATCACTGAGGGTTTCATTTCAGGGACTCCAGAAGTCAAGTGTTCTTATGTGCTACCTTTGCTGTTGATGGCCTCCTCTAGAATGCTTTTTCTGTCTGGCAGCAGCAGAGATTGTTTTAGCTGCAGTTGTTTTTAACCAGGCTTCTGTCTCCTTGTTGCCATATAAGGAGAGCAAACTCTGCAGCACCTTTTCACCCCACTGACTTGACAGCTGATAGAAACCAGTCAGGTCCTGCTGATAGATGCCCAACTCTGCTGCTTGTCTGTTTATCCCACAAGGATGCTGCCAGCCTGCCACTGCTCTGCTTCGTGCCGCTTCTCCAGAGCGATCTCATCACTCCCATTGTAAATCTGCAAATTTCACCTGAGATTTTATGCCTTGCATATCATGATCTCATTTGCAATCACCAGCCTTACAAACCATAATTACTTTATCAAACTTGAACAGCTGGAAGAGAGGGATGGAGATACATACTGCATTAGGTTAGGGGGGTAGGCTACGTAATAGGCAGAAGAGTAAGATACGTTTATTTTATCAACCCTTTCTTATAGCCCTTTTCTCTCCACCACCCCCATTCTTTGAGTATGCTGGAGATGTAATTCCTGGAGACTGACTATGGAAACTTGTCAATGGCAAACTTCTAAGATCTATGAAATCTATGAAGTCCTATGAAGGATGGAAGGGTACACATGACATAAATGGATTCAGCACTAAGGTCTGATGCTGAAGATAGTTGTCAGGCACTTACGTCATTCAACAGGGTGTGAGGATGAGGCTTGAGCACAGAGTTTGAGCATGCTATTGCAGACTTCCAGAATGTGGTCTGGAGAATCGCCACAAAATGAGCCTATGTCAGAAGCATCTTAACCCACTCACCACCACAAGCAAACAGTACAGGTTAAAAGGCCATTTAAAAATGGAGAACAGAAGTGCCCAGCCACACAGGGCAGGGTGGGGGGAGTATCAGCTCCAAGAAGAAGGATGGTTGGTTCCTTAATCTGCACTAGTTTGGTCAGAAGTGCAACCATGGGGGGTAGAGGTGGGAAGCTAACAGGTCTCCTGTAGCTTTTGGGTGGGGTATGTGTCGGGGTGTGTATTTTGTCTTCCCTTCGAATTCTGGAGGGCAAAAGATGTGCTCCTTGGCACTGGACTTCCTCAAAGCAATCCAGGATTTTATCTCTACATCCACAGCTATTAACTGACTCCAGAAGCTTTGCTTTCTTCAGCTTCCGAGCCTCCTCATGCACCACTGACACACACAGCTCAGCTGTCAACCCTAAATGCTCTCTTGGATGAGATACAAATTATGTTTGGCACTGGGCCTGTTTAGGCTGCTCAGTATTTGCAAATCAATGATATTTCCTGAGACCAACAATGTCCATGGAGGTTTTATTATTGTCCCAACCATTTTGTTGTCTGGCATGTTCCCTGTTTCTCATAACCCAAGAATACGTTTCATTTGATGGTTTTTGAAAGCATTTGATGGGATATAATATGCTGTTTAATCAGTTGAATTATTTATGGTTGCCACTGACGTTGTAGATGTTTTTTTGCAATGGTTGTATTTTAATGGATAATTGTTGTAGCTGTTTCAAATGTTGTATGTTTTAATCTATTGTAAGTCACCTTGCGTCTTTTTTTTAAGGTCCCTAAGAATTTTAAATCATCATCATCATCATCATCATCATCATCATCATCTCTTAAAAATGTTTACTAGTTATCATTTGAAAACTCAAATGCCATAATTCCAAGTGTAAACCAAGAACTATAACAGAATCGGAAAGGAAAGCAGAGGCTGGCCTGCAGCTGTTGTGTCACCTTTGACTAAATATCCCCTGCATTTAAAATGAAATTTATGGAGACAGCTGGTTCTTGTGCAAAGAGCAGCTGCAATCAACCCTTGCCTGAGAGATGGCAAAGGTATTTCAAAGGGCTCTTAAAAAGTGCCATGTTCACATAAAAGGACAGACTGTTAAAAGTCCTATAAATGCAGTTCATTACTTTTGAGGCCAAAAGGTGACTCATACATAATGTTATGAATAAAATAAATACACCTTATATTTGTAATATGAACATATTTGTTTATTAATTTCTATACCATCCAATAACCAAAGCTCTCTGGGTGAGTCACAAAATAAAAGCAAAACATAATGTAAAGAGGTAATAGTCAACTGAGCCACGTCTTTTGCTCTTGACAAATATGGCTGAAGTGATCAAGACACTTTACTACACAGAGGCATTATCTCTTGTCCTGTTCCAGAGTTCAACTGAGATGATGTAGGGAACAACTCTCTCTCTCTCCTCACGCATCTCCGCAGTTGCCAGTGCTGCCATTTCTATGCAGATGACAATAGACACAATACCTATATGCAGTGACAGTGACAGTTTAGCCTAAGTATGGGCATTTGGTACCTGTAAGCCAAATCCAGTCCCAATGCAATTCTATCTGGACCCTGGTGGTCCTACTAAATTATAATCAAGATGCATTATGAAACGATGGTCTACAGATTCAGTGATATAGAAAATAAAAACTATCTTCAGTGTGAGTCCACGCAGTCATGTTACATCTCTCTTTCGCTAGTTGAATGTGATGCCCTGGCCATGCCCGAGTGTATGTTCTCTGTGAGTCTGAAGGCCTTATAGTGCTAGATGGTACCAATTTCATTAGAGACACTACTGAGTATCTTTTCCAAGTTTGGCTTCTGTGGCATGCTGGGAGTTGTAGGCCAAAAACATCTGGGGACCCAAGGTTGGAGAGCCCTACTCTAGACTGGTAGGCAACCTGGTGCTTTCCAGATGGTTTGGGCTACAACTTCCATATTGTTGTAGAAGTTGTTCCACCTTCCAGCATGGCCAATGGACAGGGATGATGGGGCTTGTCATCCAAAACACCAGGAAGGCACCAGATAGCCTACCTCTGATTGAGACAATTAGATATGCAGTGCATGGAGCACCGCCTCTTACAGGGATGCTCTTCTAGACCATACACTTCACTATCAGAAACCAGGGGAAGGGATGGCACATTGGGGGGCGGGAGGAAAAGGAAAGGATAAAGGTTAGGGCAGGAGGGGGGATGTGAGTGGGAAGGTCTGCAGCAAGTGGTACAGTGGGTAGAAATAAGGGAGGCGAGGCAATGGGAGGACGTGGGTCTGCAAGGGTTGGGAGAAGGGCATAGGAGAGAGCCTTCCTCCCCCCTCCATATATCTCCTCATTCTGCCTGTGAGATTTTCATGGATCATGTGCTAGTCTTGAATAGCCGCCTGTAAATGCACGGGTACAGTATTGGGAGGGGTGGCACGTAGGTTCGTGGTGCTGGATGCATAAAGCATCGAGTGCTGAGGCTATATCTTGAACGTTATTTCCCCATCAGAGTTGGCTAGAACATTAGTGTCCTTGATGTTGATTAGCGGGCTTGGAGCTGACACATGGATTTTCTGTCTCTGGCGCTAAAATGTCTTGGGCAGGGCCTGTCCGAGGCAAACACCTCTTCCGCTCTGTTCTTTTTGGGAGGGGTCACTGATCAGTCTGGGAGGCGGCGGCGGCGGCGGCACCTTGCCAGGTAAACGTTCACATGCACTTCCCAGGTGGCTCCAGTCCTCATGATGCTGCTTCCCCCTTTTCAGCCTCACTCACCTCGTCTGCCACACTTGCTTTAAGCGGCACACGAAACTCCACCGCTGTGGCCAGTGCAAGTTTGCCCATTACTGTGATCGGACCTGCCAGAAGGATGCTTGGGTGAACCACAAGAGTGAATGCTCTGCCGTCAAGAAGCGTGGGAAAGCACCCAACGAAAACATCCGGTGAGTGGAATAGCACTAACAAGTTGAGGCTGATCAGCAATTGATTGGTAATAAATTGACCAAGGGTTAAAAGGCCCACAATGTTGGCTTTGCTCACTGTCTCACTTTCATGCAAGCTGAGGCACAGACAAAAGGGCTCTTTAACCCCTTCTTCCCAGCTCCTAGAATTAGGCTGAATCCTCCCCTTATCCACCTGATAACTGAGTTATTAGTTCTCATTTGCCTGTGTGTCTTGCCACACCTGTAGAAAAAAGCAACTGCATTTATAATGATTTTTATTATATTTTTATTTTATTATTTATGACATTTGTATGCCACCCCACAATATAAAGTTCTCTGGGCGGCTTACAATAAACCAGGGATCCCTAACCGTTTTTGGACCGGTAAGCATATGTAGAAGTTTGAGAGTGTTATGGGCACTCAGAGAATGGTTGCCATGGGGAGGGCTTGCTCATTAACAAAATGGCTGCCATGGCCAGTCACAAAGCACCCATTTCCCAGAAGGCAAGCTGGTGAGGCTAGAAGAAAAGCAACTTGGTCAAGAAGCTGAGTACAAGGCAGAGGTGGAGTCTGTGCCCCAAATGCCAAATCACATTTCCCCCCACAGAGCACAACAGAATTTCACAGAAGGCCAACTGGGGATGAAACACAAATACTTACACACACACACACACACACCCCCAAAACAAAAAGCCAGGCAATGCGTGCATACAAAGTACCAACAAAACACCCCCTCACTCCCCCCCCAGCCCTCCTCCTGGGATGTGCTCCACCCCCCACCCCCCCGCTTACTTCAAAACAAAGCACTGGGCCGCAACCACCCTCCATTTAATTTTCTAAGAATGCCTCAGGGACCCATATGGGGCCCAGACTCACTCTTGGAAATAAGATGGTGCTGGAAGCTGGTGCTTCACTTTGCAGCATGCCAGCCTCCCAGTTATCTTTTTTTTAATTTAAAAAATCTAACAATTAAAAAAAAACACAGGCTGGGTAGGGAATCTGGCTGGCACCAAGGAAGTTGTCTGCAGACACACTGGTGCCTCCAGACACCACATTGGGCCCCAGCAATAAACAAACAAAAACAATTTAGATACAAGACAAAACACAAGACCGCAAAATCAAAAGCAGAAATGCATACAACAATAAAACAAATCAAAGCTCACAGCAACCCCAGAACTAAAATATGGATTTTAAAAATGAGAAGCCCAAACTACTATTCAGAATCAAAAGGCCCATGTGCATAGACAGGTGTTTGCCTGGTGCTGAAAAGGAGGTTGTTTCATAGCCAGGGTGGTAACTCTGTCAATGGCTTTGATGATGCAGTTCACACTGAGGTCAAAACTAGACATCACACAGACAGACATCTGTGTATGTAATTTGCTCTTGGGTTCCTTAAAAATGAAACACCATCTCACAAAGCTGCCCATTTGATTGCAGGGACAATAATGGGGAGAGGTTTCTTAACACTTTCTCCACAATCAGTTAAAAATGCCTTTCTACTCCACAGGGAAATCCCACACCTTTCCTCCAACCTGGGAAAAACATTGCAGAGCACAATTCTGATCAGAAAAACAGCCAGTGGGGGGAAAGGTTAAGCACCTTCCTATTCCTCTTATCAAATTGTCATCTTCCCAATGCTGCTTTTCCTTAATAAAGAAAAGAAATAGTCAAGAGAAAGTTACATAGATCAGAATGCAATGTCGAAATTGGCCATAAGCTGGAGAAGGTCTGAAGCCCCCTCCCTTGCTTGTGTCTTGGCTCTGGAGAAAGTGGCTGAGGAACATGAGAAGGAGGGAGAGGCAGCCAGCCTGGAAGGGAAGCCTCTGGGTTGCCAGTTGACAATCCCTACTGTAGGCTAGGGAGAGGCTAAAGCTCCCTCAGGCTCCACATATACAAAAAGATGAACACTGGAAAGACTTAAGAGCCAAAAGCTTGTTGCAGCTACAGTGTATATTTCATAATACTCCCAGGATCTCTCCCTCTCTCTCCCTCTCCCTCTCTCTCTCTCTCTCTCTCATGCATGCACAAACAAACACATACACTCAAGATCCACCCATACTCATGGCCACACATTTGTGCCTTCAAGAGTGGATGTGCATGCCCAGCCCATTGCAAGAAATGTGCACCCCAAATGGGGAATGGCATGGGTGCCTTGCTATGTGGATGTGCATCTCTGCACTCAGAAGATTGCATTGCTGCTATGCTTGCTTGCTGTGTGGATTATGTGTCAAGGGCACATGTTGGATACTGTCTGTGGTATCACTACTGGTGAGCCAGCATCTTCACCCACATTCCCAGGGGTGTTCTGGGGAAACGATGGCTGCCCCGATCATGGCCAAGGGCAGAAGCCATCTCCCCCCGCACTACCACCAAATTCCCCTGGGAATGACGCTACATCATGGCACAGCATCATTCCCTGGGGTATTTTGCCCCCAGGAATGCAGCTGGGCTGCAGAGAGCAGCCAAGCAAGATTTGGGTTTTTTTCGGTGTGTGCGTGCGAAAGAAACAAATCTTCAGCCACCTCCTATTTAAAAGTAAGAATGCCACCACCCCCTAAAAGTTTGCAGAATTAGCCTGCCCCCCTGAAAGTCACCGACTATCTACCCACTTATGGAGGGCTCAAATAGCCACAGAGGCAGAGAAATGCCAGCAGTGAATGCACAGGCTCTGCTTCTGCTGCAGTCAAGGAAGACATTTCGATGCTTTCAGTCTCCCACCTGCCAAGCTTCTTGCCTGTGGCAGCCAGGGTCATCAACCAAAATGGTGGAAGAAAACATCCAGACTGATGCCTTGGAGGAGAAACATGTGCGCTTAACCCAGCTGGGAACTGCACTACCAAGAATCAACCCACACTACAGCATTAGCTGAAAAATACAAAGACCTTGAAGGTGTCTGAGAAAAAAAGGACTGAGAGTTGCCCTCACACTGACTCTGTGTCTGCTTCGTTGATCTCCACCTGGAGCAGACATGCCCTTTGAGTGCGTCTACTCACTTTCTGCCCCTAAACACAAAATCTTGCAGGAATACTTCCCAAAAAACAGGAATGAGAGTTTAATCTGAATATGTGCTCCTCCAGCCAGGGCACCTCTTTTCTTTCTGTGGATAAAAAGGTGCAGGGCTATGCCTGTTGCGACTCTGACCACAAGCAGTGATCTGGATATGGACACACAAAGCGTGAGGGGCCAGTTAAGTGGCACACTGGCACAGGCAAGTGCTAGACCTGGACCCTGACACTGAGTCCAACCAGGAGACACCTGCCCTGCCCAAAGGCCCCCAGGGACTAAAGCTCTGAGCCAGATTCCACAGAGAGGCCAGTACCCTCTTCCCCAAGGACCTCATGCTCCGCAGGGCCTGCTCTGTAACACAAGCCAGGCCCACCGTAGAGAATAGTAGGGAAGCCTTGGAGTGCTAGTGTTCAGGCCATAGGGTTCCCCCTTTAAGGTTTTCTGTGCCAGAAACTCGAGGGATAGTTGGGCCTGGGGGTCTGTCCGTGTGTTCAAGGGCCCAGTGGAAGCCTAGCACTTGCTGTGCTCTGTCCAGGGTTCTGAAAGATCTGTCTCTTAGTCCTTGTTTTCCAGATTCATGATCTTGGATAGGACTCTGCAGGCCTGTTTCTTGCCTCTCTGCAGCAGCCCCAGAATGCTTATTGGACCTGCTCCCCCTAACCCCATCCATGAGCTTGGTCTCACCAAGGTTAGCACACCTTGTATTGCGTAGTGGCAACTTAATCAGATCAGTATTAAGAACAGTATCCCCCAATCACTTATTAATGAACTTTTAACACCTGCATGGGACCCAAGCTGTTTACAAAGGTGGATCTGTGAGGGTCCCACAACCTGGTGTGCATCTGGGATGAGGATGATGGAAAACCATGTTTTGCACGTGGTATGGCAATTCTAAGTATGCCATAATGCTGTTTGGTCTATGCACCAACCCTATAATGTCCAGATCTTTGTCAACAATGTATTTACACCTTTCTGAATGATTTGAGGCTGCTGTAGAACATTTGGATTTTTTCTACAACCCAGGAAGGACATGGCCATCGTGTATGCTTAATGCCTGAATCCTAGAAGGCTACAGCAGCACCACCAATATTCAACATTAGAGAAATGTGCCTATGACCAGGAAGAGATGGAATTCCTGGGGTCATGATCTCTCCCTATAGACTTTGAATGGGTCCCTGAAAGGTGAACACCATCACTGAATGGGCTCTGCCCCTGGATATGCACTTTTGTGTGTGCGCGTGGGGGTTTGCTACCTTGTACTACTGGTTGTCTACAACTTCTCTGCTGTGACCTCATCCATCACTGAACTCCTAAAAATGCAAGGCCCATTTCTCTGGAGAGTACTGCAGCACGGGAGATGGTCAACCTACTAATGAATGCCTTCACTTCCCACTCTCGTTTTGGTCCATCCACCCTTTAGGTCTAACCAAAGGCAACCATTTATGGTGTGAGCTGATACATCAAGTCGGGTTGTGGAGGCAGTCTTATCCCAACACTAAGGACCCCACAACCCCTTCCATCCATGCCCCTTCCACCCCCAAACTGACCAGTCCATTTTAGGTTCAAGTCATGAAGCTGTTCTTAATCTTTTAAATGCCCCCAAAACTTGGTTGGGAGTCAGCTACTGGCAAATTCTCCCACATGAACCTGTTCAACACACTGAGCTCATTTTCCATGCCCTTTCCCCAAGCCTTTGATGGGGAGGCGGGTGGGTGGTGACTGACCTGGCCCACTTAGTCATGCTGCCCCCAACTCTAGAACACCCTCCTCAGGAAAGACTGCCTGCATCGATTTGATGTCTTTGGGGCACCAAGCAAAGGACTCTTAAAATTCACCAAGCATTCTAGATCTTTCCATCCCATGACTTGTACCAGGGTGGTTGGAAGTCACCCCCACTGCGCACTGGATTTGGACAGTATGGCAACCCGTGCCCTAATTATGGAAATGAGGTGGCATGGGACCGTCATGCACAGGGCAGGGAAAAGAAGCCACCATGACTTCTTTTCCTTCCCTGAGCATGCAAGCCCAGTCATTAAGCTTTTATATTCCTCGATTGCTGCTGCTCTATTGTGTTTTATATTAATTTTTCTTTTAATGTTTTAACTCAGGCAAAAGTAGCAAGATCTAAATGCCTCAAATAACAATTGTAGCAATTATGACAGCTCAGTGGATTTAAACTTTGTTTGTCAAGTGATCAAAAAATCACAGTTGGGGGCAAAGGGCTTAAGTAAAAAGCAGCTAGGGGATATTTTTCATTGTCCACCACGATAAGAACTTATCATTAAAAAAAAAATCAAAATCCATATTAGGATACTACTTTTATTTGGCCAATCCAAAGGTCACAACGTAGTGTGCAAACTTTCAAGTTCTACAGAACTCTTCATCAGGTTAGGTGGTTACCAAAGCAAAAGGGGGCAGGGAGAAAAAAGTGGCTGTTGTTGAAGCCATGGAGCCTGCATTTAGTCACAGTCTTAAGATGGACACTTAAATTAGGCTCTACCAGGAGGTGTGATGGTTTCAGGCTGCATCTAGGACTGTCCCTAGGACTGCTGGGACGAAGAAGCAACCCCCCCCCACAAAAAACAATGGCTGATCCCCCATTTTTAAAAATATAACATCCAGCTGTTAGTTGGAACTGTCTCTATCCTTAGGTGAAACACACAGGTTCTTTGGTAGGTGGAAAGAGAAGTAGAGAGAAACTCAGCAGTTTTTATATTATGAGCATTATTTTTAAAGCGATTCCTCTGATTTATTTATTTATTTTTATTTATATTTATACCCCACCTTTTTTCCTGCAAGGAACCCAAGGCGGCTTACATAATCCTCCTCCTCCTCCTCTCCATTTTATCCTCACAACAACCCTGTGAGGTAGGTTAGGCAGAGAGTCAGTGACTGGCCCAAAGTCACCCAGTGAGTTTCATGGTCAAGCCGAGACTAGAACCTGGATCTCCCGAGTCCCAGTCCAACACTCTCATCACTACACCCACTG
>JAHFWL010000066.1:0-39898 GCA_021292165.1 Shinisaurus crocodilurus
CATCCCTGGCAGATGGCCGTCCAGCTGCACCTTGAATGCCTCCAGACAGCCCTAGGTAATTGGTTCCCTAGGTAAATGCCTCCCTGGGTAATTGGTTCCATTGGCATATTGCTCTAACAGTCAGGAATTTTTTCCTGGTGTTCAGCTGGAATCTGGCTTCCTGAAACTTGAGCCCATTATTCCGTGTCCTGCAAACTGGGACGATCGAGAAGAGATCCTGGCCCTCCTCTGTGTGACATCCCTTTAAGTACTGGAAGAGTGCTATCCTATCTCCCCTCAGTCTCCTCTTCCAAAGGCTAAACAGGCCCAGTTCTTTCAGTCTCTCCTCATAGGGCCTTGTTTCCAGTCCCTTTATCATCCTTGTCCTCCTCTGAACCCTCTCCAGTTTGTCTACGTCCTTCTTAAAGTGTGGTGTCCAGAACTGGACGCAGTACTCAAGATGAGGCCTAACCAGTGCTGAGTAAAGAGGAATTATCACTTCCTGCGATTTGGAAGCTATACTTCTATTAATAGCAGCCCAAAATAGCATTGGCCTTCTTTTGCAGCCACATCGCTTATTTTGTGCTGGCTCATATTCAGTTTGTGATCTACCACAATTTCAAGATCCTTCTCACTTGTAGTATTGTGAGCCAAGTGTCCCCCATTCTGTAACTCTGCATTTAGTGTTCCTTTCCCTAGGTGCAGCACTTGGGCATTTATCCCTATTAAATTTCATTCTGGTGTTTCAGGCCCAGCGCTCCAGCCTATCAAGATCACTTTTCACTTGACTTTTGTTTCAGTCTTCCAGGTTATTGTAGCCCTTGTATTCCACCCAACTTTGTGTCATCTGCAACCTGATAAGGCCATTCCCGTGCACCTCCTCATCCAAAGTCATGATAAAAGGTTGAAGAGCACTGGTCGCCATGACTGAACCCTTGCAATACCCCGCTCGTACCCTCTCCCCAGTTTGGAGGAAGGAACCATTGATAAGCACTCTTTGAGTCCGATTCTGTAGCCAATGTGGATCCACCGGATAGTGTTCATCCAGCCCACTTTAGCTAGCTTGCTAGTCAGGATATCATGAGGCACTTTGTCAAAAGCTTTGCTGAAGTCCAGATATATGATGTCCACAGCATTCCCACAGTCCACAAGGGAGGTTACCCGATCAAAAAAGGAGATCAGATTAGTCTGGCAGGATTTGTTCTTGACAAATCCATGCTGGCTTCTAGTAATCACTGCATTGTTTTCAAGGTGCTTGAAGAATGACTTTTTTATAATCTGCTCCAAAATGTTCGCAGGGATTGATGTCAGACTGACTGGTCTATAGTTCCCAGGTTCCTCCTTGCCCTTTTTGAAGATGGGAACAACAGTTTGCCCCTCCTCCAGTCATCTGGCACTTCACCTGTCCTCCATGATTTCTCAAAGATAATAGACAGTGGTTCTGAGAGTTCTTCTGCCAGTTCCTTTATTACTCTAGGATGCAGCTCGTCAGGCCCTGGAGATTTAAACTCGTTCAGAGTAATCAGGTGCTCCTTTACCATTTGCCTATCAATCTCAAGCTGCAATCCTGCCCCTTCAGTCTGCATTTCAGGTTTGCCTGGGAGGACATAAACTCTCTTTTTGGAGAAGACCGAGCCGAAGTAGGAATTGAACACTTCTGCCTTTTCTTTGTCTTCTGTTATCAATTTGTCCATCCTCATTGCGTTGTTGAACCACCATTTCTTTCCTCTGTCTTTTACTATGCATGTATCTGAAGAAAACTTTCTTGTTGTTTTTAGCATCCCTGGCTAGCCTCAGCTCATTCTTAGCTTTAGCCTTCCTGACACTATTCCTGCAGTTTTGTGCTACCTGCCTGTACTCTTCCTTGTAGCCTGGCCTTCCTTCTACATCCTATGTGTCCTTTTTGTTTTCAGGTCATCTCTGAGTTTTTGTGAAACCACATCGGCTTATTTTGTTGACCTTTACCTTTTTTCCTTGTGGGAATTGTTTGTAGTTGGCCTTTAGAATGTCCTTTAAAAAAAAAAAAAAACTCCCACCCCTCCTGGGCTCCTTTTCTCATTAGAGTCGCTTGCCATGGGACCTTACTTATCATGTTCTGAGTCTATTAAAATTAGCTTCCTAAACTCAGGATACGCGTTTGGCTACACTCAGCTTTTGCTTCCTTTAGAATCAAGAACTCAAGTATAACATGGTCACTTTCCCCCAGAGTTCCCGAAACTGCCACTTTATCCACTAACTCATCTCTGTTGGCTTCTGTACATGAAGTGGGGGTGGGGTGGGGTGGGGTGGGGGGCGCATCTTGCCTTTCACCTTAGGCAGCACACCGTCTTGGGCCAGCCCTGGGAGTCCCCACACACCATGAAGTATGGAGGGCTCCCTGCCCTCCAGCATTCCCAACAGAGCCTGGGAATGATCCTTTTTCAAATGTAGGCAGTGGGGCTTGAATCTGGCAGGAGCCTCCTGCAAAGAAAGCTCTTATCACTGAGCTATGGCACCCTTGACTATTGGAGAGCCTGTGATGTTCTATGGCAGTGTTCTCCAAGCTTGGGTCCCCAGGTGTTTTGGCCTACAACTCCCAGCATGTAAAAACATCTGGGGATCCAAGTTTGGAGAACACTGTTCTATGGGAAGTACATGTGTTGGGGAAAGAGGCAACATTTAAAACAGTGCATTTTTTTTAAACTGGGTGTTTTGAGGATTAAAAATGTAGCTACATCTAATTAAAATTGTCTCCCAGGCTCCAAGCATTACATAAAAGAAATCCAACGTCTTATCGCTTCTATAACATGCAGCTATTAGAAAGAGGTCAAAAGTTGAAGGCACACTGCTGGGCACAGCAATCATTCATTGCAACTTTTTAAATCCACCAAGTTCCACCATTTCCCTTTCAGGCTTGTTGAGTTTTTAACAAGCCGTATGTGACAGGGCTTAAATTCAACAGAGGATTTCCCCCCATCATTGCATCTTGAAGCTTGAAAAAGCTGTACTTGTTGTTGGATTTCTACCTGTACCTGGCAAGCAGCGGTTAACAGCACATAACGCACTGCAGTGACCATCTCCCACTAGAGCTCTCTTTTGCGATTCCTTGTGCTATTAAGCTAAGTTTACAAACACCTCTCTTCTAACCTTTTAATTTCTGGTAGCTCCAAAATATTAAATGGTCCAGGTCTACAGTCGAGGCTTTTCAGAGGTTATCGACTCCCCTTGCACAATAGCTGCTCTCAGACAAATTACTGTTGTTACTTCCCCTGAGGAGGGTATCCTAAATTTGAGTCAGTAATTAATTGCATGCACTCTCATCTTCAAACTACTGTTTGCCCTTCAAAACACGTAAAACCTTCAAAAGTTGGTTTGATGGAGAGAGTGCCAGTCTTCGGAGGAGAATCCATTCTGTGCATAGGTTTATATCGTGTAAACAACGAACGTCAAGTACCTCAGAATACAAGAATCTCTTGGCGTGGAAAAAAAGAGAGGCTGTTAAAGAATCGTGGCAGATGTTAATTTCAGCATCCCTTACCCGTAACTCCAGAACCTTTTGGAAATTGGTCCCTGGTGCTTTAAGTCATAGTACTGGATCTCCTGATTGTCATATCCCAGCCAACGTCTGGGAAGACCATTTTCATTCAATTTTTAATAACCCCATTTTTTTTTTTTGTTTCTAACTCCACCCCTCATTTAACATCTGACATCCCCGACTGGCCTTCAGTTGAGTCTAGCATTGTTGAGGAACTGTAACTCCAATTAAAACCAGGCAAGGCTCCGGGACCTGCTCCAGGACCTGCTCCAGGATCAGTTGGTGGGCCCCTCTATTAGCTACTCTTTTCTCCCTAATAAACAAATCTGGTGTAATCCCTGGGTCTGGCTAAAGGCTTTTATCATACCAGTACATAAGAAAGGGCCCAAAGACAACCCAAATAACTATCAGCCTATAAGTTTGCTTTCCATAGTGGGGAAAGTTTATGCAAATTATTTGTGCCTTAAATTGAAAGCCTGGATCAATGACCATGATATCTTAGGGGAGGAGCAAATTGGGTTTAAATCTGGCCACTCTACTTTTGATCATTTTTTGGTTCTGTCCCATTTAATACACAAATACTCCATCTCAAAAGGAGGCAAATTATTCACTGCTTTTATTGATCTAAAGTCTGCTTTTGATACTATATCCCGTGACCTCCTTTGGAGCAAACTGGAACAGCTCTCTGTTGATAGGAGGTTATTGTTTCTAATCCATACCCTACATCAAAACACATCTGCCCAGGTGCGCTGTAGTAACTATGGCCATTTCTCTCAGGAGATTTTCTCCTCTCGTGGTGTTAGACAAGGCTGTGTTCTTGCTCCCACTTTATTCAATCTGTACTTGGCTGATCTTCCCACTCACCTACGGTCAATAGCCTCCCACCCTCCTAAGATTTGCTCCACAAGAATATTTATCCTCCTCTATCCAGATGATGCCGTTTTAATTTCACAGACACAATTAGGCCTCAAGTGATTACTATCTGGATTTGCTGGGTTCTGTAATAAAAATCTTTTAACAATTAACTACTACTCCAAATCTAAAGTTATGGTATTTGCAAGGAGGAGGGTTAGATACTCTTGGTTCATGGATAATAGCAGGCTTGATCAAGTTGACTCCTACAAATATCTGGGTATTTGGTTTCACGAGGCGACAAACTGGAGAGTTCAGGCGAGATGTGCGAAGGTTAAAGCCGAACAAAATTTGAGTGCTATATTACGGTTCTTTTTTTTACTAAAGGCGGGGATTTCATTCCAGCTGCTATCCGTATTTTTCAAGCCAAAATAGTATATCCGATTCTTTTCGGAGCCCCTATCTGGTTCCCTGGCCTTAAAGACTCTCTTGAAGGCATTCAATCCTACTTTCTAAGAGCTATATTTAGCGTGCCCAAGTGTGTGGCTAGTGCTGTCCTCTGTCTGGAAGCCAGCCTTAATTCTCTCGGCTGTCTGGCTTGGATATATTCTATTCACTTTTGACTTTGCTGCTGCTCTTTGCTTAAGCTTAACTCTTTTGCATTCCAGGTGATGTTAGATTCCCATAGAATCATAGATTCCCATGTGTCTGCTTGGAATATAAAGCAGTGGTGAAAAGGTTGTCTCTGCCAGGCTGTCATCCTCTTACTTCTTATCCATGTCCAGGGAGAAAGCTAAATTTCTTGTTAAGCAGAGATTAATCGACATCGACTCTCAAGAGCTCCACGCGGTGTGGCTCAGGGCCCATGCTCCCCCTTGTCGCTGGGTCTGTCAGACCTTTACTCTACAAATGGGATGCTATATTTAGATTGGTTATCTATTCCAAAATATAGGAGAGCATTTTCCTTGGCTCGATTTAATGTTCTACCCTCCAAACTTTTGGATGGTAGATACAGTAAAATCCCAGTGGAAAATAGGTGTTGCCCCTGCAATAATGAGGTAGAAACTGTTGCGCATGTTCTTTTTAACTGCAGCTTTTATCGAGGGGCTAAAAAAAACCCTAATACATCCAATCACCCAGACTTTTCCTGGACGATCCTTAGAGTTTCTTCTGTCCACTCTGCTTGATGGCTCAAATAGCTCAATTGCCAACAAAGTTGCAAAATTTTTGAATATTGCTATTGTGACTGTATCTTCTGCGCTTGTCTGATTCTGTTTTCATTTCTAGTTTTTTACTTCAAGTGTACAATCAAAAGCTGGTGTATCTTGTTTGTATTGTTTTATGTATTGGTTTGGTCGGTAGACCGTAAATAAAATATTCACTGAATCCCCGTTAGCCGTCTTCGAGATAAGGCTCGCAATGACTCTGATAGTGGCATAAACATGTCTCAGTGCTGAAACTTGATTGTCACAATGTCCTCCAATATGGAACGGCATGCGGAGAGTGTTCAGTGGCTTCTGCTGGCACAGAGTGCAGCAGCCCATCTCTGCTTACAAGGAGTAGATGATTGGAGGCGCAGTGTACTAGTGCTCCACCATCTGCACACACACTTTACCAGTCACGTGGAGGAGTGCTTCCTTGTATCTATCCTAAACCTGTTGCCCGTCAATTTTATGGGGTGATCCTGAGTTCTACAGTTATGGGGGGGATCTCTTTAACAACTTTCTCCATACCATGCATAAATTCAAAACGCTGTCCCCTTTTAGTCATTTTTTTTTCTAAACAAAGGCCCTCCCCCCATTTTTGGGGGGTGGCGGCTTTCCTCATAGGAAAAATGATCCAGCCTCTTGAGTCACTGTGTCACCCATTTCTGCACCATTTCCAGCTCTACAGCTGAGACAGGGCAACAAGAACTGTGCGCAGTATTCCGAATGTGGCCGCGCCATACATTTCTATAAAGCAAATAATGAATGTTAGCCACATTGAAGAACCATTAAGTGTAAAAGTGGAGTATAAACAGTTTAAATAAATAAATGTGTCTGTTCATGTGCCAGGCTTTAGTTCATGTGCCAGATCCCTCCAGTCAGGGCTGGGAAAGGCCCCTGCCTGAAACCCTGTAGACCTGTAGACCAGTGTTCTCCAACCTTGGGTCCCCAGATGTTTTTGGCCTACAACTCCCAGCATGCCCCAGCCAGCTACGCTGGCTGGGGCATGCTGGGAGTTGTAGGCCAAAAACATCTGGGGACCCAAGGTTGGAGAACACTGCTGTAGTGTAGACAATACTGAGCTTGATGGACCAATGGTGTGACCCGATATAAGGCAGCATCTAATGAAAATAAATTCAAGAGAGAAAATTATGGCTTTCCCTGAAATATGGGCTATTTCTTGCAGTCTAGGAAGAATATCAATGCACTGGGGTGGGGCGGGGTCCATTTATCTATAGTTGGAGCAGTGTGTGCCCCCAGCCTTGTGCAGCTCTCCCTACATGGGTGCAAGTACGGTGCCCCACTCTCCTCCATCCCAGCATTACATGATCTATCAACCTGTAGCATATATGGAGGAAGTGAAGGAAAAGGTGGAAGGATAGGATTAAACAAGACCCAGCAGAAAGCCCAAAATTTCTCCACACCCTTAATACCCAGTCATCTAATGAGTAGTTTAATGACAAGCATAAAATCAGATAGACAAAAGAAATTCTCAGGTGTCGGGGAGTTCTGGATAATTAGACAGTACTCTACGATGTTCTGGCTGGTTACCATTGAGCCAGAGAGAGTGAACGAAATGGAACAAAAAAAGGTGAGTGGAACAAGAAAGAGCCAGTGTGGGCCATCCCTTTACCTAGACCTGTTCCCCCCCACCCCAGGCATGGTGGGGATGGGAAGAGGGCATATTCCCTTCTTGTCCAGTCACAGTGTGTGCACCTGCCCCACCTCCAACACCACCAAACATCTGTGCATGGTGCAGTATTCTTAAAAGCATACGTGCATAAAACGCAGCATGCGTAGCTCAAGACTGTGTGGTCAATTCCTGGATTTTATCTGGCATGTTGACCGGGTGTCCTGAGCACAATGTGTGCTGGATTTTATGCGCTTATGTACTAATTGAACATTAATACCCACATGTAGATACCTGGTGGTGGAGGTGGGACAGATACACCAGGTGGGTGAGGTGGGAAGGCAGGCCCTCAAACCCCACCACACATAGCATTGGATCCCGGTAATTGTTGGACTTGGACCTGGGAGACTCGGATTCAAATCACTGGGTGTCCTGGGGCCAATAACTGTCAACCTGACCTACCTCACAGGGTAACTTTGAGGATAAAATGGGATAGCCCCACCACTATGTCCTCCTTGGGAAAAGGATGGGATACAAACGTGATTAATAATAATTAGTTTTATTAATAATTAGTTGGCTACTGGCTTATATGGCTTTGAAAGGGCTCAGACAGATTAATGAAGGAGGAGAAGACTGTCAGCAGCTCTTCGCCGTGATGGCGAACGGCAGCTTCCCACGTTGGAGGCAGTAAATACCAGCCTTTATAAGAATGCTAGCTCCTGGGGGAGGGGGAGGGGGGATAGCCGGGAACAGCTGTTGCCTTCATGACCTGCCTGTGGGCTTGCTGTAGGAATCTGGCTGGCCACCAGCGGACACAGGATCTAGGATGCTGGACTACATGGACCTTTGATGTGGTGGTGGTGGTGGTGGTGGTGGTGGTGGTGGTGACGACATCTAACGTGTTCCCAGAGATCCAGCCCAATCTCTGGATGAGGCAGGCTGCCATTTTCTCAGCCACGTGGAGCTTCTGAAGGCTCTTCTTTGGCAGCAAGGGCTGTCTCATTTTTTCCTGGCCTGCTCCTGTGCCTTTTGACAGCAGCCCAACATATAGAGCTTCAGCACAGAAAGCTTTCCCTGTCATGGAGATGAGGTGATGAGGAAATGTCTGCTTGCTTTATTTCTGCATATCAGGGCAGAACTGCACCAGTATAAAGAGGCAACTGTTCCAGTAAAATTTATTTGTGCTTATCTGTGCTTTAGTCTGGGACTGGGACATAGGAGATGGTTCTGCTGACTTAAGGAGATTGTTGGTGACCACGTAAAAGCCAGGCTGTCCTATATATCTGATGGTGTTATAGGCTCATCCACAACCATGTCAACGGTTAGCCTGAAGCTACACATAAACTCACAACACACGGAGAGACAGGATTTTTAAAGATTTTAATCAGTGCTAAATGTTCATAGAAACTTTTGACCTTGCACTAATGGCTGAAGCTGACCATGCCAAGACCTTTTCTAATCACTGGCTACCCATCAGATTCAGCTGCTCATTTTGGTGCTGCAAATACTACAGAGGCAAAGTGGCTACAGGCCAGGTAGGTAGTAAGAAAGGCATTTGAGTGTGTGCACACGTGTGTGTGCCTGTATGTGGTGGAGGTGAAGAGAAAGAGAAAAAACACACACTTCAAGAGACCTACTTATCAAATTTGTTACTGAGGATGTTTCACAAGGAAGGTTAAAGGAAGTCTGTCTCGAACAACTGAGAGGTGCATGTTTGTGCCTAGCAATTAAAATAGGGTGGTCAGAGACGGAATGGAAGGAAAAGGCATGTTGATGTTGAGAAGAATCCTTGGGCAAGCAGTGAGTGTTATATTTCAAAGGAATGGCCCGTGGATCCTTTCCGGTTTTCTCACAGAGCGAGATCCACATTCTACACTGCTGTATCACACCATACCACTTCAGAGTACAGGAGGGGGATTAAAGTTCTGCACGGCCCCCTACACTAAATAATAATAAGTATAAAAATAGTATATCAGCCTTCCCTGCCCTAAGTCTTATTCTGCAACAGTGCTTTATTAACTTGATAAATAAACCCTAGCTTCTCCAGTGCTGTTCTTTCTAATATATATAAAATTATTTTTGAATTATCTAAAATAATTTAGACACCGTGACTGGGGTCACACAACACAACAACCCATCATGGGTGACGAGCCACGGTGGGTTGCTGTGTCATGCGAACCTGGACCGTTTCCCACAGGATGGCTTGTTCATGGGCAACAAGCCACCTTGACAACCCATGGCTTGTTTTAGGGGTTGTTTCACCCACAATGGGTTGGTGTGTCATCCGAACCCAGGCGACCATCCCCATCATGGGTGAAGGGAAGTGGCAAGCAAGGCACTCAACATGAGCAACAAAAAGCTCTTGTCACTTTTGCTAAGCAAACCCGGGCCACTGCCAGTACCAGCTGCCCCACTGATGCCCAAGCATCAAGGCGGAGCGACTGCCACTAGCTCTGTGCCCCCACCACAATCACGAGCCCCTTTGTGCTTGCCATGACTTCCCCCCCCCTTTCCCCCATATTGTTTCTTTTTGGGAGATCGCTTTTTGCAATCTCCGATTTGACAGCCCCTTTGTCGTGCCCAAGCGGCACACGGGAAGGGCTGTTACTGGTTTGTCACCCCTTTAAAAATCACACACAGCTTTTTGCACCCCAGATGTGCACATTTTTTTCTTCTTCTTTTTCTTTCTAGTCGGACTTGAGCCAAGTGTGCACTTTCGTGGGTCCAAAATGGCGTGCTTTGCCCGGGCACTGTCCTGGGTGTGTGTGTGTGTCTGCTGTCAAAAGTGCAGCAGGCTCCTCTCATGGGCATTGACCCAGAGAGGCTGCCAAGAGCTTTACTTTTGACTTTGGTTTCTCTTGACAGCAGCCTCTCTGGGTCAATGCCCATGAGAGGAGCCTGCTGCACTTTTGACAGCAGACACACACACACACCCAGGACAGTGCCCAGGTGAGGCATGCCATTTCGGACTTGTGCAAGTCTGACTAGGGGGAAAACGCAAAAGATTGCACACATTTGGGGTGCTTTTCTTTTAAAAGGGCGACAAACCAGTGACGGCCCCCTCCGTCAAATGTGCTGCTTTGAAGGGGCTGTCAAAAAAGGGGGGGGAATGGTAAAGGGCTGCAGCAAGCACGAAAGGGCTCGTGATCACAGCAAGGAGGGCAGACAAGATAGGTCCTGCCATGGGGTACTTCTGGGTGGATGGCTCCCAGCACTAGCAATCAAAAGACATTGTGCATCTATTCCATCTTTTCCTCCTTAATGGGGTTTTTTTGTGTGTGGTAAGAAAAAAGACGGAAGAAGTAGCAAGAAAACACAGTAAGTTTGCAAGTGGACGATGATATTGTTTGCAGCCCCTGTAACATTCTGTGAATGAGGCAAAGCAATTGCAAAATAAAAGCTTCGTTCTGGAAGCATCCGCAGTTTTCCAGGTATAACAAACCTGTAATATACAGGAAACAGAGTGTTCAAATAGTTTGGGCCTAATGCAGCAGAAGTTCTCCCGGACAAGTCCCTTTCTAATGAACAGTAGTTTTGCAACAGCATGGCAGCGCTCATTTCCTATTCATCTCAGTGTGGCTTGTGCTTATAACCTTTTGACTCAATTGGAATCTCTTTGTCAACTGCAAAAACTGCGGGAGGTATGATGGAGGTTGTTACAGGATTGTTTTTGCTTTCTTTCTATTTTTAATTATAAACATTCACTTTAACATTCTTTTAAAAAGAAATATAATTACTTGATATGGGTGGTGAGCTGCTGCTACACATAAACAGCTTACTACATTGGATGCACTTATGCAATTAAGCACTTTAAGGGTGCAATCCTATGCATGTCTAGATGGGGGGGGGGGAAATCCTACCACTCCCAGCATTCCCCAGCCAGCACTGCACCAGCACTAAATAGGCATAGGATTGCGCCTTAAAGCAGTCTTCACTTGACCATTATGTGTCAACCAGCTCTATGATAAAATGAGAGGAGAGGGAAAGATGACCAAATATACATTTGGTCACAGAAACGGACCAAATGTATATTGTAGAGATGGGCATATACAGGAGACGTGGCTACACAGAGACGTGGCTGTACAGTATATCCTTAAGCATGCACTCCGGTTCCAGGACCCCAGCCTATTGCCTGGGATAGATTTTGAAGGCACGAAGAATGGGAGGCTGCACCTTGTACTCTCTTGGGAGGCCCGGAGAGGGTTTGCACTCCTGCATGACCTGACCTCTCTTTTTCAGCCCCCCCCCCCCACGCACCTCTTGTCTGCTATGTTGGTGGTGGAAGAAGCCTGTGAGGTCAGGCACTGGAATTTTAGCTGCAGGCATCTCAGGCGAGATGCTGTTCAGCTCAGCGATCTAAGGTGTGGAACTGCAGCAAAGTAGGAGATGAGCCATTTGGCAAGGCCAAGGCCTGGCCCGTTCTGGAATCGCTCCAGCATGTTTACTCAGCTCCTTCCCTTTTGCTCGCTCCCCCCCCCCCCCGTTCAGCCTCCAACCCCTTTCTTCTCATCTCTTGTTTAATCTTTAATGTGTCTCCAGTCGCCTCAGGCGTGACCCCCCCTCCATGAGGCAGAGCTGTGGTGGAGGCCATAATTACCTTCTCTACCTCTGTCTGTTATGCTGGGAAGTTGGGAGTGTGCATCTACTGGGCAGCGACCACACGGATTGCCAGCTAGCCACCCCAGCTGGCCCAAGCAGGGGTTCACGTCAGGGAGTCCTTCGGTGAAAGGCGCCGTGTGAAAAGCCAGGCAAGGCCTGTGCATCGTGAGGCTTGCTGGTTCTTGTTGAGGTTTCGCCTTCCCCAGTCTCTCCAAAATGGCTTATACAAGTTTGACAAGGAAGCCTTGTGGGAAACTGAGGTATAGTCCATGGGCTTAGTTCTGTACCAGGCCTCCATCTGCTTTCCCTTCTGATTCGTGTTTGCAACTCTCTTTTCCCTGTTGGTGCTGCCCTTTCTCACCCTCTTTCTTAAGAAGACCACCAGCCACCCCACAAGCCCAGAGCAAGTTGTTTGGAAGAGAGAGGATCGTAGTGTTTCAACCAAGAAGAAAGAGCTTCCTTAATAAGCTCAGTTCAGCCATTATGCCAAACCATAATTTGTACTGATATAATTATATAGGTAATGTAGTTTAGTCACTAGGTGGCACTGGCCCTAGTTGTATCTTGGGTGGAGTTATGCAGCGTTCTCCAACCTTGGGTCCTCAGAAGTTTTTAGCCTACGATTCCCAGCATGCCCCAGCCAGCTACGCTGTGAGTTGTAGGCCAAAAACATCTGGGGACCCAAGGTTGGAGAACACCAGGGATGGGGACTCGGACTCTAGGACTCAACTCGTGAGTCGGACTGAGTCCCCCCTCTGACTCGAGTCAGACTCGGGTTCCAATATTTTTAATGGGACTTGAGACTCGACTCGGGACTCGAGACCAAGGACTCGTGTTCCAAAATCGTGTTCCTCAAATGCAACATGGATAGGTTTTAGGAAGTACAGCAAGTTTATTTTTTAAAATCATTTTCCTAAAATGCAACCTTTCAGACATTTTGGGTTTGGCTGCCTCTGCCTGCCTGTTTGGGGTTCCCAGCCTCCTCTGCCTGCCTGGTCTCTTCTTAACCAGTTCCACAGTTTGAATTGTCCAAGACAAAGGCCTCTGCCTGCCTGCTTTGGGGTTCCCTGCCTCCTCTGCCTGTCTGGTTATTTTGGGTTTGTCTGCCTGGTCTGTTCTTGCCAAAATCAGTTGCAGAGTTTTGAAATGAAAAGGCACACTTATGCCTAGAATTTATTTAAGCCACACATCTGAAATAGCCTTATTTTGTTGGGGGGGAAACCCATTGATTTTAATAGGGACTCGTGGAGTCAGCTTTGGGAGTGACTCGTGACTCGTGAGTCACCATTTTGGACCAAGGACTCGGACTCGAGACTCGGGTCCAAAGACTCGTGACTCGACTCGTGACTCGAAACCAAGGACTCTTCAACATCCCTGGAGAACACTGAGTTAGAGTTTTCTTGTTGCTGCTCTGTTCCTGTTGGAGAGAGACAATAAAGTTCTTGTATAGCTTTCTGACTAGTGTGTCCTCAAAGTTTTACATGGCAGTTTAGAACTCAAAGCATGAGATTTCAAACATACAAGAGGGCATGGTTCAAAACTCCTTGCCTACTTTCATTTTCGGCACACAGTTTCATATGTTCTCTGGTGTCTAAGGGAGCAGAGATCAGACGAAACAATTGTTCAACATTCTTTTAACCATGGATATCTGGACTGAACCTACCGTATATTTCTTTCTGTCAAGAAAATGAGATGCCATTTAAGATAACATGAAGTGCAGGCATGGATTAGCTGACCTCCATTTGATGTGCTTTAGCTTGTTGTTCATTTGGTTCACTCTGATCGTGCGCTCTTTCATGGTGCTCCCATGTTCAGATCACATCCTGTGGTTGCCAGAGGTTCTGGGGGTGTCTGGATGTCTGTCAGAGCTGTTCCTTGCCCGTACCAGGAACACCAGCATTCCAGATCGTGTGGAGAGCCCCCATGGATAGAGGAGGCTTTCCTCTTCACAAAGCCACCCTCTAGAAGTAGCGGATGACCAAAGTGGCACCAGAGCGGGTGGGGCTAACACGCTCCCCCTCCTCTCGTGTTTATTATACTTGGATTGAGAACGCCTGAGGAGGGCTATAGTCCACGAGGAATCAAATAAATGACTGCCCCAAGGAACTCCTCGCAACGCATTCCTTCGCTGACATCCTCTATCATCTGGGCAAAGCTTTTGCCTTATGTAAGTCTTCGACACATTATGAAACCGCAAGTATTTTAAGCTGAGTCAAAGGGATGACAGTGGTCTGTAATCCAAACTGACAAGCAACCAAAAGGGCACGGGGGCGGAGGGGGTGGGTGGGTGGGGAGGAAAAGCAGAAGAGAAAGGAAGGGCCCCTGAATCACAAAAACAATGGTTCACTGCAGCTGCTTTGGGCGGGATAAGAAAGAGGAGGTATTGTGGAGAGGGGATGGCAAGAGATAAACTGCTGGTCCCTCTGAGAACAGGATGTACATTTCAGGTCTCCTGGTCAAGAAGAAGGTCTTATTTGACAGGTACAGTACCAACCTAACACATCTCCCACAGATGCTTGCCCCAACCTATGTTTGAAAACCTCCAAAGAAGCAGACCGCACCGCACAGCTTTTGAAAGCAGCTGTTATTTTCTACAGTAATACCCCAAGATAGGATGCCTATCATTTGTGTCTACAGCAATAACTTCCAAACTGGGTGCTGTGTCAAATCATAGAAGGCTCCTATGTGTCCAAAATACCCACCCAGTAAACAAAGGCTTCCCTTGGCATGATTTGCTGCTTTGGCTCTGCTTCCTTCCAATCAGTCTCTACTGCAGAGGGTAATTCTGCCAGAATAATTCAGTCATTCCCAATGCAGACACAGCACAATTACCCACCCTCAGAGGAGGCTGCCTCTTGTATCTCTGCATAAATCATTGCTCTGGGTGTGCAGTTCAGAACAGTGATATGCACAAAATTACCAGGAGGGGCAAATACTCCAAGGGCATGTAATTCTTACTTGTATAACACACTTGAAATGTAAAGTTTTGGGAGTGTAAGGGTGAAGTATGCCTCCAATTTTAAAGCAGGAAAAAAGAGTGCCTTAGCTATTTGGAAGTTTAAGAAACACTGGTCTAAAGCATCCACTAAAAGTCTAAAGGCCTGCAGCTGAAGAGTTGGCATCAAACCCAACTGTGAACTTCAGCTTTCTTCCCCTCTTGAGATCCCAGCAGTGTACATGTCCTTTAAGAAGGACGTAGACAAACTGGAGAGGGTTCAGAGGAGGGCAACAAGGATGATAAAGAGCGGGGGGTTGGACTTGATGGCCTTGTAGGCCCCTTCCCACTCTACTTTTCTATGATTCTATGTCTCCTCTCAACCCAACTTGTTCTCTTTTGCTGAACTGCATTGGAGGTGAGGAAGTTCCTCCTAATGCTTAACCTAAATCTGTTGCTTTGTAGTCTAAACCCTTCACTCTTATCCTACCATCAGAGGAGAGTTGAACACTTTCCCTCTTCCTCTTCTGACATCCTTTGAAATGTTTTAAGATTGGCAGCAATCCCTTACCATAGTATCTTTTCCCTGGTCCAAACACATACAGTTTGTTTACTTTTTCCTCTTAGGGTCTGACCAGTGGATATTTTTATACCTCTGGGCTTTCCAGTGCCAATTCTGGTATGCGGAACTGAATACAGTAATCCAAGTGAGATGCTGACTGGGTTCACACGACACAACAACCCATCATGGGTTGCTACCCACAATGGGTTGTCATGTTGTGCAAGTCCGGACTGATTTCCTTGGGGTGGCTCGTGTGTGGGCAACTCAACAAGCCACCCCAACAACCCATGGCTTGTTCTAGGGGTTGTTCTACCCATGATGGGTTGTCGTGTCATCCGAATTCAGACAACCAACTCCATTGTGGGTAGGAGTAACTGGATAGCGAGTCCCATGGCAAGAGCAGCAAAATACCCTTGACACTTTTGCCATAGGCCTCCTGGGAGAGCACCAGTGCCAGCCACCCCAAGGTGCCTAAATGGCACTAGAAGACAGCTGGCACTGGTCCCCCCCCCCCGCCATGATCACGAGCCATTTTGGGCTTGCCTTGGCTTTTTCTCTTTTTACCCCCCCCCCCCCGAGATTGGGAAAGCTGGCTGTCAAGCCGGCTTTCCCGATCCCTGTTTTGACAGCTATGAGTAGTTCCTTCAAAGTGCCCCAGTGGCACAATAGAGGGGCTGCCCGTGGTTGTCGAGCCTTTTTTAAAAAAAACCCTTTTGTGCAAAAAAATTAATTTTTATTTTTTTAAAAAGACTAAAGACAGGAAAAGTTGAGGATCTTGCCAAGAAGGGAGGGGATCTCCCAAAACACCCCCTTCTCAGCCAAAGATTCCTTGCGGTTTGACCGATCGGCCTCCCCGACCTGTCAAGGGAAACCCAGGGCCGGCGGTGGTGGTTTTCAAGCCTCTGCTGTGCCATGTCCAGGGTGGGCCCGTCCCTGCTGCCCCTCGGAAGCCATCACCCCTCCCCTTGCACACTGCCCCAGCCAAGGCTTGAAATCCTCCCATTAGCGTTTCAAAACGAGCACTTTTGCACTAATGGGACTAAACATTAAAAATAAAATTAATTTTTTTGCAGATAGATAGCTCTGTGCACAATTTTTTAAAAAAACAAAAAACTGGGCAGCCACGAGGAGCCCCTCCAATGCTTCACTGCAGCACTTTGAAGGGACAGCTTGCGGCTGCCTAAACAGAGACTGGGGGGGGGGGGAATTAAGTGTCAAAAGAGCCATAGGGAGCCAAAAACAGCTCTGCATCATGGCGGGGGGGGGGGAGCCAGTACCAGCCACACCCAAGTGCTTCTTGGGTACTTGTGGGTGGCTAGCACTGGCAGTGGCCCGGGCTAGCTCAGGAAGAGCAGCAAGAAACTCCTTGCTGCTCTTGCCAAGCGGGTTGCTGGTTGTGGGTCTTTACCCACGGTGGGATCGGTCATCTGGGTTTGGACAACATGCCAACCCTCCATGGGTAAAACAAACCCAAGAACAGTCCATGGGTTCTCATCGTGGGTTGTGGTGAAAAACCACCCACTGTGGGCAACCTGTGCTGGGTCTGCATGACACAACAAGCGACTGTGGGTTTTATCGTCGGTTGGCTGTCGCGTCATGCGGATCCAGTCACTGTGGCTTATTGCCAGGGTGGGTTTGCGTGATGTGTGAACATGCCCGCTGTGCCCCTTGAGTCTTGTGCCTCTGCCACACTGCTCACTTTGTTGTCTGTCTGCTCACGGTAGAGTAGGCCCTGTGCGACCTTCGCAATACTGGCAACCATAAGCGTGGTGCCTTTAAAAGAAATTAAGGTTGAGCCAAGGCAGGAAATTACTCAGCAGCTTTAGGTCACGGACACAAGGCTTGATCTGGCATTACCAAGCCAATTAAAAAAAAACCTGCGTATATGCAAAAAGCCTCAAGGCATGCAAAAGGTAAAATTAATCAAACATGGGAAGAAAAGAAGAAAAAAAAAGGCAGCCCTGAACTGAACCCCCCTCCTGACTAGAGTAAATGACTTCCAAGTGCAAGGATAGGAGGATTGCAAAGATTTCACGTTGCCTAGTAGGGACTTAGGTACTCCTGATGGAGGACCCGTTCCCAAGAATTATTGGGAATAATCATTCTTTTGTATTATTGATGGCTCCAGTACAGTGTTCTCCAACCTTGGGTCCCCAGCATAGCTGGCTGGGGCATGCTGGGAGTTGTAGGCCAAAAACATCTGGGGACCCAAGGTTGGAGAACACTGCTCTAGTAGTAGGGTGACCAGCCTAATAGTTTCTAGTCAGGAATAGCTATTCTATCTCCACCACATCAGAATCTTCCTGCAACTTTTCTGCTTTTTTCATGACAGCCATGACATCAAAAAATCTTTGCATAAATGGATGCTCCCTGCCAGGTTTTGTGCATTCGGTCTGCCAGCTTTCGATTGGTTCCGATCACAGCTGGAGGACCAGTACCATCTGGGTCCTGGCTACTGAACACTTTGGACTCCGGGCCCACGCACATTTTGGCAGGAGGCTCACACTCAACTGAACTTTCTCGGAGACAAATCCCAGAGTGGGGGGACCCTTTGCCTCCAGATGTTGTTGGACTCAACCTCCCATCAGCCCCAGTCACCATAGCCAGTGGTTAGGAGTGATGGGGGTTGTAGTTCAACACCTGGAGAACCATAGGTTCCCCCACCCCTGCGCTACAGCATTGGCAACCCACCTCAATTTCTTTTCAGCCCCATTTACAGACCTCATATATTTAACTCTTCTTTATTGTTTTGTTTTCCAAATCACAGGAACCATGAATTTAGGAACGCAGGAAAATTTGGTGTGTGTGTGTATGTCTGGGGGGGGCAGGAGGCTTATGATGTTCCTGGCTGCACCCAGCGCTACACCCATCGGCATACGGCCCATGACCCACCCACCCACAACTACATGTGGCTCTGAAGGGGGGAAAGGTTGCCCATCCCCTGCCATAAAAACAAAGTGCTTTCTGGTGCTGTGCCAACCCTGGTTTCTCCCCCCCCCCGCCCCCGCCCCCGCCCCCGCCCCCGCCCCCGCCGCCGCCGCCGCCGCCGCCGCCGCCATTGACAGTACCTGTTACCTTTGAACCAACAGATTATTTATTTATTTAAGCATTTTTACCCTGCTTTTCAATCAAAAAGACTCCCAGAGCAGCTCACATAAGATCAAAAACAAACAAAACCGTTCTTGCCCACAGGCTTTCAATCTAAAAGACATGGCACAAAAGGAAAAAAGAGATGAGGAGGGAAGAGGAAGAAACGAACTGAGGCACCAGTTCTTATAGTTCTCAAGTTTATATAATGACCAGCTTGAATGGACACAGTTTAGGAAGAGGAGGAGCTATGGGGCTTGTTACAGCAGAGTTGACGGAGTGGGGCCGTGCTGCCTGTCTTTCCCTCTGCAGCGGCCAGGTGGGATGGCTGCTGCTAGAGGGCAGTTGTTGGAGAGGGAGAGCCAGATTGAGCTGTCGCTCAGCAGCACAGCTGGTGGGGTGGGCCCTGTTTCCCACCTCTCCCTCTGCTGCAGCCATATCCCTCAGATTACTTTGGATCGTACAGGAACTGAATTTTATTTAGTTTACACAATAATATTATTCATCTCATAAGAGCACACATGGGAGGCCTTGACTAAGCCCAGCTCCAAATGCCCTCAGCTGTGTTCTCGTTCTCCCTCCCTCCATATCTCAGGGCTTTCCAGCCTTGGGTCCCCAGATGTTGCTGGCCTACAGCTCCCAGCATACCCAGCCAGCATGGCTAATGGCAAGGGATTCTGGGAGCTGTAGTCGGGCAACATCTGGGGACCCAAGGTTGGAGAGCCCTGATGGACTCTCCCTAGGGAGAATGTGTGAATGGGTGTTTATAGACACTGACATGCTACACTTTACTTGTTTGCTGAAGGAAGAACGGGTATATGGTTGGTATAACATCACAATTCTGTCTGTCATGTAACATGTGGAGCTGTCTTCAGTACAGCCTAGATCAGCCTTATTTGTTAATTATATTTATTTATTATATTTATACACCACCTTTTTTCCTGCAAGGAACCCAAAGCGGCTTACATAATCCTCCTCCTCCTCTCCATTTTATCCTCACAACCCTGTGAGGTAGGTTAGGCTGAGAGTCAGTGACTGGCCCAAAGTCACCCAGTGAGCTTCATGGCTGAGTGAGGACTAGAACCCAGATCTCCTAAGTCCCAGTCCCAGTCCAACACTCTCACCACTACGCCACGCTGGCCTTGACATAAGAACATAAGCAGTGCCTTGCTGGATCAGACCATGGCCCTTCCTGCATCTTATCTACAGGAGCAGCCAATCCGATGCCTCTGTGAAGCTCTCACACAGGGCACAATGGTGAAGGCCTTCCCCTGTTTTCATTTGTTATTTTGTCCCCAGCATCACCAGAGGTGCACTGTCTGCCTCTAAATATGGAGTTTTCATTCTTAGTCCTTATGGCTAATAGTTTGATTAGACATGTCCTCCATGAACACATCTAATCAATATGGTGCCCTCCAGATATGTAGCCCAAATAGCACCATCCATGTGCAAAAGGATGTATTGGCAGGCTTGGGGGGAATCCGATTGTTTGCAGAAGTATACTTTTTTAAAAAAGGAAAAATCCTACTACAAGGGGTGGCAGGTGAGGAACCCAAAAGAGACCAATGAGGCTGAGCATGCACAGCAGGTATGGGAGGCCGACTGCTTATTGGGGAGGGGGGGGGGGAATGGAATGGAGTATCCTGGAATAGGGCATGGCTGGCTGGCTGGCTGGCTGGAACCTTAAATAGGAACACTCCCCAGCACGGCAGTATTTTGTTACAAGTTCCACTTGTCCTGTTTTAAAGATAAACTAGTGGCCATCCCCATATCTCGTGTCAATGAATCCCATTAGTTGTGTTTGTGTAAAGCAATAATTCCCAAACTATGTGCTGGGGCTGGGCACATTCATGTTTCATGGGAGTACCACTAGCATGCCATGAGAAATAAATAAATAAATGGTTCAAAGTTCCTTTGACTCAAAGGGACCATCTTCAGAGGACCATGCTGCATCTCTGAATGACTCACTGCTCTGACCTTCCCTCCTTCTCATCAGCCTCCACTTAAGTACCGGTAGGTACTAATAATCTGCTTTGACTCTGCATTGAATGCAGTTGGGTCATTCAATCACTCCCATGTAGCAGACTTCATGGCCCTCACAGGAGGCTGCATTTTGCTTCTCTGCATGAGTCGCTACACTGAGACTATAGTCAGAAGAGGCACACTCTCAGGAAGGCATGGGCTGGGCTCCTCCAAGATGTTTGATTCTTCCACTTTCCTACTATATAACATTTTTAGATATAAGAGTGATGTGCCTCCAGTTTAATACAGAAAAGATGGTGGCAAGTATCAGAAATTGTTGAAAATGCTGGTGTGATTTTTTTTAAAAAAAATATCCTGCTTGTGAGCCAGTGTGGCGTAGTGGTTAGAGTGTTGAACTGGGACTCGGGAGATCCGGGTTCTAGTCCCCACTCGGCCATGAAACTCACTGGGTGACTTTGGGCCAGTCAATGACTCTCAGCCTAACCTACCTCACAGGGTTGTTGTGAAGATAAAATGGAGAGGAGGAGAACAATTATGTAAGCTGCCTTGGGTTCCTTGCAGGAAAAAAAGGTGGGGTATAAATATAATAAATAATAAAATTAATAAATATTGTGAGTGTCCACTGCCAGGAATTGAGCACTGGACAAGATGGCCTTTGGTCTGACCTAGGAAGGCTGTTCATGTGTCCAGACTGACACGCTGTGTGCCACTACATGGCCTTTGTCTTTGGGCAGGCATTCAGTAGATAAGGGTTATGCTATTATGTTTTGTTTAATGATGTCACATTACCCACCTTGATTCTCCAGAATAGGGTGGGTTATAAGTGTGATTGTATAATGCATGGTTCTGCTATTACATCCTTGTACATTCCTAAAGGCACACCCGTTGGTTTTAGTTACCTCTAAGAGTTCAAAGTTGAGCATCACAAGGCATTATTATTTCTTGGGACATGTTGTTGTCTGTCCTGAAAGAATCCTGCTTGGTCCCCCTTGGGGCTAATAGTCACAGAAGATTCCTCATGTTTAAACCTGACCCACCATGCTCTACTACACTTTGAGCTGGAAGAAACATGAGACGTAAGGCTGGCAGCTATGGGGTTGTAGAGTGCAAGTGTGTGTGTGTGTGTGAGAGAGAGAGAGAGAGAGAGAGAGAGAGAGACAGACAGACAGACAGACAGACAGAATGTCACTTGCGTGTCACTTTCACACATACCTGCCCCATCAGCAATTCCTTGATCCCTTCTTGGAGCAGGCAAGGAGCACACCTGTGCGCCTGTGCTGTTGGATGCCTCTAGGCTTAGAAATGACATGGTGCAGAAGAGGAGGATGAGAAAAAGTTAAGGTTTAAAAAAAAAAAAAAACCTGCAACATGCTGGTTTCAGGTGGCCTCTGGTTTTTGTTCCATTCCCTTACTCTGAGTGGGGCATGTTAGGGGTGGAGGCTGAATGGAAGCCAAGAGCATTAAAAATGGTTTAGTATCTAACCTTTGGGGCTAGTCTGGGCAACAGGGCAGTAAATTGCTGGGAAATAGCATTAGTTCCTCTTGGAATATCCTGAGGATGGCTAATACAACTATTTATATAGAATTTCAATCTCAAAAGCAATTTGAGTCGGTATGGCAGAATTGCGGAGAGTGCAAACTTCAATTCAGATCTCATCAAGGCTGTGAATTCATTAGGTGGCCTTACACATAAAGTCATAATAAGAGCCCTGTGGATCAGACCAAAAGGATTAATCTAGTCTAGCATCCTGTTTTCAAAGTGGCCAACCACTTTGGGAGGCAGGGAACCCCAAAGCAGGCAGGCAGAGGCAGCCAGACCCAAAATGTCTGAAAGGTTGCATTTTAGGAAAATGATTTTAAAAAATAAAATCTTCACCGGCGATTGCACTTCTCTCCACTCCTTCTGGCACAGCCCAGGGATGTTGAAGAGTCCTTGGTCTCGAGTCCCGAGTCGAGTCTCGAGTCCCATTAAAAATATTGGAACTCGAGTCCGACTCGAGTCAGAGGGGGGACTCAGTCCGACTCACGAGTCGAGTCCTAGAGTCCGAGTCCCCATCCCTGCCTCATAGGGCTTTCTTTCCAGTCTCCTGATCATCTTTGTTGCCCTCTGAACCCTTTACAGTTTGTCTGCATCCTTTCTTAAAGTGTGGTGCCCAGAACTGGACGCAGTACTCAAGTTGAGGCCTAACCAGTGCTGAGTAGAGGGGAACTAGTACTTTGTGTGATTTGGTAGCTATACTTCTATTAATGCAGCCCAAAATAGCATTTGCCTTTTTTGGAGCCATATCACATTGCTGGCTCATATTCAGCTTGTAATCTACAACAACTCCAAGATCCTTCTCACTTGTAGTATTGTTCAGCCAAGTGTCCCCCATTCTGTAACTGTGCATTTGGTTTCTTTTTCCTATTAATTTTTATTTTATTTTAGTTATTTATTTATTTATTATATTTATTAATCGCCCATCTCGCCGGCCACCCGGCCACCCTCATATTTATTTATTATATTTATACCCCGCCTTTTTTCCTGCAAGGAACCCAAGGTGGCTTACATAATCCTCCTCCTCTCCATTTTATCCTCACAACAACCCTGAGAGGTAGGTTAGGCTGAGAGTCAGTGACTGGCCCAAAGTCACCCAGTGAGTTTCATGGCTGAGCAGGGACTAGAACCCGGATCTCCTGAGTCCCAGTCCAACACTCTCACCACTACGCCACACTGGCTCTAGGTGCAGCACTTGGCATTTATCCCTATTAAATTTCATTCTGTTGTTTTCGGCCCCGCGCTCCAGCCTATTGAGATCACTTTGAATTTTGTTTCTGTCTTCCAGAGTATTAGCTGTTCCACCTTGCAGATGCCTTGCAGATGTGTTGGACTACAACTCCCATCATGCCCAGCCAGTCTGAGCAATGGCAATGCTGGCTGGAGGTTATGAGAGTTGTAGTCCGACACATCTGGAAGGAGCCAGGTTGCGGAAGGCTGCCCTTGGTAGTTCCGCCCTCCATGAATTTATTTGCCCCATTCTTTTTGAAGCCATCCAAGCCAGAGGCCATCTTCTCTGCAGCAGTGAACTCCACAAGTAAATTATGTCTGCAGTGAAGCAGTACTTCTTTCTGTTTAGCTCTGGCCCCACGGTGTAAGTGGGCAGGGTCACGCCTTTTCCTTTTCTGCCACACTTCTCTCTCTCTCTCTCTCTCTCTCTCTTCCCCCACCCCCTGGCAGTGAGCTGCCAGGGGGGGGGGTAGATCACTTGCAGATTGCCTGTCCTACATTCTAATGTTAGGAAAGAGAGTGAAGATCTCTCTCTCCAAAACAATCATAATTTCATAACTCTCTAGGCAACCTGGTGCCCTCCAGGTGTTTTGGACTACAACTCCCTTCAGCCCCATTGACCATGGCCAGTGCTGAAGAAGGTCAATGATATTCCCTTATCATTGGCCATCCTGGATGGGGCAGCAAGGAATTGCAGTCCAAACCATCTGGAGAACATCAGGTTGTCTACCCCTGCCTTACCGTGTCCCCCTGTAGCCTATTCTCTCTGCCATATCCTCTCCCTGACAGAGATAATATACTTATTTATATACTTGAAGTAAACACATAATCTGGTAACTGGTAACAGAAACAATACATGTGTCCCTTAAGATTTTAAACACCTGAAATATGACATGAGCACTGTTGCAGATTACAGTCAGTGGGTGCATTTGCGCGTCATGACAACCCACCCTGGCAATAAGCCACGGTGGGTTTGTTGTCGCGCAAACAACCCACAGTGTGCCCGACGAGTGATCAGGCTCACTGTGGGTTGTTGGCCCCGTCCTCCCCCCTTGGCCCTCCTGTGGGTGTCCTAGGGGACACCGCAGGAGGACTGACTGAGTTGTTTCCTCTGTCCCCACCGTGATCACAAGCCATTTTTTGGATTCTCCGTGGCCGTTTTCCACTTTAAACTTCTTTTTTTCCTGGAGATGGTGAAAGCCAGCTGTCAAGCCAGCTTTCACAATCCTTTTTTGACAGCTATGGGCAGTCCCTTCAAAGTGCCCCAGCAGCATGTTGGCAGGGCTGTTCCCCATGGTTGCCAAACATCTTTTTTTAACTCCCACCTAATTTTCACAAATACTTGCGATTTTTTAAAAAACAAAACAAAACCTGCAATTGTGCAACTGTGGATGTTCACAGTTGCACTGGTGTGGGAATGGGGAACCTTGGGTGGCAATGTCCAGGGGGGTGCCTGTTGGCAGAGTCCAGGAGGAGGTACCCACCCTGGGCATTGCTCCACAGAGGCTGCAGCTAAATGTATTTTCCCCTTGGGTTCCATCTGGCAGCTCTATATAGACTCCATATACCTATATACTTTCTTGCCAATTTTTTTTTAAACTTTTTCTAAATCCGACTTGAAAAATTGAGCTTTACCTTTGACAGCTGTCAAAGGTAACTACTTCAATAAATGGGGTGGCTTGCATTTTTGCATGTTCCTGAAGTGATAGAATCTTGGGAAGAAGTGCAAAAGTGAGGGCACAAATGATAGATCCATAATATTGGACGAGACCAAAATGTCATCTAGACAAATGTCCCTGCTACAGAACAGAATTGCCCAACCACCAGAGATCACAATTCAAAGTATTTATTTTTATTTATAAAATTAATTCTATCCTAACTTTCAGACCCCAAAAGAGCCAAGGTGGCTTACATCCATAATAATATACGAATATAAATTGACAAGTAAATATAACAGTGAAAGCAGAAAGGATTAAAACTAGGGTCATTAAAAAAATGATCAAACAGCAGAGATAGAGCCTTCTCAGTGGTAGTTTCTACCCTATGGAATTCCCTCCCAAGAGATATGTGGCTGGCTACATCTGTTGTCATTTTTAAAAAGGCTTAAAAATTATTTATTTCCCCTGGCTTTTAACAGAAAGGTTTTATTGTATATGAGTTGGATCCAGGAGCTGCCTTCTGTGGATCATAGAATCATAGAAAAGTAGAGTTGGAAGGGGCCTACCAGGCCATCGAGTCCAACCCCCTGCTCAATGCAGGAATCCAGGTCAAAGCATCCCCGACAGATGGCTGTCCAGCCACACCTTGAATGCCTCCAGAGTGGGAGAGCCCACCACCTCCCTAGGTAGTTGGTTCCATCGTCTTATTGCTCTGACAGTCAGGAAATTTTTCCTGATGTTCAGGTAGAATCTGGGTTCCTGTACGTTGAGCCCATTATTCGGTGTCCTGCAAACTGGGATGATCGAGAAGAGATCCTGGCCCTCCTCTGTGTGACAACCCTTCAAGTACTAGAAGAGTGCGATCATATCTCCCCTCAGTCTCCTCTTCTAAAGGCTAAACATACCCAGTTCTTTCAGTCTCTCCTCATAGGGCCTTGTTCCCAGTCCCTTTATCATCCTTGTTGCCCTCCTCTGAACCCTCTCTAGTTTGTCTACGTCCTTCTTAAAGTGTGGTGCCCAGAACTGGACGCAGTACTCAAGATGAGGCCTAACCAGTGCCGAGTAAAGGGGAATTATCACTTCCCGCGATTTGGAAGCTATACTTGTATTAATGCAGCCCAAAATAGCATTTGCCATTTGCCTTCTTTGCAGCCACATCGCATTGCTGGCTCATATTCAGTTTGTTATCTACCACAATTCCAAGATCCTTCTCACTTGTAGTATTATTGAGCCAAGTGTCCCCCATTCTGTAACTCTGCATTTGGTTTCCTCTCCCTAGGTGCAGCACTTGGCATTGATCCCTATTAAATTTCATTCTGTTGTTTTCGGCCCAGCGCTCCAGCCTATTGAGATCCCTTTGAATTTTGTTTCTGTCTTCCAGAGTATTAGCTGTTCCACCCAACTTTGTGTCATCTGCAGATTTGATAAGCATTCCCTGTACCTCCTCATCCAAGTCATTAATAAAAAATGTTGAAGAGCACTGGGCCCAGGACTGAGCCCTGTGGTACCCCGCTCGTTACCTCTCCCCAGTTTGAGAAGGAACCATTGATAAGCACTCTTTGAGTCCGATTCTGTAGCCAATTGTGGATCCACCTGATAGTTGTTCCATCCAGCCCACTTTTAGCTAGCTTGCTAATCAGGATATCATGAGGCACTTTGTCGAAAGCTTTGCTGAAGTCCAGATATATTATGTCCACAGCATTCCCACTGTCCACAAGGGAGGTTACCCGATCAAGAAATCTTTTCATGATCTCATATATGTCTCTGTCAAAAAAAAAAAAAAAACCTGGGCAAATTTTGGGCACAAAAAGGCAGCGAACCAGTGACAGCCATTCCAATGTGCTGCTTGCCACTTCAGAGATCATGAAAAGCGATAGCGATCTCCGGGAGGGAAAAGAGGGTGGCAGGGGAAAAGCTGTGGTGAGTGCAAAAGGGCTTGCAGTCTGCACGGGGGAGACCTTGCCAGTGATGGTTGCTCCAAAGCTCCACTTGGGCACTTTCTGAAGCAGCTGCCACTGGCAGTGTCCTGGGTGAGCTCCACAACAGCGACAAGGGTTGTTGTTTTTTTTCCACTCTTGCTGAGTGGCTCGCTTCCTGCTTCCCTGGACCCACAATGGGTTCAGATGACATGGCAACCCATTGTAGGTCCAGCAATCCCTACTACAAGCCATGTGTTGTCGGTGTGGCTTGTTGCCCACAAACAAGCCACCTTGTGGGGAGCAGTCTGGGTCTGCATGACACAACAACCTACCGTGGCTAGTTACTCATGATGGGTTGTCATTTGTACGAACCCAATCAGTGTAAGTCACCTTGGGAATACTATGATCTTGAAAGGCTGCTAAGAAATGTATTAAATAAATTTAATAAATAAAATTATGAAGGCAGTGGGCAGGCAGATTGACAACAGAGGAGACAGACCTTCAAACATCATGTTTCCAAACCATTTAGGGCAGTGTTCTCCAACCTTGGACCCCAGATGTTTTTGGCCTACAACTCCCAGCATGCCCCAGCCAGCGTAGCTGAGAGTTGTAGGCCAAAAACATCTGGGGACCCAAGGTTGGAGAACACTGATTTAGGGCTTTATAGCACTCTGAATTGAATCTGGAAATGAACTGAAAGCTAGTGCAGATTGAACAAACCAGAATTACATGTGCTCTGTAAAGTGAGCCCGAGATACCCCTCTGACCACCACATTTTGCAGCAGCTGTAGTTTCTGACACTTTTCTGGGTTATCCCCTATGCAGATCATAATATGCCACAAGCAGCCCAGGTGCAATGCAGATGGGAGGCTGCACGTGGCAGAGCACTCCCAGGCGCACTCCCCAGCATCTCCAGCTAAAGATCTGATGTAGCAGGGCTGGGAAAGCCCCTGCCTGACACATCAGAGAGGTGCTGCCAGTCAGAGTAAGAAATACCAGGCTAGACCGACAATTGTGCATGTGAGAGCAGACACATGCACCAGACCTCTTCCAAAAAGTCAACTATTTATTATTACAAATCACTGGGGAAACCCAGGACAGAAAAACTTTGTTTGGGAGGGGTGAGGAAAGAAACAAGTAAAACTTAACTGAGAACTGACCTGCTCACTGGTCTATCTAAGTCCAGACTTATTCTGGCCCCTAAGGAGATAATGAAGTTGAACCACTCACACAGCCATTTGCTGTACAAGTAAACCTGTTTCTTCTCAAATCACTTACATGACCTGCGCATGTGGGGCCTACTACTGGCTTGCCTTTTAAAAGGTCAGGCTACTGGTTTGATTTTGTATAAGGAAGCTTCATATATGTACTTGAGATGATCGCCTGATGATGGAAGTGAGCCAAGACACACAGTGTAGGGAAAGGGATTAAAGGCCCCCAGCTGTTGCAAGTCTGACCTGGGAGGAAATTTCTTCTAATATTCAGATCAGTGACATCCTCCTGCACATGAGATAAAACCATAATGCCAAGGGATATATGTATCTCATCTCATCTCATCGGAAATGTAACTGAGTGCAATTCCATACTACCCAACAACCTGTCCAGAGTCAGCTCTACCTTCAGAGATGGGCAGTGACATGCTTGCTAAGCAGTTTGGGTATAAAATTGCTTGCATACTCCTTGACTTGGATGCTACAACTCGGCAGATCAGTCAAGGGAAGTGTCCAGAGCGTGATTATAGGATGAATAAAGTGTGATTATTGGATGAATTTCGGTTCCTGCAACCCAAGGAAGTGGACAAGGTGCTAGAAGGAGTCTGACCTCGTCTACTCAGCCTTTGTTTATCTTGGCTTACAAGCATGTAGCAGGAGGATGCTGACTGGCTGAGTCCAGCCAGTGATTCAAGAGTTAGGGTTAGGGTTTCCCTGGCTTAACAATTCTGAACCATTGGCCAGTCACAAACATCCCCTTCCAGTCCCAGCCTAGCTATGAGGCAAGTTCCGCCTTTTGGTTTAGGTGGCAGATCGGGAAGGAGGAAGAGCAAGCACCTGCCTGCCACTGCTGCAGGTGCCCTGCCCACCACCACCACCACCACCACCACCAGCAGCAGCTGTCCAGTCTCCTCCTGCTCAAGAGAAAGCCTAGCCGGGTGGATGTGCCTGTTCGCCATGGAGGAGCCAACAGCAGCCACTGTTTTGGAACACTGTCACTGTTTTGCTGTAGCAGTAAAAACAGTTTAAAAGGGAGTGGAAGCTGGGTGGTACGGTATTTGCTGGTCTGCATCAGGTGGCTAAATGTCCTCGGCCAGCCCTGAGCAAGATGTTTGAGCAGTAGGTTGATGTGCAGCTCCAGGCTCTCTTGGATGGGACTGATTATCTGGAACCATTTCAATTGGGTTTCAGCCCTGGTTTTAGCGTGGAAGACACCTCAGTTGTTCTGATGGATGACTTTCGCTGGGAGAGGGTCAGGGTAGAGTGCAATCCTGTTAATGCTCCTAGACTTCTCAGCAGTTTTCAATATTATTTTTGTTTGTTTGTTTGTATGATTGTTTAAAATATTTATAACCCTCCTTTCTGGATAATATCCACTAACAGGGCAGCTAACAACAATGTAACAATAGAATACAATGTAATATAACATGATTAACATCGGGACAGCATCAGGTTGGTGAACCCAGCTCTAGCCTCTAACTGATCTTACAGGTGGGACAATGATCCAATACTGATTGTAAAGCATGGGCAGATTCATATGGACACAGGCAGTCCTTCAAATAACCTGTCACTGGCTCTTACCACAAAATGTTAGTCCTTTTCCTAGAGACCATGAAAAGGAGGTTAAAAACCTCCAGGTCAAACCCTTGAGATCTGGTGACCCTACTTGTCTCTGGCGTTTTCAGTTCCCAATGCTCCTGACAGGGAGGAGGAGGAGGAGGAGGAGGAGGAGGAGGAGGAGGAGGAGGAGGAGGAGGAGGAGGATTGTCTCCAGTGGGCCACAAGTGAAGCATCAAAAGGGAGTTACTCCTTGGCAACAAACTTAGGCTGCACAAACTTCAAGAAGCCTCAGCCTTCAAGAGAGGCATTCTGGGAAACTCCCAAGGATTAACACCTGTGGGCCGCACGAGTGGTGGGAGGAGCAGTAGTGTGTGTGCCAAGTCCTTAGGAGAGTGGTATGGAATGTGGCTGCTTTGTTAGGCAACATTTTGGAAAAAAGCCCCAACACCTGCAATATCACAGCAAAGGTGGCCAGGGGTTTGTGAAGTTGGGAAGCTCTTGAAACCCAAGAAGAATACGTACATGCCGTTTATGAATAAGGTCACACCTGGGCCCCGAAGGAGAGAGAGAGAGAGAGAGAGAGAGAGAGAGAGAGACAGACAGACAGACAGACAGACGGATGCAAGAAACGTGTGATCTAATAAGAGCTTATCCCAAAAGAAAAGGAGACGGTGCATAACACCAGTGGGTGCCTGCTTGGTATGGAGCAGTTCCCAGTATCAGCTAAAAGCTATTGCTCAGAGAGGAGAGAATCGGAAGTTCTATGCGAGAGAACCGCTGAGCCAGTTGGGGCCATCTAGTTTACCCCGAGCTCTTGCCCAAAAGGGAGGGTCATCCACACAGCAACCCCCCCACATCACTTGCAATCCAGTATGCCACAAGCAGAAAAAAGCTCTAGACAGGGAAGGCAGGGGCACGCATGGACACCCATTATTAGCCAGACTAGCGATTCCCCCCCACCCCACCCAGTCCTTTTGAGCAATCCTCTCTATGTGATTCAACCCATGGTGATTATACCTCAGGAGTGCTTACCTCTGACCAGGTCACATGTTCTGCAAATTTATTATTGCTATGAACCAGCCTTCTCCAACCTGTTTCCCTCTAGATGTGTTGGTATTGCTACACCTCCCATCATCCCCAGCCAACGGCCATTGCCCATGCTGCCTGGGGATTATGTGGCTTGTAGGCCAATACATCTGGAGGGAAGCAGGCTGAGGAAGGCTCTTATAGACTATCAGATGGGTCTAAATCAGTGTTCTCCAACCTTGGGTCCCCAGATGTTTTTGGCCTAGAACTCCCCAGTTTGCAGGACACGGAATAATGGGCTCAACTTACAGGAACCCAAATTCCACTAAACATCAGGAAAAATTTCCTGAGTGTCAGAGCAATAAGACAATGGAACCAACTACCTAGGGAGGTGGTGGGCTCTCCCACTCTGGAGGCATTCAAGGTGCGGCTGGACAGCCATCTGTCGGGGATGCTTTGACCTGGATTCCTGCATTGAGGGTGGTGGTGGTTTGGACTCGATGGCCTGGTAGGCCCCTTCCAACTCTACTTTTCTATTATTCTATTATTCTAATATAACTGGGTTTCTGTTCTGAGATGGGATTGGCCAGTGGAGGAAGGTTAAAATTTCATTTAGGGCAGATGGCAGTGTGTGTGTGTGTGTGTGTGTGTGTGTGTGTATGTATGTTAGGGCAGCTCTCTCTCTCTCTCTCTCTCTCTCTCTCTCTCTCTCTCACACACACACACACACACACACACACTGTAAGGGTTATGGGTTGGATCTAGACTTAGTCATACTTAGAGTAGACCCACTGAAATCAGTGTGACTTAAGTGCCATGACTAACTCTGAATTCAATATTGTGTCATGTAGTTCAGGGGACAAAGTAACATAAGAAAGTTAGCTACCATGAATTAGAGAACAATGTTTTTTCTCCTTTATTATTAGCACTTTATAATATAAAGTTGTTATTCTTTTAAAGGAGAATTAAATACATTGGGAAGTATCCTATGCTGCCGTGTGTTAGCGGGACTCACCACTAGTACAACAGGGAGCTAGCAGTTTCTAAAGTATTTGGACAGAACAGAAACACTTGTTTCTGGAATAGGATAGGTCAGTGGAGTTCACAGTAGGGCTCATTTCCAGGGTTGTATTTGGAAGCGCTTCTTCCTGTTGTGAGTTCTGCGGGCACAACAGAACTAGCGGAAGTGCCGTGACAGTACAGAATACTGCCCATTGTTGCTTATCCAGTGTGGCTTGGACAAATGAAATCCCTGCATTGTTATGCACAATGTTAACAGTTTACACAGTAACAATGAAGTTACCTTGGTATACTTGAGGGTACAGGGTCCCTTCATAGATTTCATAGATCATAGAGTTGGAAGGAGCCTACAAGGCTATGGAGTCCATAAAGAAGGAAATTCCTTTAGTCAGTGTTCTCCAACCTTGGGTCTCCAGATGTTTTTGGCCTACAACTCCCAGCATGCCCCAGCCAGCTACGCTGGCTGGGGCATGCTGGGAGTTGAAGGCCAAAAACATCTGGGGGCCCAAGGTTGGAGAACACTACCTTAAGTGGTGGCAGTGGACTGGTAATACCAACAATAAACCTCTCACTCCCACAGGGTGAGGTGTCATACATGGCGGCAAGAGCAGCTGAATCCAATTTGATTGATAGAACCACTTACTGGAATAAGACAAAGGTTTGTGTGTGTCAAAGAACCTTGCAAATTTGTGCCTGAAAGTCACAAAGCCAAAGGGTTTAAACGTTTAAAAAAGGGGGGGGGGCTTTGAACAGGTTCAGACTAAAGTAGAAAAACAGCAGCAATAATTGCACAGAAGAATAAAGCAGAACTTATTGCATTGTGACAAACCACAGGACTCTTGCGTGAGGGCCTAGATAGTAAAGGACAGACAGACACTGCAAGAGAGACAGTAAGAGAGACCAGTGCTCCAGTGGGATCCAGTCAGACAGGGCCTGCCTGAGTACACACCAGTGCTGAGGGAGCTTGGGGAAAAAAGAACCGCATGAAGAGCAAGGCAGCCCCACAACCTGGAGTAGGAGAGGTTAAAGATGGAGTTGGAAGATAAACGAGCCCTGTAAAAGGCGGAAGAGATGGATGAGATGAAGATTAAAAGTTACAATAGCCAGTGAAGATCACTCCTAACTTAAGGATCTCTCTCCTTTTCTTTCTGGTGATGACACACAAGTGTCTTTTTTAAAAAATCTAACTTCAAGAAAACAGCACCAAAGTGGGGTTTATCAGGAAAGGATTATATGAAATGTATCCCGAGTTTGGCCAAGGAAGAGTTGCCTGCAGTATATATCAATATGCCTCAAGTCAGCACCTTGCTCAACCACTACAAAAATGGCATAGCAAATGTAAAAAAAAAACCGAGGTAGCTGTCTAGCGTCATCACCACTGTTCTGCCTTAATGTAAAACAATATCAGTGCATGTCTATGATTTATAGGGATAAATTGCTCAGAGGTATCATTCTGTTTCTGTCTCTTTCCAGTGTTCAGGCGGTGAGAGCTGCTGTTTATGTAGGCAAAAAGAGCATCATCCACCCGCAAGGAGCAGGCATCATCAGGACTGGGGGTACCCAAGGTCTGCAGAAGCATGCAGAATCTTTAGGGGGGAAACAGCACAATAATGACTTAACCTGCTCAGTACATACAGAATTTGAGAGAAAGGAAAACCAGGTGACGGGGAATGGAATGGAGAGTTGTGGAGGAGGGCATATCTGGCTCGGTGACTGACACACTGAAAAGAAGCACTTCTCACTGCAACATTGTGTTGCAGCAGGTCCCACTTGTAAATGACTAATATATCTCAATGACTTCCCAATATTCACTAGCTACAAAGTTCTGAATTGTTCCACAGCACTAAATGGGACCACTCCGGAGAGAAAGTGTTTTGCAGATTGCCGTAAAAACATGATAGATCAGTGCTTTCCCACTGGGGGAAATCCTTTGGGCTTTCTCAGGGACTGTGCAACTGCTCAAGAATTTCTATAGCAAGCCATACTATTTTGGGATGGTATATGAAACTACTTATAAGACTTATTAGATAGCCCCTCCCCTTGCAGATTCGGGAGATTCATTTGTCAGAGATTCATCGTCATGACACCAACTAGTTTCCTGAAAGACCAGGTTAAACATGGGGTGACTACCCCTCTAAATTGGCCTGCTGGTAAGGGCTGTACCACAGAGGGTACTTTCTTTAATATCCTTTTGACATGATGCTGGCTACAGGACTTGAGGGAAATGTTATCTCTCAGTGGGACAAATTTTGCCAGGGGTCTCCAGTGCTGACTCTGCCCCCAGTTTCCACAGAAGCCTGATCCCAACTGTTTTTGGGAAAGATCCCCACCCCCACCCATAATTCAAGGAGATAATTTCACACCACCTTCTGAAGAGGGTGAGGTGTATGGGAAAAGTATGAATGCAGAGGCGAGAGATGGTTGGAGACGGAAAGAGAGGAAGAAATGCAGAGAGAGAGAGAGAGAGAGAGGAGGATGGCATATGGAGATTATTAGAAAGACGACAGAAGAACATAAAAAGAGCCATGCTGGATGAGACCAAGGGTCCATCTAGTCCAGGATTCTGTTCATATAGTGGACAACCAGCTGCCCATGGGATCTCACAACCATGACATGAGTGCAACAGCACCCTCCCACCCATGTTCCCCAGCAATTGGTGTACATAGGCATACGCTTCTGATACGGAGGTAACATATAGCCAGTCAGGACTAGTAGCCATTGATAGCCTTCTTCTCCCAGGAATTGTCCAATCCCCTTTTAAAGCCATCCAAATTGGTGGCCATCACTACAGCTGGTGGAAGTGATATTCCATAGTTTAACTATGCGCTGTGTGAAGAAGTCCTTCCTTTTATCTGTCCTGACTCTCCCACCATTCAGCTTCATGGGATGACCCCGGGTTCTAGTAATATGAGAGAGGGAGAAAAATGTCTCCCTATCCGCTTCCTCCACACCATGCATAATTTTGTACACCTCTATGACATGTCTCCCCTTACTCGCCTTTTTTCTAAGCTAAACAATCCCAGCTGCTGTAGCCTTTCCTCATAGGCGGGTTGCTCCAGCAGTTCGATCATTTTGGTTGACCTTTTCTGCACATTTTCCAACTCTACAATACCCTTTTTTAGGTGCAGTGACCAGAACTCTACACAGTATTGTAAGTGAGGTCTCACTATAGATTTGTATAAGGGCAGTATGATATTGGCAGATTTATTTTCAATTCCTTACCTAATTATGCCTAACATGGACGTTGGCTTTTTCACAGCAGCCACACACTGGATCGACATTTTCATTGAGCTGTCCATCACAACCCCAAGATCTCTTTCTTGGTCAGTCACCGCTAACTCAGATCCCATCAGCTTATATTTGAAGTTGGGTTTTTTCCCCCCCAACGTGCATCACTTTACACTTGCTTACACTGAACCGCATTTGCCATCTTGATCCTTTTGGAGCTCCTCACAATCCTTTTTTGTTTTAACCACCCTAAATAATTTGGTGTCCTCAGCAAACTTAGAATCATAGAAAAGTAGAGTTGGAAGGGGCCTACAAGTCCAACCCCCTGCTCAATGCAGGAATCCAGGTCAAAGCATCCCCGACAGATGGCTGTCCAGCCGCACCTTGAATGCCTCCAGAGTGGGAGAGCCCACCACCTCCCTAGGTAGTTGGTTCCATCGTCTTATTGCTCTGACAGTCACAGTCCCCGTAACTTGAGCCCATTATTCCGTGTCCTGCAAACTGGGATGATTAAGAAGAGATCCTGGCCCTCCTCTGTGTGACAACCCTTCAAGTACTGGAAGAGTGCGATCATATCTCCCCTCAGTCTCCTCTTCTGAAGGCTAAACATGCCGTTCTTTCAGTCTCTCCTCATAGGGCCCTGTTTCCAGTCCCTTTATCATCCTTGTTGCCCTCCTCTGAACCCTCTCCAGTTTGTCTACATCCTTCTGAAAGTGTGGTGCCCAGAACTGGACGCAGTACTCAAGAATAGACGAGGCCTAACCAGTGCCGAGTAAAGGGGAATTATCACTTCACGCGATTTGGAAGCTATACTTCTATTAATGCAGCCCAAAATAGCATTTGCCTTCTTTGCAGCCACATCACATTGCTGGCTCATATTCAGTTTGCCACTTGGCCACTTCACTTCACTGCTCAATTCACTGCTCACTCTATTCCAGATCATTTATGAACAAGTTAAAAAGTATTGGTCCCAACACAGATCCCTGTGGACCCCCACTGCTTACATCCCTCTGTTGGGAGAATTTACCATTTATTCCTACTCTCAGCTTTCTGTTCTTTAACCAGTTCCTGATCCATGGAGGGAATCAATGTTAAACAGGAAGAAAGGGTAGTTACATATGTATGTATAATCATTGGATTTTTCATCACTCAGCACTTCATTACTCACAGTTGAATGTGTGAACATATTCCACTGAAAAGCACTGCATTTCAGGTGAGGGGAGATGATACAAACTTTTATTTATGTATTATTTGTACCCCGCCTTTAAAAATAATAATTTCCCAAGGCAGCTTACATACTAAAAACAACTCATAAAAGTACAATTCAAAGAAGATTAAACACATAAAAACACATTAGTATAAAAGCATATACAAGAACCAAGAGAAAATTCACAAAAGAGACTTGTGAAATAAAAACATCTTCACAACCCACTTAAAAGGGAGAGAGGGCGCATGGTGGAGTTCCCTGGGGAAAGGAATTCTTCAGTGTGGAGCCACTACCAAGAAGTTGATTCTGTTGCGATGTCACTGTACTGGTTAGAGTTCCATCGTGCCACCCGTGTCCCTGTGCCCAGCCTAAAACGATCCGCTGTTCCCTGATGCCCATAAACATCTCATCTCTAAACTGTGCCAAGGTAAATGAATTGAAGCACCCCCCCCCCCCCGGGCTCCCTGCTCCCATCACAGCTGGGATTAAAATGTCATGGGAAATGGCTTCTTGGCAAACAGAACGAGCAGGATTCTATTCATCCATGCTGAAAATCCCCTTCTCTCCACACTTGCACTGCCTATTTCTTTCCTGAGACTTCCATAAACCTTTAAGCAATGGACTGGTGGTGTTGGAGAGCTGGCTTTAAGCCCCCCTCTGAACAAACCAGGATGAGATAACTTCTCACAGAATTGGTTTGTGCTTTTTAAAATCCATCTGCAATCCACCAAGGCATACCCCAGATTTTTATGCCCTAGTGCAGGGCTCTCCAACCTTGGGTCCCCAGATGTTGCTGGACTACAGCTCCCAGAATCCCTTGCCATTAGTCATGCATGCTGGCTGGGTATGCTGGGAGCTGTAGGCCAGCAACATCTGGGGACCCAAGGCTGGAGAGCCCAGCGCCTAGTGAGACAGAGGATGTCTGTCAGCCATCTTAGAATCTAATGGTAACCATCCCAGCCAACAGGGCCACCATCTTAGAAAACAGCCACCACATCCTTTCCCAAGTTTTGGTGGGGAAAAGCTGTCTGTTGCAATTGCTCATTTGTGGCAATAAGGCTTCAAAATTGAATCACTGCATCAGGGGTAGGCAACGTGGGCACCCGTGGACACTGCTGCTCTTGGAAACCTTTCTTGGTGCCCGCTGAGGTGCCTTACTCCTCCTTTTTCTTTCTTTTCATAACAAAGTTTCTTACTGGCTGCTGGGATCTCTTCAAAGGAAAGTGTAGGCCTCTAGCTGCCTCCATCTTCTTTTCCCATGAATGCCTCTGGACCACACATGGTGCTCAGAGACATTCTTAGGAATTGAAGATTAGGCCTGGCCCAACCTTATTTTGCCACCAGAGGCATGAAATTGCCACCCGCCGCCAGGGATGGGGACTCGGACTCGAGGACTTGACTCGTGAGTCGGACTGAGGTCCCCCCTCTGAGTCCCCCCTCTGACTCGAGTCGGACTCGAGTCCCAATATTTTTAATGGGACTCGAGACTCGACTCGGGACTCGAGACCAAGGACTCTTCAACATCCCTGCCCGCCGCTGCCTTTGTTCCCAGCTGCAGGGAGCTCTCCTGAAGACTTTGGCCGACCCTCTTGTGAGATTTTGGGCGAGTGGAGGCATGTCCTGGGAGGGCAGGTGCCTGCTCCAGAAATCCCTGCCACACACTCTCTCACTGTGGCAAATGCCCTAGCACAGTGTTCTCCAACCTTGGGTCCCCAGATGTTTTTGGCCTACAACAGCGTAGCTGGCTGGGGGCATGCTGGGAGTTGTAGGCCAAAAACATCTGGGGACCCAAGGTTGGAGAACACTGCGCCTAGCAGGAGAGTGGCTGAAGGGTCTGTCGAGACGAGAGCACTTGCTGGAGGAGCAGGCATTGGGCCCTCCTGCGGGACATGGGGTGGAGCAACGGAATTCACTACTCCTCCCTCTCCTGGATCGTTTGCCTCTGTCCGCCTAATGAGAAGGCCGGCACTGATGAAGATGGCAGGTGGCTGCAGCCCGATGCTTCATCTGCAGAGTGCCTATTTTGTGGTGGTGCCCAGGACAGTTTCTTTAAATTGCCAAAATGTGCCCACAGGCCCACAAGATGGCCTACTCCTGCACTAGAGCAACCAGCGGGATTCAAGTTTAGTCAGTTAATCGGGTAAAGGCACATTGCAACTGATATTTAAAGGCATACTTGTTTGTTTTTTGAGGTTCCTGGCATCTGGTATGCAACTGTAAAAAGTAAAGAAAATTAAGATATTTATGCAACTGAATAAGTAAGAAATTAAGATATTAAAAAATGGCCTTTCCATCCAGCAGTGATTGGTAGCTTTCTTAATCAATTGCTCAAAAACCTCTTTCAGTAACTCCAAAGGGTGCCTCTACTGAGGTTTGGTTGAACGTTTTATTTATTGTATGACATTTTATACCAGCCCGTTCTCCAAGGAGCTCAGGGCAGTGTACATATAGCTCTGTCCTTTTTCTTGATCCTCACACCAACGCTGTGAGGTTTATTAGGGTTGAAGGTTGACCGGCCTAGTTGTCTTCATGTAGAAGTTGGGTCTCTCTGATCGAGTCTGAAACTGTAACCACTTCAGTAGATGACTAATCACAAAAATATATCCTTACTTACAGTAATTTTTGCTGCGTAGTGAGCACACTAAAACAGGTGCAGAACCAGAATTGGGCAGGGGGCCGCATCAACACCCTACCCGTACTCTGTGGGCTGCATGATGTCAGGTGACAAAGAAATAACTTAGTTCATTATGGGTTCCGGGCAGGACATGAGCAGCAGCAAACACTAAGTGCACATCTCTGTGAAAAGCATGATACGCAGTATAAAAATATATTCCATTAAAAATTAGGTCTACACTGTGTTATGTGTGATTTAAAAGTCATTACAAGCAGGATGGCAATACAATAAAAAGTATCCACACAACTTTATGGTAAATGTACAGAGGACATAATAATATAAATATTCTCTCCCCATTTTGAGGTAGGAAAAAAGCCCCACATCTTCCTTAAAAAACATTAAGAGTTATTAAAGTCAATACTTCACATCCATTACCAGTTTATAAATAAGAAAGATAACCGATCATTCCCTTATGCAGTCATATATTGTACTAAGCTGAGAGACATAACACAGACTTTGCGCAATTTTGATTTTTTGCCCTCATTACAGAATTGTCAAACTTTGGTTCTGCATACATCTGGTCTTACTCAGAATACATTTCTATAACTGGAATAAATGGAGGGGGAATGGTTCATTTGAAACATTCAGTTTTCTGGATTTCAACAAAGAAATTGATTTTTAAAATAGGGATGTGATATTGGGGTGCCCATAACCACTAGGCAGGACAGCTTAAGGCATTTTGCTGCCTTAGGAAATGGCAAGATGGCCACCCACCCATTCCACTTTCAGAAGCCAACTGAACTGGCAGTGCAGGCTATCCTAGCGGGTGCAGGGCAGGCCACATGGCACACAGCTCTGTCCTCCAGCAGCTCAGCTCTGCTCTCTGCCCCTCGGCGTCTGCTGCCCAAAGCAGCCGCCTCGCTTTGCCTAATGATAGGGCCAGCCCTACCACTAGGATACCCAGAAGAGCTGAAGTTAAATTTAATATAAAGGGTTTCTTTAAGTGAGATTTTTAAATTTAGAATTACCAACCATTAGGTATTTTACCTGCCTATTCAGTTTTGGCCTCAGATAGAAGGAGTTTTGAGATGGAGTATTAAAAACATTCCTGCTAGCCCACTTGGCTCCATCTTCACACTCACCAAAACCCATGGCTAACTTCTAAAAGCTCAAGTTGCAGCCTTGTTGCAAAATCAGGAGTTGTGACTAAATATGTGCAATAATTCAGAATACCTAGCAAGTCACTCAGTAAGGGTTTGGGCCATATGAAAAAATTCTGCCAACTTGTTTGAGCTCCAATGGCTGCTTCACAGTGGCAGTTCATGACATGAAGTTTGTGCAT
>JAHFWL010000461.1:0-163484 GCA_021292165.1 Shinisaurus crocodilurus
ATACGTTTTTTGAGAGATGTTACCTTAATAGGTAAACGTTATCCTTGTGTCGCTGAAGAAGGTTTTACCAAAATGCATCAGGCATTTTATTCTTTCATTAAAAAATTATTTCTCCATATCATTCTGAGCTTTTGCCTCTGTTGTTGCTTCCTTGGGTTTGGCACTACCCTCCTTTTTCCTCCAGGTATTTCAGTCAGTCAAACTTTCTTCTAAACTGAGGTTGCCTGGAGGAGAGGCCCATCCTTCTCCAGTTTACATTTGGAGACTGTCTTCCCAGGCGTGGACTGGAGGAGGGGCCGGCCCTTTCCCAGTATTTGCTGCCCTCCTCCCCTCAATAAGAGAATCTGAAATCTAGGAGACTTGCTTGTAGGGTGATATTTAATCATAGTTGCCTGGAAGCAAGTTCCACTGAGATCAACACCACCTTTGGGGCCCTCGTGGAGGAACCGTTTGGTCAAAGTAAATAACTGACCCAGCAAAAACACACCTGCACCATGATGTTCATTCAGGCCTGCTGAACCTGAAGGTTGTGTCTCTTGAGCAGATGTGCATTGCTTGTGCACAGTGCAGGCAAGTAAAGCTGGATCTAGACTGGACAGATTCGCTCTTTGAATTGCTTTGGGTGTTGCAAAAGACTTGGATTTCCTGATAAAAGAAAGATGAAAATGAAGGACCTGTATTGCTTTAGTAATTTCAAAGGAAACTTCCCATATCACATTCCCCATAATTTTCAATTTAGCTGTATTTATTATTCTTGTAGGGGTGAAGGGGGTGAGTTACCTCCTTGGCTGTCATGTTTTAACAGCAGTCTGACACAAAAGGGCAGGTTCGCACGTAATGAGACACCGCCATGGGTAAATTTCTATGTGAGGCTTCTAATTGCGGTGGCCACCACCATTCTGAATATTTGAGCTGGGGGGGGGGGGCGCCGTAGCTTCTCGTTACATGCGAACCCAGCAAGGGTGGGTTGTTGGAGTGGTTAACAAGCCACCCGCAACCCTAAAATAGGTGATGGTTCCTGGGTGGCTTGTCAACCACCCCAGTAACCTACCCTCACTAGGTTCACATGTAACAACAAGCTATGGCACACACACACACCCATGTCTCGAATATTCAGAATGGTGGTAGCCACCATGACAAGAAACCCCTGCAGGGAAATTCTCATTACGTGCAAACCAGGTCAAAGCAGAACAGCAAGTGAGGCTTTCCCTGGCAGGGAGATACGTTTCAGAGCAGAGGGAAGCTTTGCCCACTTAAACATCTGCAAACCAGACTGCTGTTAAAGGTATATTATTATTTCTGCACTGCCATTTATTTATTTATTTCATTTATGTACCGCCCAATAGCAGAAGCTCTCTGGGCGGTTTACAATTCAGATACACACTGGCTTCCCTGTGGCCCTGCCTCCCCCCCCCATCTCCCAGGGTTGGGGGGGGCAGTCCAACTGGAGCAGGCCCAGATGTTCCCTCTGCCTACTCCTCCTCCTTGCCCACAGGGCTGTTGATGGCAGTTAGCCCTGGGGGGGGGCAGTCCTTGCCCGCACAAGGCAGCTTTACACTAAAAAAATGTTTAAAAACAAAGTAACTGAGCATGCAACATATAATAAAAATATCAACAAGTAAGATGATGTATAAAGGGCCAGTAATGAAATAGATAAAATACTTGGCAGAATAAAAGTGCCTAAGGTCCTCATAAAGAGAGGGGCACCTCCGCAGCCCATCAACAGCCTTGTAAGCTATACAGTCATAGGAGAGAGTGTTCTGTCTTCAGACTCCAACTTGCAATTTGATATGCATCCTTCACTGCTGCCTTTGGTTTGGGCATGTTGCTTTAAAGCTGAATGCTAGCATTTGATATACTGAATGTATGGATTCCACTTGCTTTTTTTGTGTCTGTACCTCTGTGAAACTGCAGATGTCTGTTTTTTCTTTCAGTCATGAGGCTGTAAGATCATTGTTCCACACCCAGATGAGGTGGGTTGGTCTTGAAAACATAATACTCCCCCTTTGACCGCTACCCCTCTCATCCTGCATCAGACACCAAAGTCCCACAGGCAATAACAACAAAGCTTTAACAAGCTCTATTAGTGCACTGTTTCACTGTTTCTGCCACCTCAACACAAAGTCTCACTAAACCCAACCCTTCATTTTATAATCCCTGCATTTTGTAGTATATTACCAGTGGTGCAGCTAGGACTGGGGCCAAAGTCCAGGGCCCTGCAGCCCAAGGGGGCGGGGGAGAGAGCAAATGAGCACCCAGAGAGCAGCAGGTGATGAGAGGAGCATCAGGGCAGCAGAGGCAAACTCCATTTTATTCAAGTAGTCATGATGGTGCTATGATTTAAGTGAGGTCAAAATGCAAAACTGCACATGCTCAGACTATTTTTTTTAAAAAAAAAAATCAAGGTTGGCAAATAGCATTGTTGTTGTGCTAACATATCAGGGATGTTTGTTGTAAAACATGGAAAAGCAAAGGCAGCTGTGAGGGTAGAAGAGAAATGTTAGTTGTGTGTTTCACAACTGAAGAAATACACATGGCCATCTAAAAGAGCCCCGCATAAGATCATTGTATCTAGCCACACCACTGTGTATTACATTTTTTTAAAGGATAATATTAATTATGACCATCATCCCCTCCTCCTCTGACAAATCTGCCCACATTTCTTAATGCCTGCTCCACCTTATATTTCTGTCCCATCCTTTTAGCAGTAATGACAGCATGAAATCATGGTGGTGGTTGCAACCCAAGTAAATCCAATAAACCTTTTATATTGTTAGCAGACGTGATTGCTTGATACCCTACGCACTCTGATTTTGGCTGCATTGAATAAAATGGATTAAGATGGCAAACATTTTGGCACTGATTAAAATGACACATCAAATACTCTAACACAGTGTTCTCCAACCTTGGGTCCCCAGATGTTTTTGGCCTACAATTCCCAGCATGCCCCAGCCAGCATAGCGTAGCTGGCTGGGGCATGCTGGGAGTTGTAGGTCAAAAACATCTGAGGACCCAAGGCTGGAGAACACTGAGTAACAGCATTGATTAAAACTACAAAACTAGAGGTGTTGTATTTGAGCGGTACAATACCAGATGATGGCTTAGCTAGTTCCAGGCCCCAGGGTGATACCTGACTTGATTGGATGGCTTCCAAGCAAAGATCAGTTTTCTTGGTGGATCCTCTTACTACATTTGGGACAGAGTAGGTGTAGATTCCATGGGGACAATCCAGCCAAAGTTAAGTACCTTTTTGTAACTATCAATGTTAATGAATTTTACATATTAACCCATAACACCATAAATGTTAGTTTCCACTTATTTCAATGGGGGAAATAAACATATGGTTAATTCTCCCATTGAAATGGACGAGTGTGCTCATTTTTGTATTCCTCTGTTATTTATTTTGTATTTAAGAAACAGGGTGTGTACAGATGTATCTAAAAGGCATGTTTTTTTCCCCCCTCTGGGACTTGACTCCCTCCTGCCTTCACACTGCAATTGGCAGATGTATTTGCCTCTGCTGTGGACACGGAGTGAGTTTTTGGTTTAGACCTTCTTGACATGCTTCACTAGGTGGGCTGTTCACTTAAAAAACACACAACACAATTGTTTAAGCACACCATGTTTAAAAAGTCATGGTTCATGGCAAGGGAGGATCATGACATCAAAGTTACTAACCAATCAGTGTAGGGCACAGTCAATTCTGCTTTCAGCTAGCAGAACCAGTTTTCCCTGAGCTGTGCCCTGGGAAGGAATAAGTACACCTGACAACCATGTGGGGAGTGGGCTTCCAGAGTGCAGCAACCGCTTGTTTTTCACTATGTTTGTATGCACCCTAAGTGATAAATCTGATCATTCTTCATAACTTATTGGTGGCTTTCATTTTGAAAATCCTGGAGATTAAAAATTATTAACAATAGCTTTAGAATGTTCAAAGCACTTCCCATACACTGACTCAGTAACCCTTACAAGATCCCTGTAAGGTAGGTCCATATTATTATCATCCCCATATTGCAGAAAGGAGCTGAGTGAGAGTGGTTTGCCAAAAAACACCTGGTAAGTTTAGGTGAGATTTGAGCCAGGGACTTCCTGTTTCACTTTTCAGTCTTGGGGCCTAACTACACATTACACAGTGGTAGAGCAGCACTGTATGGGAAGAGAAGAGGGGAATAGGATTAGGGCAGTGGCATTGAAGGAAGAGGAATTTAACCCTTTTCACATGCTTTCCACAGATACAAATAGCAGCTTGAGGTGGGTGGTTTCAGTTGGGGAAATGGGGTGCGTGCGTGCGTGCGTGCGTGCGTGCGTGCGTGTTGGGAGAGGGTTAACTTAACCCCCACTTCAGCACTGCTGCGCTGATACAATACACCCTCCCCTCCCCAATATAACTGCTTTAAAATAAAATGTTAAAAGGTTGGACACTTCAATCGCAGCTCTCTTGTGTAACATGTAGTCTGGCTCTCAGCTGCTACACTGGTGAGATCACAAATATTATAGTCACTGTAGTTTAAAAGGGTACATTGTAGCCCTGGAAGTTTCACATTCAAAACAAGCCATTTCTTCAGATTTTGAAGGCTGAAATTATGCAGTGTTTGCTACCTGGAATAACAATGACTAGTCAAATTCACTCTTGTTCTGCTTTAATTCGCATGCAGATTCTTTCTGTTTGTCCTTTGTAAAATAAATTAAGGATTACATAATTATTCATTTAAAGTCTTGTCTAAAAACAAAACACCTTCAAGCAAATTTTGATGGCGTCCTTTTAAGTAGCAAGAATGATATATACAATTTTTGCATTTTTTAGATGTGTACTGTAGTTTGCATGGTTAAAAGAACTGTGCATTTTTATAGGAAATGCTTTTGAATAGCAGGAGACTGAGGGCCAGTTTACATAGTCGGCAGAATCAAGCACCTGCAGCAACAAGTGGTACCGACTAGGGAGGTGATTACTGGCAAGGGAGGGTGGGCTCCCTCAACTGCAGACAGGCCAGGCAGCCTGCTTGACTAATTCCACAGGCGGAAATTGTGAGCTCAGAAGTGTGGTTTCAAGCGGTGGAGTCGTCTGGACATGCCGGCCAGCCAGTTTATGTGAGGGAGTGAGCAAATTGTTTATTTATGTTCAAATATTCATAATTATGTTGGTTTGACATCATTCTACCAACTTGGGGAATTCCAGAACCTATGTGTCCCTAATGAAATGGCTATAGAGGAGAAGAAGGTTTGAATGGTAGCACCTATGGGGCTTTGTGGCAACCCAGTGATGTGCTTGAAATTGAAATCTTTCGAAATACTTTCCAAATCTTTCAAAATACATTCTTGTTATGGATGATATGATATATATGTGCACTATAGATTATGCAAAAGAAGAGAGACCATAAAAAGTTACTGGATTTGCATAAATTTATACATGTTGTCAAATCCAGCTTTTCTCATTGCAAAAGTTGGTTTACCTTGGTGCAGAATTTTGATTTTGTGCAGAGGATGCACAGCTCCTTAAGCCTAGACATCATCTTAGGGAGACAGATCCTTAACAGCACAATCCTATGGCTGCTGGGCAATGTTTAGGCAGCCATAGGGTTTTTCAGATTCCCAGCTATGAGGCTGGACTGTCGCTCTGACCACATAGCAGGGGATCCACGTTCGGATCCCGCTCCCCACCCCTTGCATCCAGCACGGAAAGAACCGCACTGGCTGCTTCTCTGAAGACATAAGAGCGCCAACAAATACGACGTATCCTGGCAGTGCCTTAGCCTCCTTCCCTCCCACTCTGAAGTGCCGCACTTAGCTTTGCAGAGCGAGGGAGGAGTGCGGAACTGACCTTTGCCTCCGTGCTCCTCCTGCCCTCCATAGGATGCCTCTAATTCTCCACATTCAGAGCATTATAGGCATCCCCGTAGGATTGTGCCCTAACTTAAGTGGAGTAATTCCTGCTATCTTTGTCAGTGCAATCCCATAAGGTAGTCAGTGTTGTTTATCTTGTGCTGCCTCTTTGCTTGTTTGAAACCAGGATGTGCGAATCAGCAAAACTTCAGCTCGCCAAAGTTCTCCAAATTCCACCATGAAATTCGTTTGGACTGGAGTCCGTATCAGATTGCAAGCTTTGTTTTTTTGCTTTTTGCATGAAAATCCGTGCATATTTTTGTGCATATTTTTCCAAATGTATGCATCAGTTGTGCTCATCTTTGCAATATACGCATTCTTCTACCATTGGTTGAAGTGTGTGCACATTTTTCAAAAGTATGCATTTTTTCCTGCGCGTTTTTCAAATGTGCGCATGCTGTCGAATGCTTGGGGTTTTTTGGTCCGCAAATCACATTGCAAGCTCAGAAATGTACAGACTTCAACCGCAGATTGAATCTGAGTCTGTATTTGGTCCAAAGGTACAAACTGGGTAAATCCTGATAAAAATGAACTGAAACAAATTTCTCATACATTCCTAGGATAGAGCTGCGTGCATTGGGTAAGATCTCTGTAGGGGAAGAGCTGACCGTTTCCTACATAGACTTCCTCAACGTCAGTGAAGACAGAAGGCAGCTGTTGAAAAAGCAGTATTATTTTGACTGTACCTGCGAGCACTGTCAGAAAGGAATAAAAGATGACCTGATGTTGGCTGTGAAGGAAGGGAATGAAAAGGTATGTGGCTGACAGTAAGGGAAGATGCTGATTCCAGGTCATTTCCAAATGTGAACCTCAGTGGTACGCATTCGGTTTCAGTCAAGATTTCAACAAGAAAGTGCCAGAATGCAGTGCAGTCTGCTAGTTTTCTCTGTGTTTTCTGTAAGTGCGCCGGAGCACGTGGCTGCAGTCACTGATGAAATGCATCCAGAGCTGTGGTTTTCAGAGTTTCTACCTTTACTGAACCCTTTCCACACTGATTTGCTTGCTGAAAAGCCTCTATGCATCACGGAGAATATAGTTAAACAGCAAGAAGCAGCAAGCTGTTTTTCAGGGAAGCTTGTCCACCATTACCGGTACTTATTCTTTCATTGAGGAACCCCTGATAAGCTTCCAAGGAAACCAATGGTTCTCTGTTGGCCATACTGGCTGGGGATGGTGGTAGTGGTAGTACAACACATCTAGAAGGTGCCAGGCTGGAAGGCTGCTGCATATAATGGGGAGTGGCACTGATCCCACTAATGTTGGTCATATTTTTCCCTGACATTTTGCTAATAAGAGGGTAACCGGGCTTGCCAACTGGACGCTTTGGGGGCAGTCTGACGGGGCAAGAGAAAGAAGCTCACACAAATTGTTTCCCCTTGCTTCTTGCAGCCATCTCAGGAAGTGGTAAAGGGCATCATCCAGTTCTCCAAGGACACCTTGGAAAAAATTGAGACAGCTCGTTCAGATGGGATATATCATGAAGTAAGTCACAGAAGGCCTGATCCTCTGCTCATTCCCACCTCCTAACGTTTTGAGGGGGTACAGAGTAATCTTATCCAATGTCCATGTCACTTTACAGTGCAGTGTTCTCCAACCTTGGGTCCCCAGATGTTTTGGGCCTTCAACTCCCAGCATGCCCCAGCCAGCGTAGCTCTAGGGTTGTAGGCCAAAAACATCTGGGGACCTAAGGTTGGAGAACACTGAGCTAGGGGAAATGGGATACATGTTGGAGTAGTCTCTTTTTAAAATGTTATTTCCACACTGTCTGGTTGTTCATTCTCCCATTTGCTCACCTGACAGACGGTTATCACTGATCGCGGGAAGCAATAGTAGCATACGTGTAAAGGGTTCCTTAGTGCTCCAGTGACAAGTCTGCATCTAGGAACACCCTCAGACTATGTACCTGACCCTTTAGGGGGAGTGCAGCCCCATCCCAGAACAGGTTTAACTGAACTTGCACCATTATATGAACCCCAACCAACAGTACCTCTGTCTTGTCTGGATTGAGTTTCAGTTTATTGGACCTCAACCAGACCATCACATCATTTAAATAAAGCTTATTTAGATATAAAGCAGAATATAGAGTTGGGTGTCATCAGCAAGCAACAGAATGTTACTAGGCCAAGAATCAGTATATGTATTAATCATAACTGGACTGGAGCCACGATAGGCAGCATTTTCCGTTTTCCCCAGGAAGGTGAAAATACACCATGGGAAAACCTCTTCCCCACAACCCCCAAAAGGGGCACTTTTGCAGGTGACATTTTTCTTTGGACCACATGGCTAGTCTGGGGATCAGGCTTATTTTCACTTGTAGATTTAGCACCAGCCAATGAAGAAATTAGTTTTGACACTGGCCATTCCAAATGTTCTGGTAATTTACCAAGGTTAGGGAGCAGGAAAGGAATATATCAAGAGGTGTAATGGCCTTTAGAGGACAGAGGTATAAGAAATCCATGATGTACTATGGCTTCCTGAAGTGGGATTCATCTAGTACCCCCTTCCCCAACCTGGTAACCTCCAGGTGTGTTTTGACTACAATTCCCATCATCTTCACCCAGCAAGCATGCTGGCTGTGGATGATGAGAGTTGTAACCCAATATATTTGGAGGGTGCCAGGTTGAGACTGATCTAGCATGATCTCATAGGGTCAGTTTTTAACGTATCAATAGATATATCATATATCAACACTGTGCCAAAAAAGAGTTTCTCCTTCACAGTTATTTCTGATGAGCAATGGGATATTTTGAATATGTGAAGTGGTTACTGAAACAGGCCATATACATGTCCCCAGCTTCCCTGTGAAATCGTATGTTATCACAGCTCTGCACTGCTGAGGCAGACAATTCTGTCATGTTCCTCTCTTTGTTGATTTTGCTGTCTGTGTTTGTCCTAGGTTGTAAAGCTGTGTCGAGAGTGTCTGGTGAAGCAGGAACCAGTGCTGGGAGACACAAATCTTTACCTGCTCCGGATCCTCAGCATCTTGTCAGAAGTTCTCTCTTACCTCCAGCTGTTTGATGAGGCAGCCGGTTACTCAAAACAGATGGTGGATGGTTACATGTGTGTGACAAAACTTCCATCTTTTCCTGGCTCTTCTGTAATACAATTAATATATTCAGTAACTCTTATTTTTATCCAAATACACTATCAAAATATCCATAATTGAGACAGGCGTGTGTGTGTGAGAGAGACAGACACACAGAGAGGCCGACCTTCATTTATATGGAAGAAAGTAGTAGAATCTAGCCAGGGGCACGAACAGTGTGGGGACTGACCCTGTTGCATGCCTCTGGTGACTCCAGAGTCTGGGCTAGGAGGCAGGCTTCCTTCTCCCTCCAACTGTATCCCAGATCGAAGCCTGATTACTCAATCCCATACAAATTAATGGGAGCTATTGTTGAGGATCAAGCCTATCCACAAATAGCCCCGTCTTTGATTCCCTTTTCGTTCATAGTGGAGTATGTTGCTGGAGTGTGCTGGGTCGTTGGGAGCTCTGTGCGTCTGTTTGTGTGCATATATGCGTCCATATAGTTTAAAAGGCCTATGAAATGTCATAGGCAGGGCACTGTGGGGGGCTCCAGCCCCTACTGCCCCCTCCCCTCCCTTCAGCCACTATCACACTTACTCAGCGCCCCACTACCCTACCTCTCCAAACCTCATGCTTTGAGTAGCTTATCCACCACCCCAGTTTGTGCCTCCGCCCCATTCACCATTGCAGCTTCCCAGGGCATGGTCCAAAGCAGGGGTACGCAACATTCTCAACCCTGAGGGCCACACCAGGTGTCCACTGGGGTGGGGGTGCACACACATACACATTCACACGCAACTTACAACTCACATATATACGCACACGCGCGCGCGCGCGCACACACACACACACACACTTATTCACTCACTCAAATCAAACTCCTCCCCAAGAATGTTTCAGAGGCCTGGAACCTGCTTTGACCAGATAAAACACTCCTCCTGGAGTGTTCTCCTCCTCAGTTCTCAAACTGCCCAGCCTTCCAGGAATCCTGGTTCCTAGCCCTGTTCTCTCCTCTAATTCATCCCACACTTGGTTACCTGGATCTTTTTCAGGGGAAAAAACAGGGGGAAAGGGAAAAAAATGCTCTAGGAACAGGCTCTATGGTTCCTGTCATAGAAGCCCCATTCCTAGAAAGACCCAAGAAGCTAGCAATAGTATTCAAGCACCGCTTCCTAGGATGCTCTGGGGATGCTCTGGGAATGAAGCTTCTATGGCAGGAACCATAGAGCCCATTCCTAGCACGCTTTTCTTTTTTCCCCACTGTTTTTTTCCCCTGGGGTTTTTGGGGGGCTGCCTGTAGGCTGCACATTTTGCACCCCTGGTCCAAAGGCACGATATGAGGCAGCCATCTTGCTAAAGCTAAACAGGTCTGGTCAGTGCCTAGATGGGAAACCACCTGGGAACACCCATGTAGGCCACCTTCCACTTCGTGATGGATGAAAGGGGTATTGCAGACATGCATAGTTACATACATATTTTCCATTGCTGAGCTTAGGCAGAGCTGGATCTGAAGGAGCTGGCCTGGCCCTGCCCTTTGCTCTTCTTACAGTAATGCCTTCAATAATGAATTAGTAGGGCCGGGGATTGTTAAACCTTTCCTTCCATCGGTGGAGGAAAGGGTGGAGCCAGACCTTTTTTTTCCAGACCCAGCCCTCCCCAAACCCAAAGAAGGAAAGCCTTCAGCTGGCTGGAAATACAGTAAAACATACATTGAACTTGCAAAGGTAAAGTTGTTTCTTCTTTTGTCCCCCCAGGAAACTTTACCACCCAAACAATGCACAGCTTGGGATGGCTCTCATGAGAGCAGGAGTGACGCACTGGCATGCCAGCCTCATTGAAGTGGGGCATGGGATGATTTGCAAAGCCTACGCTATCCTTCTGGTGACACATGGCTCCACCCACCCCATTACCAAAGATTTGGAGGTAGGTAGCTACAGTGGTAGGGTGAAGATGCAGCCGGGGCTTGTTTTTGCCACATTCAGAGATTATTCACATAATGAACAAATGGTGTTGAAGAGCCTTGAAATTGGATCTGCTCAATCGCGGCTCCATGGGGCAAATTGTTTGTAAATCGTGTCCATTGGCTACAGCCATGCAGCTTTCTTCACATGCATGCTAGGGTTGCTTGGGCTTGCAATCTTTCTAGGGCAGTGTTCTAGGGACATCAGATAGAGCAGTCCGCAAGGCACAAACTGTGCTGTATCAATAGTGTCACCAGTGAGATTTCTTTTAAAGAAAATCTTAGAAGCCAGGGGTGAGTGAATAAGACAGGGGGCAACTTGTGGCCCTCCAAATGTTTTGGCCTTCACCTCCCATCAGCCCTAGCTAGCATAGCCAATGGTGAAGGATGATGGGAATTGTATACAAAAACATCTGGAGAGCCGCAAGTTGGAATAGGATTTCCAGTAGTAAGAGGTGGGCCTTTAGTACCCTATATAAGTCTTTACCTCACTGCATGACTAGCAGAAGCAATATTAAAGTACTGTAACATAATTGATAAGATGGCAGAGTCTGGTTTGCTTTTTTGGCGTAGTTTTTCCAGAGAGTACACATCCTCTGGTATGACAAGGTGAAAATGTTAGCCATTTGTGATAAGAATTGGGCTTTGCAGTTGAGGGGCTTCCCCATGGATCACAAGCAGGCTGGGATCCTGACTAGCAAGAATGGAGCTGTATATCTCATGGGTCCCCTCCTTGGTTTCTATCCGTTCAGGCGATGCGTGTTCAGACAGAGATGGAGTTGCGCATGTTCCAGCAGAATGAATTTATGTATTACAAGATGAGAGAGGCAGCTCTGCAGAATCAACCAATCCAGCTCATGCCTGAGCCCACCAGTGAAATTTCACCTGGTATCTTCCAGAAGAAGCAATAACAGGTTCCTTTGCTAGCTTGGAGATGCATTGTCATATTCCTGCAGCTGGTGCAACATCCGCCCTTTTGGTTCTGAACAGGAAGAAAGTGACATGCCGAGGAAAGTGGGATTTGGTTCTCAGTGTTTGTCTCTCCTGGGGACAGCTCCAGACAGATACCGATTTTTGTACATGGCCAGCATGATGATTTAGAAACATTTCACACAAAGTGTCAAAACCTCTATTCACTAATACCACAATGAATAAAGTTATTACAATAACACATAGCTTCAACACTTATTTCATTCAGGTGAGGCTGGTTCATACACACAACATATAACAGTTTATATGTTCATCTGGGGACAGTGCTGAAACAGTGTGGTGGAAGGCCAGAGCATTCAGAGGGGGGAAGGTAAGTGTGTGCAGGGTGCAAAGCTCACCCCCAGACAAATGTCTGGAACCTTCCTGTAGAACAGTGTTCTCCAGCCTTGGGGGTCCCCAGATGTTTTTGGCCTACAACTCTGCGACAATGTTGTGAATGGAATTTAGATTTGCCAGTGAACAGAACCCCCACTTTGGTTATCTTCCTTGCTCCTTGCCTTCTTATATGTTCTCCCCTAATTCCAAAGGTAAGATCAGCAAAAGGGTTTCCTTTTTCCCTTTCTTATTCATGGCACAGTTATACAAACACTGCAAATGATTTCTAGATGATCTTTGATATTTCCTGTGGTGGCAAATACTTACTTAAGATTTATATCCTGCCCTTCAAAAAAAAAGGTTTTTCCCCAGAGTGGCAAATAGCAAAGAATACATAGGTTGACAAGATACTTTTGGGGAACTGACACAATTGCATGGCAAAGCAATGGCTATGTTGGACATCCAAATGAAAAACAGGCCACTGAGGTGACCATTGGAGCAACAGCTCTAAACCATGTACTGTTGACTCCCCACTCCAATAGGCTATGTGTGTGAATCATGATTTTGAAGTAGATTTGAGCAGATCCACTGCCATGACTTCAGAAACACCTACGGAGTTTTCTGCCCATCTATGTTGAGGAGAGCAGATCCACATGCCTTATTTGAACTATACATTTCATATCTTATTTTTGATAGCTGTCAGCTGCAGGGCCTGCAGTCTATATGACAATGATGATGGCAATGGAGACTTTTGTATAAATTTAACTTTATTGTACCACTTTTACACAGTAAAAGTATAGGAATGTCTACATCCTCTTACTGATCCTCTTATAATGAATGTCACCCAGACTCAGTGTCTAGAAAAGAAAGAGAAGAGCTTTAATCTTCCATGGTCGTATTCTGCAGATACTGTAAACATCCACACATCTGACTACACATGGAAAGATACCTTCCAAACTGAAATAAGCTAGCCATAGTCCAGTTGTTGTTGTTTTTAAAGCAAACTCAGAAATGCGCGCCAGTGCAATGCGTGTGAAATACAAAACCATGCCATGACTTGAGTGCAGGGTTTGGATGTTGATCCAAATCTTTGGATGGAGATGAACAACCTTGCTCATGCATGAAGCGCATTGGGTGGCCTTGGGCACATCACTGTCCCCATCTCAGCATAACCATCCCAGCATAACTTCACTGTCTCCATCCCAGCATAGCCCAGGATAAATAATTGTAAACCATTTGAAAACATGCTATACAGCCAAATAAAAGTGCTGTAGAAATGTTCTGGTCTGCCTTAAAAAGGCAGGCACATTAATCCATAAATCATGCAAACTTTTATTGCGTTATTATTGTTGAATGTAATGGAACTGAATGCATACTCTTCCCCATTACCCTCACCTCCATCTCTTTCCCCTCCCTCTGTTGCCACTCCTGTCTTGAATTTTAGGTTGAAAGGTCCTTATTCAGTACAATGCAATGCATTTTGATGGTGCTATATGATAGTAATAATGATAATGATGATGCTAATACATTATTATTATTAACAATAACCAAATATCTTTAAAGCTTTAGAGAGCAACACTGCTTTAGAGCAGTTGATGATCTCTCTGTGTGAGTTCTCGAACATATAGAGGGCCTATGCACTCTACTTCTTGATTGAAAACATTTATATCCCAAGATGGCAAGGCGGCTAACCACAATGAAATTAAAACAGCGTAATAAGAAATAAAAACAAAACACTAAAAAAAACTCAGAATAAAGAAGCAGATAGTAAAAGCAGCTACTAAAAACTGTTCTGCCTACCATATGCCTGACGGATGCCCATGTACGGTCCCATCCTACACCCAACACAACACAACCTCCATGGTTTCAATATAATGTCTAAATGGGCATATATGTATACCTCCCTATGTGCATATGCTGGATACACCTGATCTTTACACCCACAGTCCTGGGCCTACTATAGATTAGGTATACACGAATAAACCAAGAACATAGTCTCCAACTGCCCCAAAAATGCCTGGACCCTCCCGAAAACCCTTAAGCCATCACGGCTTCTCACTTTGTTATGCAGAGTCCCGAATTCCCCTGCCTCCTGCAAGCTACTTTAAGATGCTCCTAAAGGGGCCATGGGCAAAATTGTAGCTTAGCTGCAATTTTGCCCATTGCCCCTTTGTTTTTGGTTTTTTTTTAGACGATAATTTTATTAATTTTTTCCAAAACAAAAACAAATCATATTTGACTTCCGCCTCTTTGTCTGACAACTATTACCAATCTATATCCAATCTAAATTTTCTCTATTTTCACAGAAAATATTTCTACTACCTTTACTAATATTCAAAATTCAAAACCCAAAATTATTAATTCACTTTCTCTCCTCTTCAAGAAGTCCACAAGGGGTTTCCAGTCTTTCATAAATGAGGATTTAAAAAATTTCTCTGATTGAGCAAGTCAGTTTCGCCATCTCTGTGAACCACTTTGCACACTCAGAGATATCTAAATGTTAAATATTATTATAAATTCAAATATTTATGTGCTTAAAATACTGCAGTTTTGTGTGTTTCCTCTAATAATTTTTGCACTTGACCATGCCCTTTGGTTGCCTGGCCATACCCTTGGCCACACCCTCATGTTGCCTGGCCATGCCCTCTTGATCACACCTTCATGTTGCTTAACCATACCTCTCTTACAAATTCACATGTGTCCCCCTATTTTCATCCGTGAATAATAATAATAATAATAATAATAATAATAATAATAATAATAATAATAATAATAAATTTATTTCTTACCCGCCTCCCCGTCTAGATCGAGGCGGGGAACAACAAAAATACAAAATACATAAACTAATCAACACACCATACTATTAAAACATCTTAAAACTACTTAAAAGCATCTTAAAAGCATCTTAAAAGCAACCTAAAATTCCGCCGGATAGGCCTGCCGGAAGAGATCAGTCTTAATGGCTTTTTTAAATTCTAAGATACTGCTAAGTTGAGGAATCTCCTCCGGCAGGCCATTCCATAATTTGGGAGCAGCAGAAGAAAAGGTCCTCTGGGTAATACCTGTCAGCCTAGTTTTGGCTGGCTGAAGTAAATTCTTCCCAGAGGACCTGAGTGTGCAGGGCGGATTGTATGGGAGAAGGCGATCCCGTAGGTAGCCTGGACCCAAACCATGTAGGGCTTTAAAGGTAATAACCAACACTTTATACTTCGCCCGGAAACTGACTGGCAGCCAGTGGAGTGCTTTTAAAACTGGTGTGATTTGGGCACCCCTAGGTGTACCAGTAACGAATCTGGCTGCCATATTTTGCACTAGTTGAAGTTTCCGGACTAGATATAAAGGTAGCCCTATGTACAGTGAAATGTTGGAGGGTATGCAAGAATATTGTTCCACTGGCCATACTGGCTGAGAATATATGGGAGTAGTAGTCCAACCAGGTTGGGGAAGGCTGAGATAGAGCAAACATGATCCACACTACTGTGCCTCCTGCCTCCTCTTCCCATAGGGTTGAAGATACCCCCCCCCAACCCAAAGAACTGAGGCAGGGCCAGAGATAAGTATTTGCTGTAAGGGACAGTACATAGTATGGGGTTATGCATGCCATTCTTTTTGCTGCTTTTATCTATGAAGAACTATTTGTGCAGTCTGTTCCTATCCATGTTATGGGGGCTTAGGAGGAATGGCCAGGGCAGCTACTGTTGCCCCTCGCCCCCTGCATCTGGTGACCAGGTGTCCTCTTTTACAGAGGACAGACCTCTATTTGAAGGGCTGCCAGAAGACCACCCTCTATTGGAAGGGCTGTCCTGTCCAATTCCAGTTTAAAGATAAAGAACCATAAGAGCTGTTGCCCATCAACAGTTAGCACCTGGACAACAGACTGAAGAGGCAGGCATACCTGATCACAGTCTACTGTATTTTTATTTAAATTATTATTATTATTTCTACATTGGCAGATATACATGTAAGTTAACATATGCAAATGCTATTCAAATTTCTGCCCTCCTTTTTGCTGATGCATTTCATTGCCTTTGGCGATTCATTAATGGCCGCCCTGCTCTGCTGCCTGAAGCAGTTGCCTCACTTTGCCTCATGGCTGGCCCTGCTTTTTCCTACTGAAATATGTAAATGCCACCTGAATTGGAAAACAAACCATCAGTTCTGTTGAAACCAGAGGGAAGTACACATTCCTGTAGCTGTGGCTGACAACATATCTACTTATAAACATTGAGAGCATGAATACAACAGGCATGTCTTGCCCTTTGTGGTACCAGCAGTATTCGCTTCCCAGTCCCAAAGAGAGCAGAGGCGGGCCAGGCCACAATGACTTATTATGTCCGACACTCCTGTTCTAGCTGATCTTACATTAATGATGGTGTCTCCACTTATTTCAGTGACTGACTTGATGTTCTTCATGTTGACGACCAGCTTATTGTCTCCTTCCATTTGAACAACGCTCTGTGGAAGAAGGAAAGAAAGGAAGCGTAGTTTGGGCCCCAGTTCAAATATTCACATTCATGTTTCACAATTTGTCAATGTGTCATGAACTTAAGATTTCTTCCACACATGAGATTTGGCCCATGAGTATGACTTTTTATGTGATCTGTGATGATTTTTCAATATGGCTACCTGATAAATTTTATGAGTGTCTCTGTTTTCATGAAGTGGGGAATGTGCACGTACATAGAATCTCATTCCCACCATCAATACATCTTCCTATAGAATATTAGCTTCTGTCTGTTTCATAATAAGTCATGCACATTTGTAGGCTGGATGTGAGTGTTCTCAGAAGAAACCAGTTTCTTGTTCAGAGAATGAAGCCAGGCAAGTGAGGTACCCTACCTTAATCTTCTCTCCTGTTGGGGTCTCCAGCTCAGCCTCCTCTCCAATTGTAAACTCATTAGTCAGCACCTTGCTGCCAGTTGTCACCGTGACCTTAAACTTCTTGCCCTCCTGCACAATTTCCGAGATGCTTTTGATGTCCTTGCCCTTTTCTATCAACTCATCAGAAAGACCTGAGCAGAGGTAAATCAACAGACATAAAGGTACTACCCACAGAGCAATAAAGAAGACATTCAGCAAGGTGCCTTTCAAGATCTGTAATAGATGCAACTGAACAAAAATTGGCCCTAACAAAAAGAACAAACCCAGAGTTAAGGCAGCACTATGACAAAGATGTGTGTGGGTGGAATGAATTAAGAGCGACTGAAAGTTTATTGTGGCAAAAGACTCCATTGTAATGTCTATCTCCTGTAGCTGCTTTGAATGGAAAGAAATGTGACTCTTCCTATAAATTCCTTTGAACAATGTTTGACATGTGAGTTAAAAGACAAAGCTGGTGGCAGGCATCAATTATTGAAGCAGTTCCTACTGGTGAGATTTCTGTAGCTTTTAGACTTCACACACCTCTTTTCCAGGTACAATTTTTCAGCTTCTCTGAAATGTCCTTTGTATACTTCTTAATATAGTCCAACAAATATATACAGGTTGTTCAAAATGTTATACATCATAGGATAACTGTGCTAAATATTTGAAGTGTTGTGTATACTGCACAGTATGCACACATGACTAAGGTCAGAGGCTGACAGCGTGCTTGAATTCAGCTTACATCCACATGTGCAAAGTAGGGGTTTGTGCATTTAGAGGTGAGCCATGGCTGGGCTCTCTCCATCTGCACAGGATGCACTACTGGTTTTCAATGTACAGCAGGATCCCTCACTGGGCTGAATGAAGGAAAGGCAGACCTGCTGTTTCACATGGCAGAACCCTGTGGGGGTATGCATACTCAGTAGAGTTGTTTTGTACATAAAATGGCTGCACCCTCAGTGAGAGGAAGTAACCCCATAAAGGCCAAAGTGTGGAATACACACACACACTCATGTATATAGTGCTTTAGAGCATTCAGATTGGGTCCATATACAATATCTCTGCATCTCTTATAACGCATGAGCCCTGCAAGGAAGGTCAGTATTATCATCATTATCCACATATTGCAGATGTGAGGCTGACTTTGAGAGAATAATGGCTAGCCTAAGACCTCCTAGAACACTGTCCTAGAATGTTCACGGCTGAGGGGAATGGGGGATGTCACAGCTCATACCCTGAGAACATTTTCATATTAAATGATCCTTCCTGGTGCTATTTATGTTAACATCTGATTGTTAATCATACAGAAAAAAGGACAATTTATCAGTAATACAAATGAGCATTCTGGACAATGGCCGTGTTATATTCATATTATACCGGACTGAAGTAAGAGCAATAGCATTTTCAAGCATCTTTGATGAAAATGCCCTTAGCTACTAACCCCTTTAGGCTTAGAATTAGATAAATGTGCATCAGGTTAATTCCTCATTTGTAGCCTGGATTTGACCGCAGATTTTAAGATGACTTGTTACCACTGTGCACCGTCCAAGATTTAAAGATGTATAATCAATAGTACATTGCACTTTAATACAAGTAGGAAAGTAAGAAATATAAACTGGACAACATCTGATAAGAGCCCAATTTACAAGAATGAAATTTTAGACAAATGTAATACAATATTTCTTTGCCCTTTTCCTGCTCTGTGTTTTATTTCAATTCCCCTTTTAAAACAAACTATGAAATGGCAAGGCAGGGCGGGGAGCAAAACCAAGTTAAGCTAATGAAACACTTACCAATGGCTTTCATGAATGACTCAAAGTTCTCATGGGATTGGAGTTCATACTTTCCACTGAAGCTCATGATGGTGATACTCTCTGTGCTCAATAGAAGAGAAGATCTTTCCCTGAGGAGCCAAACCACCTTTTTATAAGGATCTACTTCCTTGGAAGTTGGTCAGGGGTTACATGATTTCACTCTTTTATGGCTTTACTCAAACATTAACTTTGTGACTACGGTAAGTGATAAATGTTATCACTTAAACCACGCCCAAGTTAAGAAGCTACATTTTCTATTTCTACAAAGACTGTTGTGAACTGCAGACAGAAACCACATATAAAGAAGCTTTTGTAAAAATTAAGGCAAAAAAAGAAAAGAAAAAAGAATTAAATTATGCTGAGCTCCAATCTGTTTTCTGATCTTTCTATAAATTACAATTCTACAGATGGCACATAATCTACAGGACATCACACCTTATTGTATGGCACAGATTAAGGCAGACAATCTTAGAAAGGAGGGAATGTCATTCTGACATATGGTGAAGAGGGTGCACGCGGCAAAAAAAGGTTGAGAACCACTGTGTTAGCTTCTTTGACAGAACTACACTTCCCAGAATTCCCTAGGAAGAGGGAATGTCTGTTAAACCAGTTTAACACTATGGTGTAGATATGTCCTGTATGATGACTTTGAGTATCCTGCTTGCGATAGAGATACATGCCAAAGATCACTGGATAGGTTAAATATATCTTGGGGTCATGAACCAACATCTTTTTCAAATCAGGTTTATCAAATTTGTGTTGACTTAGGGTCCCAACATGATCTGGAACCACAGAGATCTTTGTTAATTTCCTTGAAGCAGGTAAATAATTTAAAAGAGTGTGTACATCAATGAATATTAAAGTCTGCTCCAGTACAAAAATTATCTGTGTGATGATAACCTCCTCCCCCAAAGAAGCAACTACTGGGCATTGCCAAAACATACGTTTAAAAGAAGCATTAGCTGTATCGCACAACTAGCAATTCGCTGAATTAGACAATCCCTTATTAAAGATACATTGTGGTGTCCAATAGATATGAAACAAAAGTTTTTGCTGAATAAGATGCCACCTAAGATCCATAGACGCAACAGGTAGTGATCCACTGATGAGGCATTTTGTGTAGGTGCCCAAAGTGGTTTCTCAAATTCCCAAATGTGCCCATGGGTCCAAAAAGCTTGGGGGGCCCTGCAACAGAGTAACCTGAAACAGCTTGCTGAGTTCACACTCCCTTTTTGCTTGAGGAAAGCATGGTTCTGAAGGCAAGCATCTTCCCTGTTTTGGTCAAGTAATCAAAGCTGGGATGACATGGAGGACTGCACAAGCAGCTCTTGCTGACCAACCTCCCTTTGACCTCATGTTCCCAGCAGAGCAGAATTCAGCAAATTTTAATTCTGATTTACTTTGACATAAATTACACATTACCAAGCCTCTTGGAGATAGGATACAGGCCTGTGGTTTACGCTGGCTCAGCTTGTCTGAGCGTGGAAAGCTAAGCAGGGTCAAGCCTGGTTGTTACTTGGATGGGAGACCCCTCCTCTAGTTTCCTGCATTGAGCAGGGGGTTGGATTCGATAGCCTTGTAGGCTCCTTCCAACTCTATGATCTATGAAATCTATGAAATATCTTGGCTCAGCTTAATGAGTGGTCATATGAACATACGACACTGCCTTGTAGTGAGTCAGACCATGGGTCTAGCAGTGTGATGCCTACTCCTCCTCCTCACAGTGCCTCTCTGGTGTCTCAAGCACAGAGGGCTCTTCCGTAGCTTTGTTATCTGAGCTGCTTTTTTCAAGCTGGAGAGGATGGGATTGAACCTAGGCCCTTCTGTGTGCAAAGTGTGTGTTCTTCTGCTATGGCCCACCTATTGCCGGGGTGGCCCATCACTTCTCTTCTCAGTGCTAGGTCCTAATTTTTTTTCTGAAAAAAAGGGATGCTGGTGTCAGCCATGGTGGGCCCTCCGGGGCCCGAGGGCCCAGGCATTTGCCTGATGATGCCGTGTGCTGATGACAGGCCTCGGGACTTACTCCTTAGCAAGTGTGCTAGGATTGCAGCCTGAGTGCTTTGCACATTCTCTCGTGCATCTGAAAGTCATTGGCAACTACCGTGTTTCCCCCAAAATAAGACCTACCCTGAAAATAAGACCTAGTTGTGATCATTCCCATGGCCTGGTGGTGGCAGCAAAGGGTAACTTGAAGTATAAGACCTACCCCGAAAATAAGACCTAGTGTGTTTTTCCAGTCGCCATTGAAACAGTGAAAGACACTAGTTGTTTAAGTAATCTGCAGACTCTTTTACAACCCCTTGAGGAAGGCCTTGAAAAATACACAGGCCGAAACGCGTCGGGCTCCTTTAATAAAGATTTTTGCATCCTGAGAACCTAGTTCTCTCCTTTTTTCCGTTGCATTTGGATGCTTATCTCCTCCTGTTTCTGTCTTTGAACTCCAACTTCCATCAGCCCCACCCAGCATGCCCAATAATCAGGGATGACAGGGGTTGGATTTTAACATCTGGAGGGTCACAGGTCCCCCACCCCTGCATAATAGCCTTCTAATACGGCACATTTCTAGGAAAACCAACCGCCATATCTTATAACTAGAGCTGCCATAACCCATGCTGCTGCTGCTGCTGCGGTTAGTATTCTGTGGACGGAAGGAGAAAATGAGGCAGCCACTGGTTTTCTTGCTCTTTGTAGCTCCAGGGGTTTGCAGTGGGTTCAAATGATTCTTTGAAAAGGGCATATATATATATATATATATATATATATATATATATGCTCTAACACTAGGCAGAGAGGAATGCCTGCAAGCAGCCACTTGGGAAGTTTCTGCTTGGCATGTTTCTAGTTTGACCTTTCTGGGATACCGTAGAGTCCAAGACATGGCAGTTAAGTTTGTTGAGGTTATGCTGAATAAAGTCTTATTAAACTCTTATTAAAAGAGTTGCAGCTTCCTTATGTTCACTATATGACACAGAGAAAGCAGACATTACACTATATATATAACAGCATGGGTGGGGGCAAATATGTTGTTGCTCATCTCTGATGTCATTGGCACTAGCCAATAAGAGACCTTGACAGCCACACTGCACACATTTGGTTGTAATAATAATAATAATGTTTATTTACGGTCTACCGACCACACCAATATATATATATATACAATACAAACAAGATATACCAGCTCTCAGTTGTACACTCAGAATAAAAACATACAATAAAACCTAATCAGGCAAGCATAGAAGGCCTAGTCAAAATAGCAACATTCAAGAATTTTGCAACTTCCTTAGTGATTAAGCTATTTGAGCCATCAAGCAAAATGGTCAAAAGAGACTCTAAAGATCGTCCAGGGAAAGTTTGTGTGATTGGATGTATTAGAGTCTCTCTAGCCCCTCGATAGAAACTGCAATTAAATGGAACATGCACAACAGATTCCACCTCCTCGTTGTTGCAGGGGCAGCATCTATTTTTCACTGGGATTTTACTGTATCTGCCATCCAAAAGTTTGGAGGGTAGAACATTAAATCGGGCTAAGGAGAATGCTCTCCTGTATTTAGGGATAGATAACCACTCTAAATAGAGCATCCCATTTTTAGGATAAAGGCCCGGCAAACCCAGTGACAGAGGGGAACATGGGCCCTGGGCCGCTGCATGGAGCTCTTGAAAATGGATGTCAGTCAGTCTCCGCTTGACTAGAAATTTAGCTTTCTCCCAGGACAAGGATAGCAGATGGGAAGGAGACAGCCCAACTGAGGCAACCTTTTGCCTCACTGCTTTATTCCAAGCAGACCCATAACATTGCCTGGGAAACAAAAGAATTTGGCTTAACCAAAAGCTGGCAACGAAGCCAGAAGTGAATAGAACGTATCCAAGCCAGACAACTGAGAGAATCAAGGCCAGCTTCAAGATAAAGGGCAGCACCAGCGACACACTTGGGCACGCCAAATAGAGATCTAAGGAAGTAAGACCGAATGCTTTCGAGGGAGTCTTTAAGACAAGGAAACCAGATAGGAGCTCCAAAAAGAATCTGGGACACTATCTTAACTTGAAAAACACGGATGGCAGCTGGAATAAAATTCCCACCTCTAGTGAAAAAGAAGCGCAATATGGCACTCAGATTTTGTTCGGCTTTAGCAAGCTTTGCCTGGACTCTCCAGTTAGCAGTCTCATGAAACCAAATACCCAGATATTTATAGGAGTCAACTTGATCAAGTCTACTATTATCCATAACCCAAGAATGTCTAACCTTCTTCCTTGTAAATACCATAACTTTAGATTTGGAGTAATTGATTGTTAAAAGATTTTTATTACAGAACTCCGCAAATCCAGATAGTAATAGCTTAAGACCTAAGCGTGTCTGTGAAATTAGAACGGCATCATCTGCATAGAGAAGGATAAATATTCTTATGGAGCAAATCTTAGGGGGATGGGAGGCTAGCGACCTTAGATGAGAGGGGAGATCGGCCAAATACAGATTAGAGTGGGGGCAAGAACACAACCTTGCCTGACACCACGAGATGAAAAAATCTCCTTAGAGAAATGCCCATAGTTACTGCAACGCACCTGGGCAGACAACATTTGGTTGTAATAAAAGCACTAGCAGCAGGGGGCAAGGTGGACTCAATAGTCCAAGTATTTACTTGGAAAAGAGCAACAGAAGCCCTACATTTAAAACATCATCTGGACCCCTCATGATAACTTAGCAAAAATTGCTCTCTAAGTCAGGGCTCTCCAACCTTGGGTCCCCAGATGTTGCTGGCCTACAAGGGATTCTGGGAGCTGTAGTCCAGCAACATCTGGGGACCCAAGGTTGGAGAGCCCTGCTCTAAGTGCAAAGAGCTGTATGTACCTTGAAGGTATTTTGTGCCTTCAAAGTTTTTCCTGTAGCCTGGAGACACATGATAGTTTTTTTCAGAGATTTGAAGGTAGTTTGAAAGATTGATGGATGGTAGTGTTTTACCATCAGAAAAGGTGGGACTTTTTTTTTTAAGTGTCCCTTATGAAATTGGACACATGCACATGTATATACATACATCCTGGTCCTGGATATTTTTTCTTTGCTAAATAAGTGGGAAAACTAAAACTGCTTAAAAATTTAAACAGACTTAGCTGACTCAGTTTGGGAACTAGTTCAGACTTGGGGGGGAAATTCTGCTCGCAAACTGGTAATTTCCCAAGGCATCAAAGAAGTTATAACTTCACATTTGAAATCTAATGAGAAGTTTAAAGGCCTGCAGAAGTCCTCCAGATGTCATGTTCTGCCTTTATTAGTGTGCAGAAGCATAACTTGGCTGTCAGTCGTACAGCAGTGTTCTCCAACCTTGGGTCCCCAGATGTTTTTGGCCTACAACTCCCAGTAGCCAAGGGCAGTTTCCCAGAGTGCATCACAGTGTTATGACTGAATGATGATGGCTCGAGATGGTTTCCCTCCCCACTGTCCATGTCCTGCTAGACCACACAATGTTAAACTACTGAAAAATTTGGTGTTGCCAGATTGTGCTACATTTTCTAGAATCTAGATTAGATCACTGCAATCAGTGGCTGTTCACGATATTCATTGCAAATATCACCGACTCTCTATGTACCTGTAGATTGCATATTGTTACCAACGAGTTCAGCTTTGCTGTCTTTATAAGTATCACCCGAGCATCTTGGCTCCAGACGAACATTTTGGTTAGGGAGGTTAACTGAGCAAAGGACAGCCTGGACAAGCAAGCGGCAGTTTGTATTTGCTGACTTCTAACTCCATTGATCAGTAGGTGGGACTCTTGCCAGATATAAATGGTGAGTGAGACCTCTGGATCTATGCAGTTGCCTTCCTCCTGCCCAGTCCCTATCCTAACCAAGCCACCCAGGGCACATCCTGAATTGGCCTCTCCAGGGACCAGGCCTGAAGCATTGCCACTGCTGATAAACACATTAGTAGCCATTAAAGTCAGAACATATAAGAAAAGCCCTGCTGGATCAGACCAAAGCCCTATTGAATTCAAAGTGCTCGTTTTAACTTATAAAGAAAGCCCTACATGGCTCAGGACCTCATGGACCACCTCTCCCCCTATGAATTGAACCAGTGCCTGAGGTCAGCTTCAGAGGCCCTTCTCTGTGTGCCCCCTCGAAGAGAAGCTCAGGGGGTGCCAGTTCAGGAACAGGCCTGCAACTGCCCCTGCAACTTATTGGGGACCAAAATATACCTGTATCAGCAGAATTGCCATTCCATGAGCGACCTTTGGCTTTGTAAATTGACTCACTTGGGCTCTTGCCCTTTGGTCTCAGAACAAACATTGCTGCTGAGGTGTCTTTACAGCCCTCTGTGAAAAGTTCTAGTTGTCCGTTAAGACATCAGCACAAAGGTCTTAATTTCTCAAATTCTCTTATTTTCCTCCCATAGGGCCACCTGACTTTATCAAGTCACAAAATGGATTAGGACATAGGGACGATGATGATTACACTAAAGGCAGATACTATACTATAATCTGTTTTATAAGCCTCAGGCAGTAATTTATATCAGAGGGGCAATTTCGTGCACATTGATTTATTTGCTGATTTGCAAACAGATCCAATAAAATATGTCACAAAGAAAAAGAAGGAGAAACACTTGCTCCAGTCCATTTGCCTGTCTGATCATCTGGCTCAGTATTTTAGCTCCAGATGGTTGCAGAATGCAGAAAACATTGGTATGGCAGGCACAACAGTGTGTGCAGGCAGTTCTTGAAATAAGTGTGCCCCCATAACCCTTTGGTTGCATGTACTTGCACAACTATTCCAGAACTGGGTGCAGTGTGTGTGTGTGTGTGTGTGTGTGTGTGTGTGTACACCACGGGGTGGAGCATGGGGCAGCTTAGGGAATGGACTTCAGCAGGAGAAGAGGGAATGAGAACATATTTCTGTGTGCCCCTGTAGTTGGTTATAGAAGATACAGCGCACTGAATGTGTGTGGAGGTGATGGTATGGGCTTGAGAAGCTGTGCATGGAGGTGGTTGTAATTTCTGTGCATGGAGGTGGATGTAATAGCAACTCCCACAGCTGGAACATAGGGAGCTGCTTATACCTAGTCAGACCCCTGGTCCATCAAGCCCAGTACTGTCGACACTGACCGGCAGCAGCGCTCCAGGGTTTTAGGCAGGAGTTTTTCCAGCCTGAAGATGCCGGGGATCGAACCTGGGGCCTTCTGCATGCAAAGCAGGTGCTCTGCAGCTGAGCAACAGTCCAGTGCTGCCACAAAGTCTCCCAATTGCTCAGCCATTATCAACCTGCCTCCCTCGGCTCAACTAATCTGATGGGGCTGACCATGGAGGGAGGAAGCACATTCACCCCACAGTCTTCCGCATGTGGGATGGCCAGCTGGGGCTGCTGAGCTCAACAATCTGGCTTCTTCGCACGCATAAGGATGCTACACAGTTCAAGCACGCCCTCAGTGAAAATGCTGCTGCTGACTTCTGCTTTTAAAAAATTCAGTTTCCTCTCAAATTCTAGCGACTCAGCCAGTGAAGTGTTAGAGCGTTATCAAAGAGCCCCAGGTTCAAATCCCAGCTGAGCCACACAGCTCACAGGGTGAGTAGGCACAACAACTGACTTGCCTGGCGTTTGTTTTCTTATCCCTGTGCAACCCAGTCCTATGTACCCAGGCCAGAAGTAAGTCCCACTGTATTCAATGGGGCTTGCTCCCAATTATACAAATGTACAGCAGTGTTCTCCAACCTTGGGTCCCCAGATGTTTTTGGCCTACAACTCCCAGCATGCCCCAGCCAGCGTAGGCCAAACGCATCTGGGGATCCAAGGTTGGAGAACACTGCTGTACAGGATTACAGCCTTAATGTAGCCTTCCCCAACCTGGTGCACTGCAAATGTGCTGGAGTACAACTCCCATAATGCTGGGGGATTATGGGAGTTGTACTCCAACACATCTGCAGCGCACCAGGTTGGGGAAGGCTGCCCTGCTGTCTCTTTGCCTGCCTGCCTGCCTCTTTTTCTCGGCAAGGGGATTTGGATTTATCCCCAGCGATAAGAAATTAGAGGATAATATATAATACTTTAATAATGATAATAGTATAAGGCATTTCATCATCATCATCATCACCACCACCACCACCACCACCGGGTCTCACTCCAGCACTGCAGGTTGATTATCATTCATCTGAACGCAGCCTGGTGCGGAGTAACCAATGCCAGGCAAATGGGGGGCGGGGAGCCATCGATGCGCAGTTTTAGCGCAACTCTCCCTCTACTCGCAACACAGTGGGTTTCAATCGAGAACCCGAAGTGTAACTGCGTTGCGTAGTACAGAAACTTTCCCTACCTCTATAGTTTCTTTCATTGCGGGATCCGTGGGCGGGGTCTCCGCCAGCCAGCCAATCAGTTGTTCTCAAATTTGCAGCTGGTTCCCTCGAAGCTCCCCCCCCCCGACCCAGACTTTAGAGGTAACGTTCGAGCGACGACGCCCCGGAGGACGGGAGAAGTCGCCGCCAGCGGCAGCCGAGTGGAGCTGGTGATCCCGGACACAGGTGGGGCGCGGAGGGGCGCATTTGGGGAGCTTGACCCGAAGAATAGGCACAGTGCAGGTAGCTCGGCTGAATTGTGCGTCGCTTTGTATCGTGTGCGCGCGCACGGTGACCTGTTCCGTGTCTTAATTTGAAACTGATAGGTTGAAAACGTCAAACAAAACAGTATTTGTGTACCACGCTTGCCCGGGCCCTCAGTTGTGCCTCACCAGGGTTCAGCTTTGATATAAGAAGAATACCAGGATGAGAATGCTCCTGATCAGGTGCAGAGTGTATTTACGTTGTCACCACCACCGAGTAATGAGGAGGACTCGGAATCTTGAAAACTCAGAAACTGGGGGAAGGGTTTTCATATCAGAGGTGTTTCTAGGAAATAATAGCACTGAGGTTGGTGCCCACTGGTTCAGAACCGGAATGCACACATACTAAGGCTGCACTGCCAGACCCTCTCAACGATGACACTTGTGCCTCACCGTTTGTTTTAATTTGATTAATGTCAAGTCTACTTCAATAAAAATTGTAATAAAACAAGTAAACAGTACAATAGGCAGCACCTAACCCAACAGACATCAGGGGTACTTCCAGACGAAGGGTTCTTAATGCGAACAGTGATAAAGCATTGTTCAGCTATTCCATCTTTTTCTCCTCAGTGGATTTAAAAAATTTTTTTATTTAACTTTATTTCAAACATACAGTAATACCTTGGATTGCAAGTAACTTGGTTTGAGAGCGTTTTGCAAGACAAGCAAATTTTTAAATATTTATTTAAAAATTTTTTACTTGATATACAAGCGACGTCTTGCAATACAAGTACTGTAGTACGGCTTAAATTAAAAATCTCTGTACAATTTTTTGGGGGGTTATTTCGTTTTGATATAAGAGTGTTTTGGATTACAAGCACGTTTCTGGAACGAATTATGCTCTCAATCCAAGGCATGACTGTATCTTGACATGGCTTACTCCCCTTTCCCTTTACTAAAATATAGTCTAGGAATAGTCCCCAAATATCCTTCTTTAATTGTCCCTTTTTACATTTGATACTACATGTTAATTTATCATTTAAAGCGATATCCCACACCTCTTTATACCAATCAATAATTGAAAACTGATGTTGCTTTCCATTTCCTTGCTATCATTAATCTCCGGTTAATCTCGCGGTTAACAACTCTTCAATGGATTTTATGCGGTAAGAAAAAAGAAGAAGCTGTGGGAAACACGGAAGGATTACAAGTGGAAGACGAAGTCATCTGGGCCGCCACCACCACTGGTAAAATTCCATGCATCAGGCTGGAGGGTGGCACAATAAAAGCCTTGTCTGGAAGCACCCTGGGCAACTTCTGAGGCAAGGGTTTCAGTTCACTGCATTTCAGCTTTCCTCTTACTAAATAGACTACATGTGTGCTTCAGTGTTGGAGAGTGTTAATGTTCTTTTAACTTCCATTAAATAGCAGGCACATTTGTGTGAATATTTGTTGTTGAAAACTTTATGAAATGGGAACAGAAGTGTGGAGCTAGCAAACTTTACTTGCCACTGTGCAACTCTTAACAATTACAACTGATCTTACAAGGGTTGCTTGTCCTAGGTCAGGCCGCCAGATGTGGATGAGGTGGTTGCTGCCACTGCTTTCAACCTGAACAATCCGAGGCCATGGCTGTGTGTAGGCTCCAGCTATACAGAAAAACGGCAGAATTCAGCTTTTTAACCCTTATGGTTGCAGAGATATGCTTGACAGTGTGCAGGCAATGGGCAGGTTCATGCATCGTGGCAGCAAATCGTGGGTTAATTAATTACCGTAACCCATGATTTGCTGGGTAGTGAGACACTTCTGCTTCGCATAGACAATCTACGAATACCCCATTTGCACGTTGCTGTGTGACATGCAAACCTGCACACTCTGGGTTGTTTATGGGTTAAACAATCCAGAGTTAACTTACAATTTGTTTTAGGTTAACTCTGGTTTGTTTAATCCATAAACAATCCAGAATGTCTGGGTTTGCTCGTCGCACAGTGTTGTGTTTCAAACTGAAAATGGCTTGTGTGCAGCGCATGCTCTGTGCATCCCCAGCAAATTAATTAATTAACCCACAATTTTCTGCCATGATCTGCTAACCAGCTCAATGCCTGATAAATCTCACAAGGCAAAGGAACTGCTGAATAAGTTTTCCAATGGCCAGAGGGTTGGGGAATGCCCTGGATAGCTTCTTGTCCCTCCCCATGACTTGCAGAAGCAGAATAAATTATGTAAAATACTATAAATTGAAGTATACTGTATGCAAAATTGGATAAATTATTCACACATAATTTATACAGAACATAGCAGGTTTTTGTGGTACAGAATCTGGGGTGGAATCAAAATGTGGTTAGTGTTTCCAAAGCTCTGTGCTGCTCAGTATTCGCTGTGAAGCTACTCCATCCGTTCAGCTAGGAGCAACTGAAGTCTGGCCTCTCCCCTCCCAGTATTGCGACTCTTCTGTCCCCATTCCAATTTCCTTTTGTGTCATGCCTCTTAGATTGACAAGCCATTATTTTAAACTGTCAATCAACTTGACTGCTTTGATGGAAAGGCAGTACTTAAATGTCATAAATAGAAAAATATGTACCTATTTCCACCCACCTAAAACTCTGGCAACTGTGTTCTGCCTCATAAGCAATTGTGCATCTTACAACAGTTTGTGCAAGTAACTAAAAATTACCCTGAGGCCAATCAAGGCCAAAGGGCAGGTTTTCATCCAGTATTCATCATGTCTTCTCAATGAGCCAGTTGTGAACTTTTGCTGCTGATGACTTAACATGAAATCTCATTCCTGAGAGCAGCTGCAGTCTGCAACTCAGACTGGGGAATGATACTGTGCTGGCACTTTGCAAGTAACCAATGGAAATTAACGTTCTGATATTTTGGTATAAGCAGAACAAATGACAGAACCTTAATGAAAAGGTGGAAAAGACAGCATCATAGGATTATTACCACTGGGAATTTTCATGCAGTATTATGGAGACTCTTTCCTCAAGCTCAATTTAACTCTTTTTCTCCAGTTTGCTGAAGAGGGTAGATTATTTTACTAAGGAACCCCATCATTAACATTGGTTCAGGATTGCCAGATCTGTTTCCCCACCATCCCCTGCTTGCTAGAGTAGAGATACTTGTCATTTTAGAGAGCAAAGACCCCTGTTTGTCACGAGATGTATTAACATTTTTCAGGTTCTCTGGCCTGAAGATAATTTGTTGTAATTACTGTGTATGTTGCAGGAACCAGGAACAAAAATATGAAGTACATCAGCAGTCGAGGAGGAGCTGGAAGCAGTGATTTTGAAAGTGCTCTCTTTTCTGGGTATGCGAGAGATGGTGGCCTTTTCATGCCCCAAATAATCCCAGTCCTGGACTATACCACCCTTCAAACATGGAGCACCTTTTCCTATCCAGAACTGGTGAAACAATTGTGCTCTGTCTTCATCTCACCTGAACTCATTCCAAAAGCAGAATTGAATGGTAAATCTGGATAGTTATCGAGATGAAGAAGATGTGACAATATTTTAGATCTAATTTTTTGACAGTTTTCTTCAGTTACTTTATATAATGTAACTTCTTTTCCTCGTGTCTTACAGAAGTGGTCAACGTGTTTACAACTTGTTGTTATTATTTATATAATAATACCATCAATGTGCATTGTGCTTTACAAAGTAATCTATAATAATAAAAGAGGATGTGTGTGTGTGTCTGTCGGCACCATAGCACCAAGACCATGAAACCTAGACACCTGAAACTTGGTATTCATACTAAGGAGATCCTTGGGGTGTGCACCTCAGGGTTATTTGGTTTCTAAAGTGCATAATTTTTTTAAAATTAATTTAAATGAGTCTCTGCATTTGAAACTTGCAGTACCATATCCAGTTACTAGGTGGCAGAACTCCCTAACGAGCACACGGCTTGGCAGTCCATACAGTTTGAAGCCAGGGGAGATTAGTAGTGCAAGGGACAGAGTTATATATGGCTCCCCTTCCCAACTGCTGTGGGGCAGCCCCCCTCAGGGGAAGGGAGTAGATAGACCCCCTCCCTTTGTCTTGTAAACTGCCCAGAGAGCTTCAGCTAATGGGCAATATAGAAATGTAATAAATAAATAAATAAATACACCATGGCATGGCAGTGGCTGTACCTAGCGGTGCCAGTGGGTGCGGATTCACTCAGACGGGGTGGGCACAACATGTCCAACTCTGACAACTGTGTAAGTTTGCTTGAAGGCTATTTCTACCCGTGTGGAGCTGGGTCTGTTTGCTAGTGTAAGATTAAAACAAAACACAGAGGTCCCTGCCCTCAAGAGGAGCTGACAATCTGAAATGTGAACAGTGCAAGACAAATCCCAGAGGGGTAGATAAGATATGGTCAAACTATACGTGGTGCTAAACACGTCACTTGAAGTTGTAGTATTGGGTGTGTTTTTTACTGGAAGTAGACATGGAGGGTGGATTGGGATCAGCATCCCAGTGTGATGTGAGGGAGAAAAGTTAACCCCTCCTTTCCTCAAGTGTTACCTGCTGTTTCCAGTTAAAAAAAACCCATAATGCAACAAAGTGACATGTTTAGTGTCATGTGTAGCCCTTACTCCAATGTCCTCCAACCTTGGGTCCCCAGATGTTTTTGGCTGGGGCATGCTGGGAGTTGTAGGCCAAAAACATCTGGGGACCCAAGGTTGGAGAACACTGCCTTAGTCTGTTACAGCAAAAACAACAAAGGGCCAAATTAGACATTACATGATTGGCCATTGTGTGCTTGTCTTTTGTTTACTAAATAGCAACTATTGGGAGGGAGGAATCTGGATTGGCACTGGGGTGTGAGGGGAGAGAGGTTGACCCTCTGGTCCTCATCCAAATCGCCTCCCTGCCCGTTGCTGCTGATTGGCCCTCGGAGACCTTGCTAATAGTGTTAATTTCTCGATTTTTCCAGAAATTGAAACGTGGTGGTCTGTGGTGTTTGATAATCATGTCTTTTGACTTCTCTTTCTCTAGATCTGATTGACAAAGCATTCAGCAGGTTCAAACACAAAGATGTTGTTCATCTGTCAAGGCTAAAGAATGGCTTGAACGTTTTGGAGCTTTGGCACGGTGTGACATACGCTTTTAAGGACCTGTCCTTGTCCTGCACAGGGCAGTTTCTGCAGTACTTTCTGAAGAAAAAGAAGCAGCACATCACAATTCTAGTGGGTATGATTGCAGCTAGAACCGACTCGTGGATTGGTACAGAGTTGGGCTCATTTTGAACAATGTGTGCCTTTGCCCCAGATGCATTTGTAACTTTCAGCCTCTGGCCAGGAAGTGCCACAATGTATTTAGGTTCTTCTGTTGGCCCACTCTCATGTCTTCTGTAACCCTCTGATTAGTCCTGACTCTGGTCCAGGATTGTGGATCTCTGTCCTCCCATAATGCACACCGTTTAACTACATCAGCACCAGCACCTGCATCAAACACAGAATGCTTTTGTGAATAAGCATTTGCTGCCACAGGAAGTGGTGATGATCACTGGCTTAGATGGCTTTAAAAGAGGATTAGACAAATTGATGGGAGGGTTGCTCTGTTAGCCAATTATAATTAAATGGAACATGCGTGTTTATAGGGAATGTGCCTTTAGATACTGGTTGCTGGAGGGCAATAGCAAGCTTGGACGGCTGCTGTTTTCATGCCCATGTGTGGGCTTCCCAGATGCTTCTCATTGGGTGCTGTTGGAAACCGGTTGCTTGACCAGATGGCCCTTTGTCCTGCTCTAGGGGGCTCGTCTGAGGTAAATGGCTGGGCAGGTAAGACATTGGTGGGAGATAGCCTCCTCCCATCCTTGGATTTCCCCATGGGTGGAAAAAGATTCTTGTCCACAAGTTCCCTCAATGTGTGAATGAAGCCTTTTAAAATGAGGATCTAGGCTGCATACTACTTGCCACCAATGCGCTGCTCACAGAGGTCTTCAAGGCCTAGGGTGAGCTCAGTTGTACTTGTTCTGGTTCAAGTACAAAGCTCTTTGCTGCCAAGCAATGAGATATGGTTGCCAAGGATGGCATTATACAGGCATGTGGCTTACGCTGGCTCAGCTTGTCTGAGCGTGGAAAGCTAAGCAGGGTCAAGCCTGGTTGTTACTTGGATGGGAGACCCCTCCTCTAGTTTCCTGCATTGAGCAGGGGGTTGGACTCGATAGCCTTGTAGGCTCCTTCCAACTCTATGATCTATGAATCTACTGCCATTTTGGCAGAGCAGAAAGGGGAATGAGAAGTCCTTGCATCTCTTACTTCTTTAATATGCGTCTTTTGTTCACACATTGGTTCTAGCACTTCTGTGTAGAACTGACCATCCTGGAGTCTCAAGACAAGATTTGCCCACAGAACGGACTGTGAAGCAAGGGGCTACACTGGCCAGGCTAAACCACTGTATGCTGGCTGGGGAATGCTGGGAGTTGTAGTCCAACACGTGGAAGGCTGAGCTAGAGCATTGGTTTTCAACCTGAGATGTGTTGCTCCAGCAGTGCCAGGATTAGGGAAGAAGGGCAGCAAGAAAAAAGGCAACACATTGATGGAGAAGAGGGAGACAGACAGACAGACATGAAAGAGAAGGGAAGGAAAAGGAGTAAAAGAGGAAAACACAGATAAAACTAAGATTTAAAATAATATAGAAGTTTTTTAAAAAAACAACAACCAAAAACTAAAAGTAGATCCTGTCTGTGTTGCAGATAGGAGTTAATGTGGATCCTGGGAGTCAAATGTTTGATACTGTCATTAGGGCACCTTCTTTAATGCTGACCTTTAAGACTTCCATCCATTAAGGCTTTAAAATGCAAAGAGTCTTCAATTATTTTTAAACAGGGACTTCAGGAGATACTGGCAGCTCAGCAATTGAAAGTGTCCGGGGTGAAAAGGATTTGGACATATTTGTTCTGCTGCCACATGGCCTCTGCAGCCAAGTACAAGAACTACAGATGACGACAGTGATTGAAGAGAATGTCCACGTGTTCATCAGTGAGTAATTTGATGGTGTTCTGTTTTAACCAGTTCTGCACTGCCAAAGAACCACAAAATAGAGGCTTAGTCCCTTGTCAGCAGAGTGGTCAGGGTTATAAGCACGATGGGGAAAGGGTTGGGTGTTTTTTTTTTGGTCAGATTGCATTTCTAAAATAATTCACGCCAGGTGGCTCGAGTAGACATAGGGTTGTTATTTGCCAGGTCTACAAGCTAGAGCTATGCTGGCTGGGGCATGCTGGGAGTTGTTGACCAAAAACATCTGGGGACCCAAGGTTGGAGAACATTGAGCTAGAGCAACCTTCCCCAACCTGGTGTCTTCCAGATTCCTTGGACTACAACTACGATTCTGGGAGTTGTAGTCCAATGCATCAGAAGGGCACTATGTTGAAGAAGCCTAAAGTTACTCTAAACAGAGCTGCTGCTACAAAGAAGGGAGTTCTGCTAGTCGTTGCTGTTGCTGTCAGTGCAGTGCTGTGAACTACCAGCCTTGAGGAAGAAAGAAGGGCCAAGAAAGAAATGGTGGCTAGCGGGGCTGAATTTCACATAGTGGTTTGAATGCCAGGCTTCTGGACTGTTCCATGCATCTTTCCCAGACCTTCTTCTCCTAAGTCTTTGCCATCACCCAAGTTTGAATCTTCATTTCACCCTTCCTGGGGCTGGAGACAGCAGAGAGAAAGCTCCTCTGGTTGGTGATGGCCCTGGGGAAGTGACACTTCTCAGTCCCTGGCTTCTGAATTATTCTCTTTCACAGATGTGCAGGGCACAATTACACTAAAATTGCAGGATGGCTCACTTGTACCAAGGGACTCACTTGTACACTATTTGGTACTGGGAAAACAGTTCACACAAGGCAGATCCACTTCCAAAATGAGGCGAGGATTGTCTGACCAGGGCTAGAGGCAGGTCTTTTGGGCAAAACTGCTGATCTTTTCACAGTTGTCTTTACCTCTGAGCTGACCACAGTGCAGTAGAGTAAAGCACACCCCTCTCATGCCTGCTCATTCCTTTCCCGCTTCTCTCTCCAGCTGAAGGAAACTCTGACGACATAGATCAGTCAATCAAAGAATTGTTTGCAGATGAGGATTTTTCAAGAAGACACAACCTGATGAGCCTGAATTCAATCAACTGGTCCAGGATTCTAGTGCAGATTGCTCATTATTTCTATGCTTACTTCCGCTGCGCTCCAACCATGGATGCTGTTCCATTGCCAGTTGTGGAAATTGTTGTTCCAACTGGGGGAGGAGGAAATCTCACAGGTTAGTGAACAAAGACCAAACAAAATTCTTTCTTGGGTTTAGATGAATTGGAAGAATTGCACAGCATCCATAATATGAATCACGCCATTAAAGCCTTAATTGGCGTGCTGAACCTGCCTGAAAGTTGTGTCACCAGACAGGAGGAAAATAATCAGCATTTAAAATACAATTTTTACGTTTGCTGCTTCAGTAGGAACCGAGCTCTCCTGAACAATCTGGCCCAATTTCTCTTTTTTTACTAAAAATTCTGACCAGTTCATCATGACTCCCTGAGCCTCCACCACCTGACTGTGTTAAATTGTCATAGATCAGGGAATGGATAGGCTGGAACTGGGCACAGCCAATTTCTACAGCAACAAAACCCAAATTAGGCACACTGAGCAGAGTGCGGGATTTGCAGAATTTTTCAGTTGTACCATTCTGCATAATGTACTCTGTTTTTGCTAGTCGTGGGGCTAGTCGGAGTACCATAGGGTTAAATACCAAGATCGCATGAGTGGACTTCTGCTCATGCAATGCGATTTCCCCTTGCTCTCCTTCCCCCTGCAGCCCCCCCCCCATGTGCCCACCAAATCTATTCTTGAGGGGGTGTCCCCCAACCCTCTGGAGCAGATTTTGGGGGCGTGCGGGTGGCTACAGGGGAGATTGGTTCAGCCAACGGTTTCCGTTCCGCTGGTAGATGGCCAGCATTGGATACAATCCATTTAGACCACTGAAGATACATTTCCTGACCATTGAAAGCCTTATTCAGATGTTTTTCTGGATTCCAAGATTTCACTAGGCCAGTGTTCTCCGACCTTGGGTCCCCAGATGTTTTTGGCCTACAACTCCCAGCGAAAACATATGGGGACCCAAGGTTGGAGAACACTGCACTAGGCACTGAGCATGCACTTTCAAGCACATATTTGCCCCCGTAAGGGCTAAAATTGTGCATTTTTTCCTTAATATGAATGCTGAAACTCTCTGGAACTTTCCGCAGCTTTTCTGTGCATCTGTGCAGCTTTTCTGTATGGCATGCACACAGCCTTCAGTGTTCTGTCCTTACCTTGTATGGCCAGCTGCTGAAATAGATCATATTTGCCCTGGTTTCTAGTTGTGCACTATGCCAGTGCTTTCTTGGAGACAGGCAGTGGGCTCCAATGCAGTACATGCCTCTGTTCTGTTCTGCTGCTGTTCAGAAGGCGCTTTACACCTCAGAGCTGCACTGCAATAACAAAGGGGCGACTGAGTTATGAGTTGTGTCCTAGAACTCTGGAAGCAGATGCTTAATTTTGTTGTTGTAATATTGTTGTGGAATGACGGTTTCATTGACCCCTCTGCTGTATGTAAGGAGATTCATCCTACGAAATATGAATTGCTATTCTTTGGTCTAGCTGGATGTATTGCACAGAAAATGGGGCTCCCCATTGAGCTTGTGGCTGTGGTAAATGAGAATGACATTGTGCACAGAGCTATTCAGGAAGGCGATTTCTCCTTGTCCAGGACTGTGAAGGCAACGCTGGCTTCAGCAATGGATATTCAGGTAAGTGTCTGGTTAATTGGAGGAGTTTTTTCTCTCCCATTTAGTAGGGTAGAAATTTGAGGATTAGTTCATCATAACTCTCCTGAGCCTCAATCACTTAGATTCATGCTCCACTGTATTGATGAGCCACTCCCAACAGCTCCGCTGGGAGAGCAGCAACATTTGGCTCTGCACAACCTCAACTGTTACCTAGCAGCCATTATTCCCTTAGCCTATTGCAGGGAGAGCAGAGAGAGAGAGAGAGAGAGATGGGAAACAGGGACCACGCCATCAGTTCTGGTGAGAGACCAGCTCCATTTTGCACCTCCTCTCCCTAAAGAGTTTCCATTCAAGCTGTAAGAACCTTTTAACCTTATGAATTGGTGCCTGAGTTTGCTTGTTTTCCTCTCTCCTTCAGGCAGGGACTATCTTGTGTTTAATGGATCTTATGTAAGCCACCCTGAGAGCCTTTTCAAATGTATTAGGCTGAAGTGTGCCTCCCCTTAATTCTGAAAAAGTGTGCCTGAGCTACCAGATGTTGGGGAAACATTGGTGGTTCTTCAGTGCTAATCCTGATTTATTTATTTATTTATTATATTTATTCACTGCCCATCAGCCAAAAGGCTCCCTGGGCGGTTTACAAAACAAAGCAACACAAAAATAACAACAAAAATAGTATAAAGACACAAACATATTAAAATATTTCATAGATTTCATAGATAGAGTTGGAAGGAGCCTACAAGGCTATCGAGTCCAACCCCCTGCTCAATGCAGGAAACTAGAGGAGGGGTCTCCCATCCAAGTAATAACCAGGCTTGACCCTGCTTAGCTTTCCACGCTCAGACAAGCTGAGCCAGCATAAGCCACATAAGATTGCACATAATAAAAACAAGCAGCCAAAATAAATTCACTCCAGAGGTATAGTGGCGTCCATGAAGGTAAAGACAGAATAGCTGCAGAATGCCTTTTGGTTGTAGCACTCGGATTCCTTTGTCGGAAAGCCCCCTCGCACAATCAAGTCTTCAGTGTGCTGAGTATGCTGAAGTAGTCCCATATGGAGTGGCTGGACTGCCTTAAGTTATTCAGGCTGTTCCCCTGAACCATTTAGAGCAACGCCACATCCCTGTGGGATTTCTGCAGTGCTTTTCTTTTTGATACTACATTTGAGAATAGCCTGCCTTCTTTCTTTTTCTTATATTGGTAGTGCCCCTTGTTTCTGAATATAAGCCTTCCTCTAGAGCAGGGCTCTCCAGCCTTGGGTCCCCAGATGTTGCTGGCCTCCAGCTCCCAGCATACCCAGCCAGCATTGCTATTGGCAAGGGATTCTGGGAGCTGTAGTCCAGCAACATCTGGGGACCCAAGGTTGGAGAGCCCTGCTCTAGAAAATGTCATATTATTATTTAATAGAGGAATATACCACTTACCATGTCTTTAAAAATATCGCTGTGTGTCTGGTGTTTCATCTTTTCCTTTTATAGGAACCTTATAATATGGAGAGGATCTTTTGGCTACTCTCTGGCTCAGATAGCAATTTGGTCAAAAGTTTGATGGAAGAATTTTATACTGCTAAAAAAGTTCAACTCCCACCAGAGTTGCAAAAGAAGGTTAGTTTTGATTTGACTTCTATATTCAAGGGTTTTTGAATTTTCTATCTTTGGAACCTCCCTTCCTCTCCCTTCAGGATTCATGATTCGGTCCTTGGAAATGAAATTCTAGGACAGTGCTCTCCAACCTTGGCATAGCTGGCTGGGGCATGCTGGGAGTTGTAGGCCAAAAACATCTGGGGACCCAAGGTTGGAGAGCACTGCGCTAGGAACTGCAGAAATTCTAGGAACTGCAGTTGGATTGGGTGTAAAAGTGCCTTCAGCTTACAGCACTTTTACATCTTTTAGGCTGGAGAAAGAGAGTGGTCCTTAAGAGAGTTGAAGTTGGTATGTCAGAGCCATTGTTGCCTGTGGCACACACACTAATTACTTTTGTTGCACTAGCCCACGCACACAGACTTTGCCGTTTTTCTGATGCTTCAATGAGGGATGAACATGCACGTCTGAACAGAACTTCAAATTTGTAGTGGTGTGAACAATGAAGTGCTTCAAACAAATTCAAAGCTGAATTGAATTGGGACTCTTGTTTGGTAGATAGCCGCGGAGCTTATGAATGGCAAATTTTGAAGTGTGGTGTAATGGAAAGAGTGTTGAACTTGGGACTGGAGATAGCTGGGTTCGAGTGCATCCTCAGCATGAAGTCCACTCAGTGACCCTGCACCAATCTCTTTCTCTTGGGCTGGGTTCACACACCACTTAAGCCCACAGCAGGGGCTCTGAAGCCTCTGTGGGCTTAAATTTTATTTATTTATTTATTTATTTATTTATTTTATTACCGTATATTTATACCCCGCCTTTTTTCCTGCAAGGAACCCAAGGCGGCTTACATAATCCTCCTCCTCCTCTCCATTTTTATCCTCACAACAACCCTGTGAGGTAAGTTAGGCTGAGAGTCAGTGACTGGCCCAAAGTCACCCAGTGAGTTTCATGGCCGAGCGGGGACTAGAACCCGGATCTCCCGAGTCCCAGGCACAGCAGGGTTCCCTGGCCATCTCCGCTGCCCTCTTCCCTCATCGGTCCTCCTGCAGGTATCCCAGGGTACACCGTAGGAGCACTGAGTTCCCACCCCCCACCCCAAAGCTGTCATTTGCACTAATCCCCCCCAGCACAGGGGATTCCCTCTGGTTTTGCCACTTCCCGAGGTGCTATCGACTTGGGGGTGATGGCAAAACTGAGGGGACAGTTGGGGCTTCCCAGCACCCACAAAATCCCTGGGGATCCTGCATGGAGGGGGAGGGAATTGAGGGGGTGTCCCCCCAAACACCGTTTTTTGCAGGAGCTTGGGTTTTTTAGGGGGTTAGTTAGCAGTGGGCTACAAAGGTTCATTTTGGCATGGGCACTGTGTCCGAATTGGAACTTTGTAGCCCCCTGCTAACTATTTTTTTTACATTTAAAAAATAAAGTTGGGTGCAATGGAAAGCACCCTTTGCTAACCTCTTGGCAAGAGCAGCAGCCCTTTTTTGCTACTCTTGCCAAGGGACTCTGTGCCTTTTTGGCTTCTCAGTGGGTTAGCCCGCCATCCAGGTTCAGACAACACGCTAAACCTACTCGGGTTTTCTTAACCCTTCTGCAAGCCATGGCTTAGCAGGGTGGTTTATAAGCCACACCAGGTTGGCGTATAAACCACCACTCAGGGTTCAGACAACACGCTAAGCCACTCTGCCTCTTAACCTACTGAGACTTCGCATGTTATGTGAATCCGGTCTCTCTTTCTCTCTCAGCCTGACCTACCAGATAGGGTTCTTGTGAGAATCATATAAAAGAGAGAAACCTATGCACACTGCCTTGAACTCCTTGGATAAATAATCAACCAACTGTGGCATTTACTGGCTGGGTGGATGATATTTTCAATTTCTTTATGTGATTGCAGCTCTCTGAAAGTCTGAGATCTTGCACAGTCTCGGATAAAGAAATTGTCCAAACCATGAGACGCTGTTGGGAGGAGAACCACTACCTCTTGTGTCCCCATGCAGCTGTTGCTGTTTGCTACTATTATAAGTACTCCATTCGCCATCCAAGCATGTAAGGAAATCTTTATAAAAAATTACACTCTTTGCAGGATGTAAATGCATGCAAAAATATGAAACTTGAACAATGAAAAATATGAAATAAGAAAAATATGAAACCTGTCCCCCAATAACTGGCCTTTGTACCTGAGGATTGTAGAGCGGTCAATGTTACACCAATTTTTAAAAAAGGGATCCATAGGGGATCCAGGAAATTACAGGCCAGTTAGCTTAACATCTCTTCTGAGTAAATCGGTAAAACGCATTATTTAAAATAAAATTATCAAGCGTACAGAAGAACCAGTCTTGTTGAAGAACAATCAACATGGCTTCTGGAAAGGTAAGTCCTGGTCAACAAGCATGTGGAGAGGGGTGATCTAGTAGAAATTGTTTACTTGAGCTTGCCAAAGGCTCCTGGGATAAGACGAAACAGATAGTAGGAATAAACGGACAGTTCTCACAATGGAAGGATGCAACAAGTGGGTTTCCCCAAGGATCCGTATAGGGACTGGTGGTTTTAAAATTTGTTCATAAATGATCTGGAGGTAGTGGGGAGTAGTGAGGTGGCCAGGTTGGCTAATAATACCAAATTATTCAGGATGGTAAAAAGAAAAATGGATTGCGAAGAGCTCCAAAACTCAGTGGATGGGCAACCAATGTGGTTTGATGTAAGTAAATGTAAATTGATGCACACTGGGGCAAAAAATCCTAACTTCCCGTTTACGCTGATGGGATCTGAGCTGGTGGTAACTTGCCAGGAAGCAGACCTTGGAGTCATGGGAAAACATCAACCCATGGTCTGGCAGCTGTGAAAAAGGTGAACAGGGATCATTAGGAAAAGGTTTGAAAATTAAACCCCAGTATCATAATGCCTTTACACAAAATGACGGTGCAACCACACTTGGAGTACTGCTTATACGTAGTTCTGGTTGCTGCACCTTAAAAAGATACTGACTGTGCTCGCATGACACACAAAGCCAGGGTGGTTTATAAGCCATGGTGGCTTAGCCTTGTTGTCTGAATCCGCAATGGTTTTGTCAGGGTGGCTTAAGTTTGGTGTATAAGCCACCCTGACCAGCCATGGCTTGTTGTAGGGTTTGTTTGGCAAGAGTGGCAAAACCCCTTGCCACTCTTGCCAAGTGGCTACTGGGCGACAGCCATTGCCAGCTGCCACAAAAGTGCCCAAGTGACACTTGGGGGCAGCTGGCAGGGTCTTCTTCCACTCCCCGTCATGGCTTCCCCCCCCACTCTTAATCCCCCCCCCCCGGATTGTGAAAGGCAGCTGTTCAGCCACCTTTTATGATCCTTGTTTTGGCAGCTATGAGCGGTCCTTCCAAGGTGCTGCAGCGGTACCTTGGAAGGGCTGCCCATGGTTGAACACCTTCTTAAAATAATAATAATTTGTGTGGATTTTTTTGCGCAAAACTCAGAAGCCCCAGGGCAAGGGTGGCAAAGCACCTTTGCCGCTCTTGCCATGGGGCTTCTGGGTGAGCATCGGTGCCAGCTGCCCCCAAAGTACCCAAGTGGTACTTGGGGGCCGCTTGAACTGGCTCCGCCCCCTCCCTGCCATGAGCCGTTTTGGGCTTGCCGCAGCTTTTCCCCCCTTCCCCCCTTTTTTGGGAGATTGTGAAAACTGGCTGTCAAGCTGGCTTTTGCAATCCCCATTTTGACAGCTATGCGCAGTGCCTTCAAAGTGCCCCAGCAGCATCTTGGAGGGGCTGACCATGGCTACCCAGAATTTTTTTTTTAATTGCGCCCAAACTTTCTTGGGTGCCAAAAATTTTTTTTGCGTGCATTTCATTTCTGTGTGCAGTTTTTTTTTTAAAAAAAATGCTGGCCAGCCATGGGTAGCCCCCTCCAAGGTGCGGCTGGGGCACTCTGAAGGGGCTGCTCATGGTTGCCCACATGGGGATCGCAGAAGCCAGCTGGACAAAAAGGGGGAAAAGCTGCGGCAAGCCTGAACGGGCTTACCATGGCAGTGGGGAGGAGGGGAAGCCTATGCCAGCTGCCCCCAAGTGCCGCTTAGGCACCTTGGTGGTGGCTAGCACTGGCCCTCACCCAAGAGCCTTGCTGCTCTTGTCAAGCAGCTTGCTTGCCGATGGGGTTGACCCACGATGGGTCATGTTTTCTGCGTTCAAATGATATGCCAACCTATCGTGGCTTAATAAGCCCTACTACAGACTGTGGCTTGTCATGGTGGCTTATAAGCCCAAAATAAGTGGCCCTGACAGAAGCAGTTTGGATTCACACAACACACTAACCCACCATGGCTTATAAGCCACGGTGAGTTGTAATGTTGTGTGACCCCTGTGGAGAAAGCCAACCTAAAACCCCTTTCTGACACACACACACTCACCAAGGAGGGGGGAAGGAGACCCAGGGGGCAGAGACAGCCAGTCTCCACAGAGACCAACAGGGACAAACAACATCTGCATAGAATCACCCCAGGGGGGAAGGCAGGAAGCATCCCCAGGTTCGTCAATGCTCTCGTATATCAGCCCCATCTACATAAGACTTGAATACCTTGCGAGAGCAGACATTTCGGCACCCATAAGAAAGGGCCATTCAACACCACAGGATGGGACCATTAAGCAGGTGGCTTCAAGGGGACCCCACCCACCTGAGGAGGGTGGCAACCCACCTGATTGGCCGCCCACCTGAGGAGGGTGGCAACCCACCTGATTGGCCACCCACCTGAGGAGGGTGGCAACCCACCTGATTGGCCGCCCACCTGAGGAGGGTGGCAACCCACCTGATTGGCCACCCACCTGATTGCAGAGGGAGGGGCTACCTGAAACCCAAGGTATAAAACACCCTGCGCAAGGGAACTGAGTTGTTGGACCTGATCAGCAGTCTTGCCCCATGCTTGGGGTAAGGGAACGAAGGGATCGGCAACCCCGGGTAGCAGCACCCGGCGTGCTCCAGCTAGCTGAAATCACTGGCCGCTTGGGTTGACCGGACCCCCGGGAAACCAAGCTGAAATCACTGGCCGCTTGGGTTGACCGGACCCCCGGGAAACCAAGCTGAAATCACTGGCCGCTTGGGTTGACCGGACCCCCGGGAAACCAAGCTGAAATCACTGGCCGCTTGGGTTGACCGGACCCCCGGGCAACCAAGCTGAAATCACTCACTAGCCGCTTGGGTAGACCGGACCTCCGCCGGGAACCCAGCTAGCCGCTTGGGTAGACCGGACCTCCGCCGGGAACCCAGCTAGCAGCATGCGGTTGACCGGGCCTCTGCTGGAGCCCGAGCTGAACTAACTAGCTGAGAGCCCTGAAATCACGGTGTCCTTGAGATTTCTTGCTTGCTACTTTGTGCTGTACTGATAAGCTGTATTGCTGGCGTGTGTCTGGGTTTGTGACGGTCATTTTGTAAATAAACTTGTTTTATAAAAGATACTTTTGTGGCTATAAGTTATCCCTTTGTTCTAGGCTAAGGGTGATAGTCGCTGGGGGACCTCGGAGAAGGCCCGCCCCCAGGACTCGCTACCCCCTTAGTATTGAACCCGCGCAGAAGACCAGGTTGGCGGTCTTCCACTACCCCAGTCACAGTTTAGCAGCAATTCAGAAAGCACAAGAAATTAAAGAACTAAGCGTTCTTTTGCCTTCTGAATCCGTCAAAAGGATCTATCCATTTTACAAAGAATGTGCTGGGCCTATTGACACATTGCAGTTCTTTAGGTGAACACCTAAAATATTTTAAGTGTACACTTGAAAATATAAACTATCATCAACAAACGGGCAAGATAGTGTTTCCAAAGATTCATGGATTATACACTCAATCATTATGAGCTGGTGTAGCTAAGAGACTGAGAAAGTCTCGGAAAGTCCCTAGTTCAAATCTTGCATCTACCCTAAATTCATCACGTAACCTTAGGCAAGCCTCTCTCTCTCTCTCAGGCCCAGGCCTTCCATCTGCAATACAGTGGATATAATACTGAGTTACCTTACAGGGCTGTTGTAAGAATTACAACTAGATAATTACAACTGGATAATGCATGTGAAATGCTTTGAACACTTGAGAGTACATACTACACAAATGTTTAGTAGTAGTAGCAGCGAGGAAGGCAGGATTAATTGTGGCTCTCTGTTGAATGGATTTTTATTAGCAAATTGAGGTTTTGCTGGTGCATAATGTGGGAAGAGACCCAGAGTAATATCCACAAGGACCACGAAGACTTAACAAATTTAGTGGCAAGGACGTTTTTTGAGCCAGAGCCCAATTGCTTAAGAGCTTCCTGTCCAAATTTCAGAGACATTTATACTGCAATCCTATACACATCTGCTCAGAAGTATGTCCCATTTATTTCAATGAGGCTTGCGCCCAGGTAAGTAGGCAAAGGATTGCAGCCTTAGAGTCCTGCTGTTTAGATGTACCAAATGTCTCTTCTTCTTTCACCCCAGTTCCAGGTGCTGCTTGGCTCCCGCCTCCCCCATCAAGTTTGAAGATGCCATTCGTAAAGCTGATCTCTCCCTGGGGGTCTCATCTGAGATAAACATGCTGAAAGATATGGAGACCAGATCCTGCACCCTGAAGAGAGGTGAAGATTGGGCAAAAATACTGCGGCATCGAATTGAGGCAGCTGCGAAGCAAAGAAATCATATCCTAAGCTGAAGTGTTGCAATAAATAAATAAATAAATATGGACTCTTAAGGCTAGAATCGGCCTTAGAGAGTCTTGCTGAATCAAAGCCTTCTACTGCTGTGCAAAGTGTATAATGGTGGTAGATGCTCCTGCTGTTGCTGATCAGTAAAGAACAGTTGTGCCACAATAAATGTGCAGAATCTCTTATTTGTTAAAAGTGAAGAGCAAGGTTGGTCTTTAACGCTGAGAAGGGACGTGAGTGTTGTACAACTTGGAGGCTGTCTTTAAAAGCACCATTTTAAATAAGGTATTTATACTTGCCCGTTAGTGGCTCGAGTTCATACATCTGACAAAATGGGCTGCAACTTACAAACATAGTGAGCTGCACCTAGGGGCATATTGCAGGGGTAAGTTGTACACATGTGGAAGTTTGCAAATCACCTGGGACACTCACATAGTCTAGACCAGTGTTCTCCAACCTTGCTTGGGTCCCCAGATGTTTTTGGCCTACAACATGTAGCTGGCTGGGGCATGCTGGGAGTTGTAGGCCAAAAACATCTGGGGACCCAAGGTTGGAGAACACTGGTCTAGATGAAGCAAGTGGGATTTCTCATGAGTAAACTTGCATAATTCCATATTTAAGGTCAAAGATCCTTCAAATGTGAGATATCAAATATATCTTTCCAAAAACATCTTTGCCCTACAGACTAGATCAGCCTTTCCCCAAACATTCTGGACAGCACCAGGCTGGGGAAGGCTGCTATTAGCTGTAATAGTTATGTGGAGCCTGCATGAGCAGGGGCAGCAAAGCCCTAAAGACCAGAGGCCGGGGGGAGGGGGAGCAGCAAGGGACCGCAGTCACCTCCCTCCCGGCTCTTGACCTCCCAGAGACATTGGGGTATGTTGTTTGAATCGGAATGCTGGACTACATGAACCTTTCGGCCTGAATTAATTAATCAATTGATTACATTTTTATTCCCGCCTTTCTCCAAGAAGCCCAGCCCTTCCAACCCCACATTTTATATTCACAACAACCCCGTGAGGTAGGTGAGAATAAGAGAGTGACTGGCTGAAAGTCACTCAGTGCGGCTTCATGTCAGGTATTGTGATAAGCTGTGATTTTTCTCATGCATAGCCTAGTATAGTATGAAAAGGAATAACATATATTTTTTAAAAATATAGCTGTGTAATATGAATGTTGGATAGTATGCATCCACAAGGGGGCAGAGCAGCCTAAGCTTTGATTTGTTTAAAATACCTACCATATCCTACTTACTTGCTCTTAACTGAAATAATTCCATAAAACTTCCACCTGCCTTTAACTCCATGCTGGGAAACATTTCACCTGCTAAGTTTTGTGTGTGTCAGACAGTCTACTTTTAAAGGCTCAGGAGCAGGCCAAGAAAAAATTACCTAGTAGTGGCAAAGTGTCCTTGTGCATGATTCCAAGAAGATGTAAAAATGGTCATCTTATCACTTGAATGAATTCCAGTTTTGGGGGCCTTTGGCAACATGTCATCTGATGCCCTCTTCTGTTCCATGCCACAATCGTTGGCATTGGCTCCTCCCTTCTTGCTTTCTCCCCCTCTCTTCTGGACAGACAAGAAGCAAGAGTGGCTGGGCTTTTTTAATCTGTTTTTTTCTTTTTACTGCTGCTGGAGCACATCAGTTAACCAGCATGATCAAAACATGTGTTTTTTTTCTCACAAAAGGTAATAAAAGAATATGACCTCACTGCTTCAAAGGAAGGAACACAAAAAAGACACACACACACACAAAATGGATTTTAAAAATATGTGTGAAAGTTGGGCCTTAATTATTAATTTTTAAAATTACTCTCTGCTAGAGTACTGCTGTGCTCCTGCAGAAAGGTAACATAAATGAAATAGCTCAAAAGAAAGAAATATTTTTTAAGGAAGAAGTACGTTTTTTTTAAATGTACATTATTTTTAGGCTGCAGTCATAAACACACTTACTAGAGCGGGGTCCCCAACAGTGCCCATGAATCTGTGCACTCCCTACCCCCTTCATAAATTTATTTTTAATAAAAACCTTGAAAAACATTATGGTAGGGGTCCCCAGCCTTTTTGGGCCAGTGGGCACATTTGGGAATTTGACAAACTGCCGCAGGCACCACCACAAGGTGCCTAATCAGTGGATTACCTATCACGTCCATGGATCTTAGGCTGCATCTTATTTTGCAAAAACTTTTGTTTCTTGACTATTCAACACTGCAATTTGGCTAATTGCTGATAGTGCAATACAGTTAATGCTTCTTTTCAACATATGGTTTGTCAATGACCAGTAGTTGCTTATTTTTGGGAGGAGGTTATAACACAGAGAAAATTTGTACTGGAACAGTCTTTAATATTCATTGATGTACACACTCTTTCAAATGACCTGGTTTATGGAAATTAACAAATGGTCAGCGTAAATGGATTCCCGTGCCCTTTTGACAGGTAAAAGACCGGTGTTACAACATTGGAAAGATAAGCACTCACCTCCTATAATGCATTGCACTGAGAACCTTACAACTGTTTCAGTATTTGAAGGGTGGAATATAGACGCCCCTTTCAAATGGATATTTAATTGGCCCATGAACGATCTAAATGGAGGTTGGCCTTTCACAAAGGTTCCATGGACTTTGAAGAAGCCCGAGTGCAAGGTGAAAGGGAGAAACGTGCTAAGCGAAAAGCACGTCAAATGAATCCTTTACAGGACCATCTTCTATCTGGTAACCTGTGTCCTCACTGTGGGAAGCTGTGTGGATCTAGAATTGGCCTCCACAGTCACTTACGGACCCATCGCTAGAGTCTACACAATCTTCTTTAGAATTTCCTCCTTTTATCCCGGAAGACAATCTTACTCGGTCACGAGCGATCGCCTCATGATGATGAATTGGTTATCTGCTCCACCTTTTTTTGAAGCCTATGTATAATTGCTCGAAAGTTGTATGCATTTAATATAAATCCATGTACGTATATTTAAAGGGGGGGAAATATTTTTTGCGGGTGCCTGTAGGCACCATGTTTGCAGAAGCCATTTGAGGTGCCCATTGGTGCCATGGCAGCTGTGGGTGCTGCGTTGGGGACCCCTGCATTATAGTGCCAGGTTCTGTTTCCTGTTCCTTCACCTGTTGTAGATCAGCTGTTGGTGGGCAGGCAGAGAAGGAAAGCGTTGCTTTCTGGCACTGCCCAATCTTCTGCCCACACACTTTCCCCTTTGGTCTCTCTCCTCCCACTCCCAGTCTAGTCTTCCTTTTTCACTCCACACAAACCCTTTCCTTCCTATTTCTCTCCCTTCCCAGTCGCCAGCCTTCTTTCTCTCCCTTCCTAGCCTAGCCCCTTCTCTCCCCTCCACCTCACTATTTCCCCCTCCCTCTCAGCCTCTAGGATCACTATTTCTCTCCCCACCTTTTAACCTCACTGCTTCTCCCTACTCCCAGCCTCTAGCCTTGGTCTCTCTCCCCTCTACCCCTTTGCCTTGCAATTTCTCCCACCTCCCAGCCTCTAGCCTCACTGTTTCTCTGCCCCCACCACCTCTTGGACTGGTTCACACAATGTGCTAAGTCTCAGTAGGTTAAGACAATAAGACAATGGAACCTACTACTTAGGGAGGTGGTGGGCTTTCCCAATCTGGAGGCATTCAAGGTGCAGCTGGACAGCCATCTGTCGGGGATGCTTTGACTCGGATTCCTGCATTGAGCGAGGGGGTTGAACTCGATGGCCTTGTAGGCCCCTTCCAACTCTACTTTTCTATGATTCTAAGTGGCAGAGTGGCTTAGCATGCTGTCTGAACCCTGCGTGGTGGTCTATAAGCCAACCTGGTGTGGCTTATAAACCACCCTGTTAAGCCATGACTTGCAGTAGCATTAGGAAAACCCTAGTAGGTTTAGCATGTTGTCTGAACCTGGGTGACAGGCGAACCCACCGAGAAGCCAAAAAGGCACAGAGCCCCTTGGCACAAGTGGCAAAAAAGGGCTGCCGCCCTTGCCAAGGGGCTAGCAAAGGATGCTTTCCACTGCTCCCCCCCCCCATTTTTTAAATGTAAAAAAATAGTAGTGGGCTACAAAGTTCCAATTTGGCATGGACACTTGTCTGAATGGACACTGTGTCCATGCTAAAATGGAACTTTGTAGCCCACTGCTAACTATTATATTTTTTTTCCAAAAAAAGGTGGGGGGGGGAGTGGAAAGCACCCTATGCAGCTGAACCTTTGGGGGTTGGGGTTGGGGGGAGCTCCTGTCCACCTGGGATGCCCTCACTTCCCCAAGTGTGGATAATCAAGAGGCACAAGGGCACCCCTTAAAAAAGACCCCAAGATCCTGCAAAAAAGGATGTTTGGGGGGACACCCCCTCAATTCCTTCCCCTTCCATGCAGGATCCCCAGGGATTTTTGGGGGTGCTGGGAAGCCGCAACTGTCTCCTCAGTTTTGCCATCAACCTCAAGTTTATAACACCTCAGGAAGTGGCAAAACCAGAGGGAATCCCCTGTGCTGGGTGGGGGATTAGTGCAAATGACAGCTTTGGGGTGGGGGGGAACTCAGTGCTCCTGCGGTGTACCCTGGGAGGACTGATGAGGGATGAGGGCGGCGGAGATGGCCAGGGAACCCTGCTGTGCCCGATCATTAGTCAAAGTTAAACCCACAGAGGCTTCAGAGCCTATGCTATGTGGGCTTAAAGTGTTGTGCGAACCCAGTCATCATGTGAGTAGCCATACCCACTGTGAGAGCCGTTTCTCCAATTCCCAAATGTGCCCACAGGTCCAAAAGGGTTAGGGACCCCTGTATTGGAGAGTAAGGCCCATCAAACCTAACAGGATGTACTTCTGAGTAAACATGAGTAGGATACCAACACTCTCCAGCATGAGCAAAAATTAATTTATATATATATATATTCCCCCAGGCGTAAAACTTATGTTTATTCCTTTGATTTGGTTTTAACTTTTGCCTTTCTGCATGAGTAAATCAGCACTCGAGCATGGAGCATAAAATTATTTATCTTCTTCTTCCCTGGAAGAAAAGTATTTTATTTCTTTGTGTGTGTGTGTGTGCGCGCGCGCGCGCGCGCGTGTGTGTGTGTGTGTGCATGCGTGTTTAATATTTCTGGTATATGTTCCAGAAATAAAACAACAGGAGAACTGTAGATTCTGACATTGACAGTGACACTCTGGTAAAAAGGTTCCATTAATTCAGAATACCGTGCTCTGGGGAGAAATTGGGCAGGGGGAGGATTCTGTAAGCAGACTAAATTTAGTCTGCTGCACACAGGTTGTTGAAGTCTTAGGCCCTTGACCCAAGGGTGGCTAATAAGCCACACTGACTTGCTAGCCACCCTCGTGGGTGCCAGCTCATTTCCCTAATTACCCTCACCGGGCATGGGTTGTCATAATGTCCAAGCCCGGTGAGGGTGACTTGCTGCTGGAATGGCTAACAAGCCACACACAGAACCCATGGCTAGTTGTAGAATTGCTGGGTGGTGTGTTAACCCCCCAGGCAAGCCACCCTCGCTGGGTTTGGATGACACAGGAAGCCACGGTGCGGGGCATGGATCGGCAGCCTGGCACCCGCGGGCCCGGCTTCAAGCTACTGTGGCAGCTGCAGTGATCATGCGAACCAGCTCTTAGAGAAGCATGACCCTTTGAGAAATACTCAGGTAAAATGTGGGGTCACTCCCCCTGATGAAGTCAGTGATGTGCTGAATTATGTGGAAAACACTTGCTCTACGTGTTCATTGAACAAATAGGCCAAATATGTTGCCAAAGGAGCAATTCTGAAATCTGTCGTCGCAGAAAATATCATGGAGGGGTTTTCCCGGGTCTTGGGCAGAAGTTAATGGATGAGATGAAAGCTGAGCAACTCAAGATGTCTGCTGTGACAAAAGTAAAAAACAAGAGCCTTTTCTACTATTTCCTGTGTATTACAATAAAAACCTCCCTTTACATCCTTTCTCCTGCTTTTGTATTTTTTGTATTTCCCTGTGCAATTACTAACTCATTCTCCTTGAACAAACAGACCCTTCAAATTTCACAAGGGTGGCAATAATGGCAGAGGCACTAATAAATATGCAACACACTGCAAAGGTCTTGGTGGGTACCTCTCATACCGAGCAATAAAGCCACTGTCCTAGGGTGACTAATAGTGCATTCCTATACACGTCTACTCAGATGTCACTCTCTGTTACTACAATGAGGCTTACCCCAAGGCAAACTGATACAGTAATACCTTGGATTGCAAGTAACTTAGTCTGGGAGCGTTTTGTAAGACAAGCAAATTTTTAAAATAAATTTTGATTTGATAAACAAGCGATGTCTTGCAATACAAGTAGTCGTAGGGATGTAACCGCTCGCCTCGAGCAGGCGTAGCGGGCCGAAATTGGCCCTGCTCACGCCCGCCAGAGACTCGCTTTGATATAAGAGTGTTTTGGATTACAAGCACGGTTCCGGAACGAATTATGCTCTCAATCCAAGGTATTACTGTATAGGATTGCAGCCTAAATGGCACTGCTGGGAGTGAGAAGGGAAAGATGCCCAAGCAATCTTATGTAATTCCAGAGCTATTGTCGTAAGATTTCCTGGGACAAGATAAATCTGAAATAAAATTAATGAGCAGAAACCAGGACAACTGTGTTGGTTTGTATTCATAAACAAGAGTGATCTGTCTTTAACCTGATGCATTCAGTGAAAAGGGTAAAACTTGGTAATGCTTGATTAGTAAAACTGACTTTCCATCACATTGGTAGTTTAACTTACCCTGTTCTATATCAGTTGTTCTCAAAGAGCTGGTTCAAGCATGCATGCAGTTGACACTTCATGACCTGTGAACTGATTCCCCTGAAAAGTACTGTGTTTGAAACGATATAGAAGTTCTGTGGTGATTTGATCTGCAGTGGCTCATTTAGATACTCAAGTCACCACATTTACTGATTCACTCATCAAGTATTAAACAAGAGTCTGTGAACTGGACAAGTACATTTGTTTTTTGATTATTGATTTCCTAAGGTTTTATAAATGTATTGGATTCTACTCAGGGCCGGTGCAAGGCAGTTTGGTGCAGTTTGGTGCCCTAGGCAAGATCAGATATTTAGCGCCCCCCTTCCCACTTGAGCCCTCCCTATTTCTGGCGCCCCCTTTAGCCCTGCGCCCTAGGCAGCTGCCTAGTTGGCCTAATGGTAGCACCGGCTCTGATTCTACTTACAGTTTTATATTTGAATTTGGCCAATGTAATGACTATAACTTAATTGGATTCTACTCTGATTATGTTTTTGATTTTGGAGTTTTTAAAAAACTAATTCAAAACCTGTGATTGCTTTTATGCTACACATAATCTCATTCCAGTATTGCCTGACTGGACTACAGTAACACCATATATGAGCAAATGTTCCTCTTCTACTCCTGCACCTCCAACTTCTGCTACTGCTAGATACATTCTAGATATTTTAACTGGAGCATGATAGCACATGTATTTAACTTTGTAAAAAAAATATTTAGAATCAATGTCTTCTTAATACATATCTAACAGTGCAATCCTATACATGTCTACTTAGAAGTATAGGATTGCAGCCTAAGAGAAGTTGCACAAACATTCTTCATCTGATATATTAAATTCTCTTGCCCAGTTTTGTTTAAATGCTTCAATTGCACTATTATCTATATCCCTTAATATCTTTTTGTAACCCAGAATGCAGTAGGTTTCCAAAGGAGGTACAATATACAGGCCTGTGGCTTACGCTGGCTCAGTTTGTCTGAATGTACAAAGCTAAGCAGGGTCAGGCCTGGTTATTACTTGGATGGGAGACCCCCTCCTCTAGTTTCTTGCACTGAGCAGGGGGTTAGACTCGATAGCCTTGTAGGCTCCTTCCAACTCTATGATCTATGAAATCTATGAAATTTTCAGCCATATTTACCCCTCTAGATGTTTCTTGGATGTAACTTCTAATGTGGAAATAATGGAAAGATGGAGATTTAATATTTTTCTGAGGTAACTGAGCTTATGAAGAAATAACTCCCTGAGAAATAAAGTCCTTGAATTTTAATAAATAACCTTCAGACGAAACAGAACAATCCCCCAACTCCTATGCTCTCCAAAGCCCAATATTGTTAATTATTGGGGCTAGAGGAGTGTTTCCAGGTGCCAAAATATGTTCATATTTCCCCCAGGTTTTAACAATTACGTTTCTAATTGCATCTTGCTGTACTCTCCCTGTTACTTGATGGCTGAACCATATCCAGTCTGCTAGTGGGGTATTCATCCCAGTTTGTTCTCCTACCCAGGTTGGAATGCCTTTAAATGTTTGAAACCATTGTTGTATTGCCCCAGGTATAGCTGCCTGGTAACAGCAACCAATATTAGGTACTGATAGTTCTCCTCTACCTTTCTCTTGTTGTAATATTTGTGACTTAACCTCCTTTATGTTTCCATAGATATTGACTCATTTCTGACTAAATTTTAGTTAGAATCTTTTGTGGTACCCTAATTAGTACTGTGAGAAAAAATAAATAATATTGTGGGTAGTATTTTCATTTTTGTAAGAGCAATTCTCCCCAACCATAAAACAGTTAATTTAGCCCACCTCCTCAATTCCAGGTTGTAACACAACAAAATGAAGAAAAGTCAAAGGTGGGGGATGCTTCTGGAAGGCACTGTAATCTTCCAAAATGTTATTTACTCTGTTAGCTAATATAGCTGTCAAAATTTTATAATCAGTATTCAATATTGGTCTATAAGATTGAGCCTTTGGAGGATTTCCCCCTTTTTTATGGGTCAAGGTTATATGAGCTTCTGTCCTTAGGGATTCTATTTTCCAATAATACCTCACTGAAAACTTTTACCAATCTTGGAATCATCAATTCACTAAAATCTTGATAAAGTTCTTCTATGATGCCATCTGAACCTTGCAATCCTTTATTAATATTTTTAATTTTAAAATTGCAAGATGTTTTGCAATTTTGCAATAGCTTGCCCACTGTTAAAATTGCAAGATCCCTTGCAGTACTGTTTTCAAAGGAACTGCACAGTGTTTGGGACTCCCCTGAATCCTGCTGCATGTGCCTGGATCCTGCTTGCAACCACGTGAATAGGGGCGCTTGCATATACGAGCACCCCTGCTTGAATATTTGCAATATCCCCATTCTGTCCTGAATCTACTGCCAATCGATTTCTTTGGATGATCCCAAGTTCTAGTGTTATGAAAGAGTATTATTATTGTATCAAATCTATTCATTTAACAATCTTTGGGCATGATCCTATGTCCCTCCAACCTTGTCTGGGGGGGGGGGGATTAGGCAAAGAAGGCACTATGACCTTGGAAATTGCTTCCGAGGTCACAGGGCCAAGGAGTCCCCCCCCCCCCGTAGCCGGCATGGTTCTTTCTACGCTGGCAGGGAACCAAAGACAGAAGGCCATCTTTGGTTCCCCGTGCGGGCAGTGAGGAGCAAGGCACCGCCAGATTCCAAGGAATCCAAATGATGTCTCAGCCTCTCCTCCTTGCAAAGAGGAAAAACATCTAGATGGCTAAAATCGGCTCTCTAGATGTTTTTGAGGGGGAGGGGAGTGCAGCGGATATCCTATCCACCACGCTCCTCCCACCCTCAATAGGATGACTGTAATCCTCTGAGTTCGGAGGGTTACGGGCAGCCTCACAGGCGCACGCTATTTATGAATCACTTACATTAAATTGATTTCTAAGTGATATATAAAAAAACAAGTCTTCATACAGAGGACAAGATTACCTTCCTGTTGGAAAAGGTATGTTTCCAGTAGATGCTGAAAACCCAGAAGAGCTGAATCCTGACCTGCACAAATTGATCATGCCCTTTGACATATTTTGCCTAAATTAAAAAGCCTCAAACCCTTGAGCTTTTCTTTACAGCCAGGAAAGGTGCTCCAGTCCCATGGTAATCTCGGTTGCCCTTTTCTGTACCTTTTCCAGCTCTACACTACCTTTTGGAGATGGGACAAGACAACTAGAATTGTACATAACATTCCAACAGCAACTGTATCATACATTTTTGTAAAGGCATTATCATAGCAGGATTTTTTCCTTCAATCCCTTTGCCAATAATCTCTAGCATGGATTTTTCTTTTTTCTCAGGTGGCACACAGTGTTAATACTTCCATTGTACTATCTATCCCAAGGCCTCTTTCCTGATTAGTCACCACCAGTTCAGTCCCCATCAGTGTACATGTGAACATATATACATGTGAAGTTAGGATCTGCTCAGCTTCACTGTTACCTTGCATGAACAGAGAGAGTCCACCCAAGGAGACACCCAGCACTCTTCTGCAGCTACATGTTGAAGGCGATTAGTAGTGGTGGGCAAGCCATTTCCCAGGAAGCTTGTCCGCTATTACTGAACTTCTCATTGAGGAACCCTGGGGAAGTAAAACTGAATTGGAGCTTTGGGTCAAATCCTGCATTGATCCTTCGGGAGGGAAACTCCCAATGAAATAATAGGACTTTTCCCTGCCTAAGGACAGCACTTTCAGATTTTAGTCATCCTTGCCTATATTCCACTGTATATTAATACAAGTTGCCAGTGTACCTGCCATTTCTACAAGGTATAGAGATCTGTAAAACAACACACACACACACACCAATGTAGAAATGTAAGAATAACTATGTTTTTAAAAATCCCCCTTCACATCAAAAGCATTCCATAATCAGAGGATTAATTGTAAGCTCTAGTTGCATTTGGCAGGTTAGAAGTAAGTGCTATGAAATAAATACCATGGGATTTTATAGGATAGAGAGAAGAATAAAAGGTTCACTTGGGCTGAAGTCCCTTTTTTTTAGGTGTTCTATGGCCTTTTCCCACATTTTCTCTGGCAGGTGGGGCAGAGGACAGGAATTTCCCCCTTCCACCCTATTAAGGCCCTGATCCTATGGAATGTTGGAAGGCACATCTCTTGAAAGAGATCCGAGACCACCGAGACTTCAACTGTTTGGTTGCCACCTCTTGCTCTTCTCACATAAGGCTGCCAACAAGCAAATTCACATTAGTCAATTCTCAACATGGTACAGGCAGTCCCCGGGTTACCAATGAGATCCATTCATAAGTCTGTCCTTAAGTCGAATTTATACGTAAGTCGGAACAGGTACTGTGGAGGAAGGGAGGGCTGGCTGGCCCGCCACACCCCCACCCTTTCCTACTCCAAAGGAACCAAGACCCCCTGAGATCTCAAGGTACCAGATTGCCAGAGGCTAGAAGATTGCCAGGCTGTGTGTAGCAAGTGCCAAAAGCAAATCTTTGGGAAAAGGGGGGTGGTGAGAAGCCATCCCATTCAAGTCATTAAGTAGAAAGTGCCAAATGCGAACCTTGGGAAAAGGGAGTAGGCATTCATGTCGTTGGGTGGTGAGAAGCCATCCCATCAAGCCTTTGGAGGGGGGGTGATGGTATTCACGTCGTTAGGTACAGAGTGGCAAAGGCAAGCCTTTAAAAGCAAACAAAGGTGAATTAAAGAGTCACATTTCGGTCCATAATCTGCCCCCTACAGGCTGTGTGAGAAACAGCAACCCTAAAGTTTTTTAATTGAAGAGTCACATATTTCTGTGTAATGCAAACCTGTAAACTTCTGATTGATGGTTATTGATTGTGTTTTGCTGTTTTGATGTTTAAAGAGCTTTAGCAAACCTATAAACTTCTGATTGATAGTTATTGATTGTGTTTTGCTGTTTTGATGTTTAAAGAGCTTTAGCCAACCTGTAAACTTCTGATTGATAGTTATTGCTTGTTGTTTTGCTGTTTTGATGTTTAAAGATTTTAAGAATTAAGATGTTAAAGCTGTGTTAAGACTATAGTTAAGGTGTTTGATGTTTTGATGCTTTTTGTGTTGTTCTGTTTTTGCGTGTATGTGAAAGTGAAAAAAGGTGCACTAGTGGTAAAATGCTAGCCAAGCTCTTTTCTTTGTTTTGTTTTGTTTTTTAGTTAGTATAGATGAAAGGAGAGGGTTAACCCCGCTTTTCATCTTTTCCCAAGGGAAAGGGTGTGAAGAAAAGAGCCTTTGGGGGTTCACACACACACACACACACACACACACACACACACTCACCTCATGTGTGAACCGGCTGGGGTGGGTGGGGTGTGCATAGTTAGCGTGTAGAGAAAGGGGCCTTTGGGGGTTCCTGCATGCATGCACACACACAACACCCCCTCATGTGTGAAGGCTGGGTGTGTGTGTGTGCATAGTTCCTCTTGAATGGGTGGCGCCTAGATGCCTGGAGAAGCTGGCCTAGGGCTTTCATATGTAAATAGTTCAAGCCATGAGTCATGAGTTCCCTTCCCCCTGCCTGGCCAGGTGAGGTGCATGGTGATTGGCTAAGAGGCAGCAGAGGAGGGGAGGGGGGGAAAAGGTATATTTCCCAAAGCGTGGGTTTTGGTCTTTGTTCTACCCGGCTGTGGTAATGGCGGTAAGTCAAGGACCCCAGGCAGCTCCTGGTGAAATTAGCTGGATTGAGGGCTCTAGTAAAGGCAAGCCTTGTGGGAGTTTTACCCATCTCGGACCTTCGGGTAGGTGTGGTAATCTCCCTCGGGCAGCGAGGCTGTGCTGGATTTAACCCTTGAAGAGAACACCCTCAGGTAACAGGTGTGTGCCTGAGAGATATTAAGGAATCAGGTTTTATTGTTTTGCAGCTTTACTGTGTACTAAAGTGTCTCTCTTTATTTTGTGTGCTTCTCTCATTTCCCTAATCTTGTTGTAAAATGCTACCAGAAAAAACCTCCTTTTGGCTTTACCCCACATGGGTTTTGTAGTCACTCTGCTTGGTTCAGTATCTAAATCTCTCACAGGTGATTTTACAGTGTCAGAAGGAAATGCAAGAAACTTCCCCTTCTCTCTGAAGCTCCATGTTTGGGGGTGTGGGGTGGGTGGGTAAGCTTCTCCTGTTGAATTTGTGCCAATCCTGACCATTTTAAAACCAGAAGAAAGAGATTGCCCTGCAAGCACTGACCCATGAAAAACACCAGGTATCAACAATTAAGGGTTTAAGTAAGGTTAAAAAAAAAATTAAAAGCCACTAATAAAATATTATAAAATAATATAATTCTGGAAAAGTCATCCTAGCACTGGCACTGCTGCTACCTCTTCTTCTAGCAAGGAGCAGCATTTCACAATTATCCCTCAGTTAGATACTTCTTCACACAATGCATAATCAATTTGCTGCCACAAGATGTGATGGTCAGTGTTGTAGATTGCTTTAAAATATACACACTTTCCTGTGAGTAAGTCCCATTGAACATAATAGGACTTACCGTACTTCTGAGTACACATGCATAGGATTGCACTGTTACTCTGTTTTCAGAGCAGTGGTAAATTTTACTTGGCTCTACCTGTGTACCCCATATGAAAGTCTTTTTCTAATACATGCTGAAGTGCCATGAAGAAAGCTCTCTACAGTAATTATTAGGATTATTCTGCAGGGATTTTGGATTGTTTTTTTAAAAAATGCATTAGAAATTTTTAAAAATTAAATTTTTAGCAGAAAACACACCCTCCTTAAAAGAAAGAAAGAAAGAAAGAAAGAAAAAGAAAGAAAGAAAATCCCAACTACCTCAAATAGCAGCAACAAACATCATCATTCCATCTTGGCATCATTGTTCAATCACAGTGTTGTTCTTGTTTTTTTTTTTTTAAATAAAGTACAATAGAGCCCACATGGTTTTTTTTTCTGAGTAGAGAAAATAGGAGCTTGCAGGGTGGGCCTGTGAACCACTTTGCACACTCAGAGATATCTAAATGTTATTATTAACTACTAATTAGAACAAAGCCACCACGGAGGGATCCATTTTTAAAGTGGGAGGGGGATCTTTAAAACAAGGAGTTTCCTGCACAATGTGGGGAAAGTAGGCTGAAAGTTATGTTTGACAGAAATAATTGCATATTCCTCCCTGGTTTACCCTTCCTACCATTTGTTGTTGCCTCTATATTACATTTTAGATTGCAAGCTCTTTGGGGCAGAGAACTGTTCTCTTATACTCTTAAAGCACCATGCACATTGATGGTGCAATAATAATAATAATGACAACAACAACAACAGCAATCACCACCATCATCACGGATCTGGAGATCAAAGTGGCTTCAGAGTGGCCAGAGCCCTAAAAGGCTTAGAGCATCCTGGGGTGGGTGGCTAGGGCGTTTTTCTGTTTTCTTTTGTCTTCCAGCTAAAATTCAGCCCATCCAGATCAGGGTCATGGCATTCAGGAGACTTCTGGTCTCCACGTTTGTGTCTCTGTAATCTTTTATGGGTTATTATTAGCTGTTTCAGGTTGGTGATTGACAAGCCAAGTTGATACAAATATACATGAAATAAATAAATAGGCATGCCTAGATGTTCAGCCTTAGTTACCAACACATTGAATTAAAGGATGCATTTCTGCACAAAGAGAAAATTTGTAGTTGGGCCAAATATTATAACATGGCAAATACTGACATCATCATCATCATCATCATCATCATCATCATCATCATCAGGCGATCACTCGTGACCGAGTAAGATTGTCTTCCGGGATAAAAGGAGGAAATTCTAAAGAAGATTGTGTAGACTCTAGCGATGGGTCCGTAAGTGACTGTGGAGGCCAATTCTAGATCCACACAGCTTCCCACAGTGAGGACACAGGTTACCAGATAGAAGATGGTCTTGTAAAGGATTCATTTGACGTGCTTTTCGCTTAGCACGTTTCTCCCTTTCACCTTGCACTCGGGCTTCTTCAAAGTCCATGGAACCTTTGTGAAAGGCCAACCTCCAGTTAGATCGTTCATGGGCCAGAGCTTCCCAGTTTTCGATGTTTATATTGCATTTTTTTAGATTAGCCTTATGAACATCTTTAAACCTCTTATATTGACCACCGATATTCCGCTTTCCATCCTTGAGTTGTGAGTAAAGTAACTGCTTTGGGAGACGGCAGTCAGGCATTCGAACAACATGACCGGTCCACTGAAGTTGGCGTTGAAGGATCATTTTTTCAATGCTAGTAGTCTTTGCTTCTTCCAGTACACTGACATTTGTTCGCCTATCTTCCCAAGTAATTTGCAGGATTTTCCGGAGGCAACGTTGATGAAACCTTTCAAGGAGGTGGAAGTGACGTTTATAGATAGTCCATGTTTCGCAGGCATACAATAAAGTTGGTAATACAATGGCTTCATAAACCAGTGTTTTGGTCTTCTTGCAAATATCCCGGTCCTCGAACACTCTATGTTTCATTCGAGAAAATGCGGCACTTGCGGAGCTCAGACGATGCTGGATTTCACTGTCGATGTTAGCTGTAACAGAAAGATAGCTGCCAAGATAGAGAAAATGATCGACATTTTCCAGTATTGTCCCGCCAAGCTGGATAGATGGCATCACCAAAGGATTGGCTTGCACTTGCTGATGAAGCACTTTGGTTTTTTTGATGTTAAGTGAGAGACCAAGTTTTTCGTATGCTTCTGCAAAAGCATTTAGGATAGTTTGGAGATCATCCTCTGAATGTGCGGAGACCACATTATCATCAGCATACTGAAGTTCCACAACGGAGGTTGTAATTACCTTACTTTTTGCTTTCAGCCTGCTGAGATTAAAAAGCTTTCCATCTGTTCGATATATAATTCCCACACCGGTGGGAAGTTTCCCCTTGACAAGATGTAAAACCATGGCGATGAAGATGGCAAATAATGTTGGGGCGATAACACATCCCTGTTTAACACCTGATCCTACTTTAAATGGAGCACCATGAGAGCCGTTGTTGTCCAAAACCGTTGCCGTCATGTTGTCATGGAGAAGTCGCAAGATATTCACAAATTTATTGGGGCATCCAATTTTCATAAGGATAGTCCAGAGAGCTGTACGGTCTACAGTATCAAAGGCCTTAGCCAAATCGATAAATGCCATATAAAGGGGTTGATTTTGCTCCCGGCATTTTTCTTGGAGCTGACGTGCAGTAAAAATCATGTCTACTGTCCCTCTAGAGGGGCGGAAACCATATTGAGTTTCAGGGAGGATCTCTTCTGAAATAGATAGAAGACGGTTTGCGAGAATCCTAGCAAATATTTTACCTGCGGTTGCTAAGAGAGAAATGCCCTGATAGTTTCCACAGTCTGTTCTATCACCCTTCTTAAAGAGGGTGATAATTATGGCATCCCTGAAGTCTTCTGGGATCTCTTCTCTTATCCAGATTTTTTCAATGAGTTTATGAAGATGTTGTACAAGTTCGGGCCCCCCTTCTTTAAAGATTTCAGCAGGAATCCCATCTGGTCCACTAGCTTTGTTGTTCTTCATTTGATTAATGGCTTTTTTTACTTCATCCAAAGTGGGGAGTATTGCAAGTTCCTCTTTAATTTGTTTTTGCGGGATTTGCGAAAAAATCTCATTATCCACCTTAGACTTACGATTTAAAAGGTCATAATAATGCTCTTTCCAACGCAGTGCAATAGACTCTTTGTCTTTTACGAGTTTGGTGCCATCTTTTGATTGTAAAGGGTTTGTACCATAGGTTTTTGGTCCATAAATGGCCCTTGTGGCCTTAAAAAAGCCCCGTGCATCATGAGATTCTGCAAGTTGTTGAATTTCTTCAGCTTTCTTTTTCCACCAAGCGTTCTTAAGTTCTCTTGTTCTTCTTTGGACCTCAGCCTTTGCGCTAGCGTAGGTTTTTTTCTTGGCAGCGCAGTTAATATCATTTTGCCATATTTGGAAGGCTTTCCTTTTTTGGTCAATTATATATTTAATCTCATTGTCATTTTCATCAAACCAATCCTGATGTTTCTTAGTTTCATATCCAATAGTTTGTTCACAAGCTGCAGTAATGGAGGTTTTCAGCTTAGACCAATGGTCCTCAATGTTGTCAGGAGGTTCCGTAGGTAGATGTTCCTTAAGAAGTGATTGAAGACGAGTTTGCTTAATAGGATCTTGAAGGACTTGGATGTTCATTTTACGCCTTGGTTTCCTTCCTTGAAGCCTACGTTGGGGAGCAATGTTGATAACCATTGTGGACCGGATTAGTCGGTGGTCTGTCCAGCAGTCGTCGGCACTCACCATGGCCCTAGTAAGAAGTACATCGCGGCGATCTCTAACACGGACAATTACATAATCCAGAAGATGCCAGTGCTTTGACCGTGGGTGCTGCCATGATGTTTTAAACTTATTCTTTTATCGAAAGAGCGTGTTTGTGATAGTGAGATTATGCTCTGCACATATAGACAAAAGTAAGAGTCCGTTCGGGTTGCTATTACCAACTCCGTCTTTTCCAATAGTTTCTGGCCATAAATCAAAGTCACGCCCGACTCTTGCGTTAAAATCGCCCAGGAGGATAATTTTATCCTCCTTAGGTATCTCTGACAGGAGAGTGTCCAACTGGCTGTAAAAACTTTCCTTGATGTCATCATCAGCATCTAATGTTGGTGCATAAGCGCTCAAAATAGTTACCTGTTGGTTATTGGCGAGCTTTAATCGAAGAGTTATCAGGCGTTCGTTAATGCCAGTAGGAACTTCTGACAAAGAGTTCACTAGTTCATTTTTGATGGCAAAGCCTACACCAGTGATGGCGAACCTATGGCACGGGTGCCACAGCTGGCACGCAGGGACCTCTCTGTGGGCACTCGAGCCATTGGTCACCAGATCGCGAAAAGACTGTCCCCTTCTGCAAAACACTAATGATTTTGTTCTTTCTCACAGTGTGGAACAGAATGATTTTATTCTAGAATTCCTGTTACAGAATTATTTTCTACATTGTTATCACATTTAAAAGATTTTGAAGAATGATGAACAGAGCATGGCTTGGATGTAAAGCCCTAACAGTTGACCTGAGTGCTGCATGTGTTGCTCTCAAACTAACGGAGTATGAGCCAAGGTTTGAAAAATTATCAGCATGCATGCAATAGCAAAAATCACATTAATTGTGCAAAAGCATGCCCAATGCAAACTTTTACCTAATGCAGTGTTTGCAGTGCAAGACATAAAGTGTTTAAAATGTGTTAAGCACGTTTAGTTTTCTTGTTTATCTTGCTCATCCTAGTACAGGTTGACTTTTACTTTTACTAATCCGACACCTGTAGAAGCAGGGAAAGGACCCGGGGTAAAGCTTGCCCCATACAATTTCAGTCTGGCATATACAGTATTTTTCCATGTATAAGACTATACTTTTTCCTAAAATTGTTAGACTAAAAATTGAGGGTCGTCTTATACACGGAAGTAAGCCAAGGAGAGAACCGCACGGTTGCGAAACTGCCCAGTGGGGGGCGTCTTATACATGGGGGCGTCTTATAGACGGAAAAATACGGTAATCATATTACAAGTTGAGAATCCCTTATCCAAAAATACATGTGCCTAATTATTTAAAAAGTTTGTATAAATTCCCTTCAGGCTATGTGTACAATGTAGTACTATAATAATTTTTTGAGTTGATTTTTTTCCCAACAAAAAACTGTTTGTATAATTGAAAGCTCTGTTATTGTGTTTTTCTTTTAAGACAAAAGATGTTAATTAGCTCGGACAACTGTATGAGTTGTTTTTCTAAAACCTCGGTATTCAGGTTTAATTGCAGTGTTGGCACTTTGAAATAAATAAGTTGGTTTTGTGTTGCAGTTTGGGCACTTGGGCTCAAAAAGGTTTGCCATCACTGGCCTACACCATGTATTCGTCGGTCCTGCTCAGGTAGTCCTTTCCAGAAGAAGGTATAACCTCCTTTTTCTTCTTTCAGCTGTCCCTCTCCTGCCCTTCGAGTTTCTTGAAGTAATAAGAGATAAGGATAAACACTTCATAACTATAGCCTTTTACATATTATTGCAGGGAAATTTAGGGAGAAGCAGAACATAAGGAGGATCAGAAAAGGAACATATAGATCTAGCATCAGAAAGAAAGTAGTCCTTCAAACAGTAGAGTGAAGTTTGAAGGCCTGAGTACAAGATAGGAGAGCAAAGAAAAATACTGAGGGTTCAGCACCAGTCAAGGTTTTCAATCAATTTTGAGATCCAAACCCTGAGAGGGAGGAGAGTCATGGTTACATGACTGTTTGTTTGTAATGAAGACTTTTCACCCATGTTTTATTTATTTATTTATTTTATAATAATGTTTATTTTTATAATAATGTTGTATTTATTGTTAGTGTGTGTGTGTGTGTGTGTGTGTATACACACATAGCTGTTTTTATTGATTTGAATTTGAATTAACAATAAATACATTAATATAAAAATAAACATTGCTCTTACAAATCCACATGTGTCCCTATTTTCATCTGTGAAATGTTGGTGGGTATGCATACTAGGGTTGTTTGGGAGGAACAAACCTGGAGCTTGGGTTCGGATATCACACAAAGCTTTCTATTTCTCGTTTGTTTACCTGTTTGGGTGAAGGGTGTGTGTGAATGAACTGTGCGGCCCAGCATTCTGCTCATTCATAGTAAACCAGGATAAACCAACAATTCTGGTGTATCATTATGTATGAATGCTCCCATGCAGCTCGTTTTGTAAGGATGTGGATAGGAATGGGGTACATAAACAGGGTGCATGCAGATATACACAGCTGGAGCAATGGACGACTGTGGAAATGCAGTCACTGTGTTTTGTCAAGACATGCAGACTTCTCTCTAGAGTAGGGCTCTCCAACTTTGGGTCCCCAGATGTTGCTGGACTACAGCTCCCAGAATCCCTTGCCATCAGCCATGCTGGCTAGGCATGCTGGGAGCTGTAGGCCCAGCTGTAGGCTGGGAGCTGTAGGACCTAAGGTTGGAGAGCCCTGCTCTAGGACTTGGCTCACGGGAAACTGGTTGTGCCCATCTGCAGCACAGGTTGTGCACTAAGCTGATTGGCTGGTGCCTGCAATATCACAAGTCATCCTCCTGCCTCTGGAGTAGTTTTTTTCTCCATGCAGCCACCAAACTGCATAAACAGGCAAGTTGCACTTTAAAGAATTCTCTGGAAAAAAGAGCCAGTGTGGCGTAGTGGTGAGAGTGTTGGACTGGGACTTGGGAGATCCGGGTTCTAGTCCCCGCTCAGCCATGAAGCTCACTGGGTGACTTTGGGCCAGTCACGGACTCTCTGCCTAACCTACCTCAGAGGGTTGTTGTGAGGATAAAATGGAGAGGAGGAGGAGGATCATGTAAGCCGCCTTGGGTTCCTTGCAGGAAAAAAGGCGGGGTATAAATATAATAAATAAATAAATACAAGCCACCTGAAGTGTAGCGGAGGGGCAAAACTAAAGCATTTGGAAGGGCAGAATTCAAATGGTTTCCCACGTGTGCTGGTGGTGGGGAGGAAGAGATGTGTTCACACAGAGGGAACCCCCCCCCCCCGCCAACTCCTCCCCCAGGATCTTGGCATGTATGTGTCCATAGGCTTCGTCCTCACTCAGAAGCACATCTGATTTATGCCCGTGGAGTGGCTTCTAATCTAGCAGGTGATACACACATGCCAGCCTGTTAAGCGCATGAGTCCTCTTTGCTGGATTGGGATGGAGACATGCCAAGTTTGTGTCACACTCCAAACAGGGCATGTTAGCAGCACCCCTTTAGTTAACTTCTCTTTATGTATACAGGCCCTTTTGGGGTTCCCCTCGACTTTGTAAAATTACCCCAAAGACTGCTTGCTATTCTCTTCCTCTACAGAGACAGGTAGGGCTGGGCTGGGTGTCTGTATTTAATTACAGCCTGAAAGAGCTCAATTTAAAAGACAACAGCAAGGTGTTTCATTATCATTAACACATTTAGGAATGCCTAGCGGCAAATTGCAACAACAAAGCTTGGCCATTTGATTTATTCCCTCTTTTTTTGCATTCAGGAGGAGTTAATTTTTTTTAAAGTTTTACTTTTGCACTTGGCTCAGCCAAGCATTTTCTCCCAATGCAAACAATACTGGATCACTAGACTGTTGGCTCTGTGGAGCAAGAATCTTCTTCATGTATTTACTTTCTTAACTAAGGATTTCTGACTAAGCAAGTCACTAACAGCTTGCATTTTCTACCTTGTGGGCTCTAGGTAAATGATTATTTTGTTCTGCCAGTTTATGAACACAAATTTAAATAATTGCCTTATTAACTGCGACAAAAGCTGCTGCCCTATGCACACTTACTGGGGAGTAAGTCTCACACACCTCAGTGAGGCTTGCTCATATTATAGGCCATGTTCCCCCTCTGGTTCACCATGGCCTCATTCCCTCTTCCCAGTTGCATTTACAGGCACAATCACCACATGTTAGGCACTGAATCAGTGCCTGGGCATGTTAATGGACTGGATGCCCAGCTAAGTGATATTCAACCAGTTCTGGATGGGGTTGCACTCCCCCTGAAGGATCAGGTTCGTAGTTTGGGGGTGCTCCTGGATCCACCACTGTCACTCGAGGCACAGGTGAACTCGATGGCACAGAGCACCTTTTATCAGCTTAGGGCTTAGGCTGATATACCAACAACTACGGCCTTATCTGGACAGAGATAGCCTAGCTACAGTTATCCATGCTCTGGTAACCTCTCGTTTGGATTACTGCAATGCATTATATGTGGGGCTGCCTTTGAAAACGGTCTGGAAACTTCAGCTGGTCCAAAATAGGGCAGCGAGATTATTAACAGGGACTAGCCGACGTGAACATATTATGCCAGTGCTTTCTCATCTGCACTGGCTGCCAGTCTGTTTCCGGGCCCCATTATATTCAGATATTTCTGAGGACAGCTCAAATGACTTGATACTTTTAGAGTATCAGCAGCTAGTTAAGAGACCATTTCTACCAATAGTCCAGCAACCAGTGCTTTTTTTCTGGAGAAAAGGGTACCGGAACTCTTGGATTACATTTCCTCGGGAGTAGATGGCGATTAAATTGTAATGCAATTAATAGAAGAAAAGGTGCTGGAACTCAGTTCCGGTGAGTTCCACCAGAAAAAAAGCCCTGCCAGCAACCCATACCACTGAAAGGAGAAACTGAGACACATGCAGCTTAAGTTCAAGAAGGGGTGGGAGGGATTCACACAGCCACACAAAAGCACTCCTTTGGACCTACATTCTCCCATTCCAGCAGCAACTCCCATTGCAAAGAGAATCAAGTGACATTAAGATAATGAGTGGAAAGTGTGTGTGTGTGTTGATTATGATGATGGTATCATCCTCAAAGTCAGATATTCTCAACAAGAAAATAAGTCTTTGGAACCCAGCAGCAAGGTCTGAAAGCATATAAAATCCATCCCTTTGCATGTGAGGATGAGGATGAGGATGAGGATCCATGCAAAAGCACTCTTTTGGAGCCACTTTTCTTTTGTTGTTCTAACAACCACCACATTGGATAGAGAAGGAAATGGAATCAAATAACTTTAAGATCATGAGTGCAAAGTTGGGGATATTAGAAATTCTAGAAATTCAGTAGGTGAAGCTTTCACTTGTTGAATTTCTGCTTTTCATGAACCTGTTAAAGGCACAAAAGTTGTCAGGAAAACCATAGAGCAGCCATATATATTTTGGATATATGATAGTTAGTATTTGGCTCTTTGTTCTCTCCCTCTTTATTTTCATTTCTAAAAGTAATTATATGGTCATGACTCACTTCGGGAAGGAGAAAAACTATTTATTATTAATATCTTGGTTGCTGGCTGCTAAAATTGTTCTGGCAAGATATTAGAAATTGCTGTGCACCCAGCAATGTCAGAATGCACATGGGAAAGGTGTGGGATATTATGTAAAGGACAAATGAACATCACATCACAAAACTGTGTGGATTTGAAAAACAACGAAGATTCGGGATCAAAACCCCTTTGATATAAGAGAAGAGTTAAGATGCCTACAAATTTTCTCATACACCAAACAGCATGGACATTGTAAATCAGGGTGCCAAAGTAAAAATGTTCCACAATCTCACATCATCATCAGGCAATCACTTGTGACCGAGTAAGATTGTCTTCCAGGATAAGAATTTACAAAAAGGAAATTCTAAAAGGAGGAAATTCGCTAGAGTCTACACAATCTCACATATTGTGCTCCCTTACAACTTACAGCCTCATGCGTTTGTCATGTGATGTAGTAGTTCTGAAATAAAATAAAATAATCATCATTTCTTGCTTCTTCTCTATCAGGGCTCTTATTACTATCGCCACTTTTTCTACCTTGTCCTTTGACAACTGCCTGACATTCAGAAATTAAGCAGGGGGAGCTTTTTCTGGCATGGAGATAAGTAGTGGGAAAAGTTTCACCTGCTACATTTCTGTGTGTCATGTTGTGCCTGGCTGCCAGGTAGCTGTTAAAGATGAGGCGCCTGTCAGAAAAAGGGAGAGGAGGCAACCCTAATTCATCACCGCAAACATGGTTGAATACAAAGGGATTCAAACCCAGACTTCTAACCCAGCTCTTAGAACTCAAAGGGCACTCACTCAAAGCCCTGGGCCCAGACAGACAAATCTGTTAGTTTGGGTTTCTCCCACATTCATTAAAAAAAAAGAAAAAAAAAAAGTCTCAAGTACTTCCCATCCTGTTTATGAAGAGATTTGAGGGTTTTGGGTTTTGGTAACCTAACAAAATTCTCTCCCATCTTTAGGAACAGGCCCCTGAAAAATCCCAGGGCAGGCACAAGCCTTTGTACATCCAAAGATAACCAAACCACTGTTTTCTACTCCCCTTCCAGGTTGTGTCTGGAAAGCTGAAATCTCTTTTAATATCATCAGTTGCAGAGGGGGAGGGGGAGATGCTCCAGGTAATTACACTCTGTCGCCTAAGCAAAAAATAAATAAATAAATAATCTCTTGGAACGAAGTTATCTGAAAGTCTCCTTTTAGCCTCAGGAGATCTGTCCATGAGCCATTCCTACACGTATCACCCATCTCTGCAGTGGACAGCAGCCCTCCCCGCTCATTCCTAGTTAATTAGTGTGAAATTGGAGCAAGTTCTCAGGTGATAATGTGTTTGCATTTGCTGCTTCACTGAGCCGCCCTAGACACTCTATCCCCAGCTAGCTTCATTAAACCTCCAGTTTTTCCTTTTGCTCCTAGCTGTGAGCTTCAAACCTTATTTCCTGTGTTCTAGACATGCAGCATGGCATACATGTCAGGAAGACAGCAGGACTGTAACTGTGGCTGACCAGTCAGCTACTAACCAACCACTTCTAAAAGGGGGGGAGGGATAGATGTTATGATCCCTGCTCGGGTACATTGTGCAAAACTTCAAATGATTTTCATGGTTCTCATGCTTGTAAAGGCACATTTTACGCTCTTTAATTATCCACTCTTAATTAATTGTTCACAGAACACTTTGAAGCTATTGAGTGCTATATATATACTCTTACTAATATGCAGCCATGGCCCCCTCTTTAAATAATCTAAGGTTAAGATAGTAAGCAGGTGTTCAGAACAGAACAGTAAAACCCTATTGCCAGTCCCAAAGATTCAAAATGATGAGGGAGACTGGATCACAAAGCATCATTAGAGTGGAAAATAATTACACCAATAAATCTTCAGTGCTATCTTTTTTTTTTTCTTTAATGCAATAATTTGTTTCAGGTAAAAATAAGAAAAGGTCACAAAATTGATATTTATTTTTATAACAAAATTGATATAAGTTCCCATGGACATTTCTCAATTGCAAGGCTCTCCAAGTAGTTATATATATATCATATTGGTCACAACGAGAGCAAAATTAGTCACTTTTAATATTTTTTACAGTTAAAAAAAATTACAAACACACATGCAGAGCTATCTTGACTACATCGTCACTAACTCAACTGAAAGGGGGAGTAAAACTGTCCCAACGGATCAACATGCTTGTACATGAAACTGTATTTCCTCACACCCCTCTGAATTCCAGCCTAGGCTAGCTAGGGAGAGCTTTTGCCTTCCTGCCTTGCTGGTTGTGGGCTTTTTGGAGGCATCTGGATGGTCACTGAAGGAAAGAGAGTGTTGGACTAGACCAGCCTTCCCCAACCTGGTGCCCTCCAGGTGTGCTGGACTGCAATTCCCATAATTCCCAGCCAACATAGCCAACAGGAAGGCTGGACTAGACAGACTGCTTCGATCCTTCTTATGACTTGCTTCGGCTCCCTATCATACATTAGTAACATTCATAGATGTCACAAACAGTGTAAGAGAGGCTTAAAGTTGCTTTTGGTGTCATTTGCAGCAGTGCAATTCAATGGACTGTATCCAATCTGACAAATACCGGGATGGGGCGGGGCGGGGTGGGATGGGGTAGGGTTGAGGAGGGGAAGAGTTGGAAAGCGCACTGCGTGTTACCAGATCACTGGATGGCGGTTGTCACATGATCCATCTTGGCAGTTTTAGAAATGAGCAGGGGGTTGGACTCGATAACCTTGTAGGCTCCTTCCAACTCCTATGATCTATGAAATCTATGAAATGCCTGCTAAGCACCAATGTCTTGTACCGGTAAGTCATTTACTGGCAGCTGGCAAATTGGTGTTTGTGAAAAATGGGGAAGGAAGGAATACCGTGGACACATCCGGTTGAATACCTCAACATTATTACATCTAGTATCCATGTAACACAAGGACAATTCAGTCTTTCAGTATGAATTGAAACTGGGTCTATCAGAACATATGTGATGGAGATAATAACTGCACATAATAATATCAGGTTCAATCCAATGTTGCCCAAGCAGACTTCTGCAATGGGAATTCCCCTTGCTCTCCTCTGCCCTGCTGCCCCTGCACACCCCTGAATCTGTTCTGCAGGGTCCCCCAACCCTCTGGAGCAGAATTGGGGGGCTGCAGGGTGGGAGTGGAAATCCATTCTGCCAGTGGTTTCTATGATGCTGGTAGACAGCAAGCATTGGATTCAACCCATGTGATCCTTGATGTGATTATACCTCTGGAAATTTATATGTTACTTCTGTATTTGTCTCTGTTTTTATTTTAAAGATGCTGTCTTCTTTTTCTTTTCTTTTTTGAGAACTTTGAAAAGGAACCTTTTAACTTAATTTATTTCCATTCTTGTGTGTCTATGTTTTGTGAGTGCAGTATAATATCCTAAGTTCCAATCTGAGTCTCAGTCTGCCTTTAAAATAGTTGTAGGGTTAGTACCCAAGCAGGATGGTAGGTTTTAATTTTACCCCTTCTTTTGATGTTGTTCTTCCCAAAATCCATTCAGCTGTACCAAACCCACCAGGATTTATTTGTTTGTTTGTAATGGCAAGGGAGGGGGAGACTTTTCCAGTCTTTGTGGGCCTTTACCCTGTAGGCCAGTGTTCTCCAACCTGGGGTCCCCGGATGTTTTTGGCCTACAACTCCAAAAACATTGTAGGCCAAAAACATCTGGGGACCCCAGGTTGGAGAACACTGCTGTAGGGTGTCCTAGAATGCATGTGGGCTGAAGGAAAGAGGAAATTGGTGCACATTTTTCAGATCTCAGCACTGAAAGGAAGGGTGAGAGATAAAAATGTACTAAACAAATCATTTATATACTCCTCTGGACTGTGTTGAGCTTATTTTGTCCTGACTTGATCTAGATGTAGGCATAAGATATAAGGAGCCGACTTAGCATGAGTCAGGCCACTGGTCCATCTAGTCCCAGCCTGCCAGCTCTAGAGTCCTGGGTTGGGGTGTTCCTTTGCTCTCTGAGATCCTTTAGTTAGCAATGTCAGGGATTGCACTGGAAACCTTCTACATGCAAAGCTCTACCCTTGAGGCTCTCCTTCCTAATTTTTTTTTTTTTTTTAATGACAAAAAAAATAGCTTGACTGATATAGCACACATCAACTGTGGCTGGGCTGGATATAAAGAAGAAGCATCTCCCAGGAGCCAGGGATGGGGACTCGGACTCGAGGACTCGACTCGTGAGTCAGACTGAGTCCCCCCTCTGACTCGACTCGGACTCGAGTCCCAATATTTTTAATGGGACTCGAGACTCGACTCGGGACTCGAGACCAAGGACTCTTCAACATCCCTGGGCTGTGCCAGAAGGACTGGAGAGGAGCGTGATTGCCGGCGAAGAGCGCATGGAAGCGAGGTGTGCCGCTGCTCGGCCACTATGGATGGCTACCAGGAGTGCAGCCCCAACAGTGTGTCAAGATTTATTTTGATTGATGTGTTGCGTACTTGGGAGAGGCAGAAGAAGGACGTGAGATTACTCTGTGTGGCTGCTCTGAGTGTGTTTCTGGTTCCAGCAAGTTCATCACCAGTGGAGCGGGTGTTCAGTGAGGGTGGAATTGTGATGAGATCTCACCGTTCCAGAATGGGGGGGCCAAACATTTAGAAAAAATCATGTTCCTCAAATGCAACATGGATAAGTTTTAGGAAGTACAGCAAGTTTATTTTTTAAAATCATTTTTCTAAAATGCAGCCTTTCAGACATTTTGGGTTTGGCTGCCTCTGCCTGCCTGTCTGGGGTTCCCAGCCTCCTCTGCCTGCCTGGTCTCTTCTTGACCAGTTCAACAGTTAAATTGTCCAAGACAAAGGCCTCTGCCTGCCTGCTTTGGGGTTCCCTGCCTCCTCCGCCTGCCTGGTTATTTTGGGTTTTTCTGCCTGGTCTGTTCTTGCCAAAATCAGTTGCAGAGTTTTGAAATAAAAAGGCACCCTTGTGCCTAGAATTTATTTAAACCACACATCTGAAGTAGCCTTATTTTGTTGGGAAAAAACCCCATTGATTTTAATAGGGACTCGTGGAGTCAGCTTTGGGAGTGACTCGTGACTCGTGAGTCACCATTTTGGATCAAGGACTCGGACTCGGACTCGAGACTTGGGTCCAAAGACTCGTGACTCGACTCGTGACTCGAGACCAAGGACTCTTCAACATCCCTGCCAGGAGCCATATTTGAACCCACATATCTTGCTTCTTATTGTGGTCTTCTTAATCTCAGGCCTAGCTTCAAGCTAGGCTCCTAGTGTGAAACCTGCCTACTTTTCTCCTGTGATTCTTCTGTTCATGTTTCTCTCTGTACAGGACCCAGGCTTTGCAACTCCCTTCCTAGTGAGACCCACCTCATTCCCTCTCTGTTGACCTTTTGCCTCAATAGGAAGACTTTCCTTAGTGGTTAAGTACTTCTTTTCTGTATGAAATGATAAATTTTACAAACTCCTTTATATTTCAGGATCTTAACCTGTTCTTTTTATATCATGGGTGGGGAACTTGTGGACCTCCAGAAGTTGCCGAACTGCAACCCCCATCATTCCTCACTATTGGCTATGCTGGCTAGGGCTGGCCCAACAACATCTGGATGGCTGCACGTTCCCTACCCCTGTTTTATATACTTTTGGGCTATGTGTTATTCCATTCTGTTCATTGTTGTTGGTTTTGTAATTTGTTGTAAGTTGTTGGCTTTGTTCTTAATTTTTGTAAGCTGCTTTGAGCACATTAGTGGAAAGGTTGGATATAAATACCTTAAAATTTAAGGCTTACATAAATACATTGGATTGAATCCAGACCTAGTTATACTAAGAACAGACACTGAAATCAGTAGGACATAAGTTACTCATGACTAACTTAGATCCCATTGGTTTCAATGGGTCTACTCTAAGCATGCCTAAATCTGGATCCAACTCATTATAAACACCTAGTTCTCTCCTTTAGCTTTTCAAAGCCCACTTTCAGAAATTTTCCTGGTCTGCTGATTCCTGGTACTTAATTTACCTGAATCTAAATTCCTGCATTTGGATTTGTGCAATGTGGATGTGGAGTCTTATTTTGTTTTCTTTCTTTTTTAAATAAAACAACAACAATAAAACAACAACAACAACAACAACAAAGCTTTATTGTGGTCATTGACCAGTCAGTATAAAACAAAGCAAAAAGGAATAAAACAGATACCCCCTTTTATAGCTCTGGTATCCTGGCTGCTGTTCTCCTATCTCTTACCCTAGATGTCCTCACTAGAACGTAGTGCAAAGAACTCTATAGCTGACATTATCTTTATTTCTTAGCAAGGACATTTCCCCATCATCCCTATAGAACAACAAACAAATGAAATGTGCATTTGTATGCTCATGACCCCAGCAAAGTGGTTTAGGGGTCCCAGAGCTTCATTAGGGAAGCTTATATTAAGATAAGCAAAATTCATTACTAGCTGGGTGTTTCTATATGTATAGAAAGGGGTTATATTGTTGACATCAAACAGCCATAATGTCAACATCACTGTTTTCACTTGGCTGCCTTTTTCAACGTTGGGAAAGGTGTGTTTAATGCCAAAAACAAGTGTGTATTTATAGAGTCATAGTCTAATTTTCCCCTCCCTGAATAATATAACATTTTCCAGGCAAAAATAGGACACTCGCGTACTTGACCTCCTCTATTCTCATAAAGGATCAGTGCCTAAGTCTTTCTCACTCCCTACACAACACACACACACACACACACCTATTAAACTAAAGAAGGTTCTTCTACTCCTGTTGTGTGTTGTATAATATTTGCAAAAAGCCTGCACTGCTTTAAAAGCTAAGGTGGTATTTGCAGTGGTTTACAATATTCTAGAATCATAGAAAAGTAGAGTTGGAAGGGGCCTACAAGGCCACCGAGTCCAACCCCCTGCTCAATGCAGGAATCCAGGTCAAAGCATCCCTGACAGATGGCCGTCCAGCTGCACCTTGAATGCCTCCAGAGTGGGAGAGCCCACCACATCCCTAGGTAGTTGGTTCCATTGTCTTATTGCTCTGACAGCAGAGAAATAAATAGAAATATTTAAATGTTGGTAAACTGCCCTCAAGATGTAAATTGTGAAAAGATGGGAGCATGGGACATAAAAATATGCTAAATGAATAATAGAAAAAATATAATTGTCCTACAATGGTGCCTTAGTTCTCAATGTGTGTGTGCATTAACACACATGTGTACTAGATCTAAGAGGCACAGACACTGCATTTCTAGAGACCCTGGCAGCTGGAACAGGCAATATATTTTAATATAACATAGTAATATATTATGAACATTGAATAAAAAACAAAAAAGGAATATGAAGAGTAGAAATTAGCATGAACATTAAAAAAAGAAAGAAAAAGGCATCCCCAAACTCCTTGCCAAAGGCAAAAGAGGGACAGTAGCCTACCAAGGATAGGTGCCAGAAGACCTGGGATGATAAATAGAGATCAGTGAGGAGGAGGAGGAGGAGGAGGAGGAGGAGCTGCTGCAGTTTCACACTCAGTTAGTGGTGGGCCTAGGGTGGCCGGGTGTCCTACTTTACAGAGGCCAGTCCTCTGTTTGAAGGCATTCTCTGTTTTAAGGGCTGTCCAGTCCACATCTGCATTAAAGATAAAGAACCATCAGAAGACGGCAAGGACATAGAAATGGCCTATCAACAGTTAGCACCTCGGCAGGCACACCGGATCTGTTCAAATTACAGTAATTATTTCTAGATTTGCAAACTAGTGTCCACTTTTTTTGGTGCTGCATTTCTATGCCCTCTATGTTGAGGCGTTTAAGGATGTCTAGGCTTATTTTAATGGCTTGATGGGGACACCCATGTCAGGTGTTTTTAACAGGTCCATTCTGTATTAAAGAGTGTTTTTGTTGCTGAATTGTTTTAAAATTTATAAAACTGTTTTAAATTCTGTGAAATAATTTTATCATTTTTGTTGTATTATGGCCTTGTTTAGGCACTGTTGTAAACCACCCAGAAAGCTTTGGCAATGTGAAAGTGGCCAGCTAAGCAGGCTTTGGGAGGCATGGGTGCACTATGGGAAGGGGAATAATATTTCAGGGGGGGGGATAGAGGGTGCCTTACCTGAGCTCCCCCCCCAGCCCCCTTCCTCAATGGCATTGCCAGAGCCCAATCACCACTACCCCTAAAATAGATTGCTGGAATTATGGTCACAGTCACTACTACCTGTACCCCCTGGCAATGGGTTGACATTTGGGGACCAAATGGCACTACACACAGAGATGGATTTTGCCTTGAGCCTCTAGTTCAGTGCTCTCCAACCTTGGGTCCCCAGATGTTTTTGGCCGACAACTCCCAGCATGCCCCAGCCAGCTATGCTGGGAGTTGTAGGACAAAAACATCTGGGGACCCAGGGTTGGAGAACACTGCCTAGTTATTGATCCCTAATCTAGCCAACCCCAATTTGCTTCCATGTATGAAACCACATGCATAATATACATTCTGCAAAAATGACTTGATATTTTCTTTCTGATGGGTCCAGATGTGGAGCCCAGCCAAAAAAAAAGCAGCTATCTATTACTCTAAGGTGTAAAACCTATGGGAGAAATGGGTGAGGGGATATATACGGTATATATATATATAGGCCTTTTCACTTGCTTTTGTGGCAATTGGCTAGACTGTTTGTTTTCTGGCTAGTTGACACCTCCAACTTCAACCTTTCTCACTGGAGGCTTTACAGAAGCCTTGTTTGTGCTAGGCCTCATCACTTGTTGGGTTCAAACCCATTATAACTTTTGCTATTACCGTATTTAAAATTTATGTAGGGCTAAAAGTCAGTGTGTTAGCTTTGGTGTTGCAATCTGTGCTTTCAGACAACCAGACTAAAAAATGGTTGTCTGAAGGCACAGTTATTCCCATAGATTTCTGGGATGTCAAAAGTCCATTATTTTACTGGTCCAGGCAATAATACCATGCTCTTCTGACGGGTAAGCCGTACTGAGATCTGAAAAACCAGTAAGCTTCAGGGGAGACCAGGCCAGGATCGGTCTGGGACATCTTAGTTTCTGCTGTGGAAAGTCCAAGTGGCACTCTCCATGCACTAATCAACCTGAGACACAATTCACTGGGAAGTTCTCCTGGGCAAGCTCCATTGAGATGAGCTGCACAAGAGTAGTTGTAGTACCACAAGAGTGGTAGTAGAACCCAGTAGTGTAGTAGTCTTGAACAGCTCTTGTTCATGAGTTCTCCATGGCGTACTTGTGGAGGAAGGGGGGGGGGCTGGCTGACCCGCCAGACTCCCACCCTTTCCTACTCCAAAGGAATCCCAGCACTTGCCCCCATGTGGCCCGGAAGGGGGGGCTGGCTGACCCGCCACCACCCCACCCTTGCCTACTGGCAAAGGGACCAAGACCCTCTGAGATCTCAAGATACCAGACTGCCAGCCTCAGCTGTCTGCAATCCTACTTGGATCTCTGTTTAGGGACTCGCCTTCATATTTCTGTAATCTGGATTTAGATACTGAACTCACAGAGCACTACAAAACCCATGTGGGGTAAAACCAAACAAGGTTTATTTCTGGTAGCAATTTACAACAAGATTAGGGAAATAAGAGAAGCACACAATATATAGAGAGAGACACTTTGGTACACAGTAAAGCTATAAAACAAGAAAACCTGATTCCTTAAGATGTCTCAGGCACACACACCTGTTACCTGAGGGTGTCTTCTTCAAGGGTTAGATCCAGCACAGCCTTGCCGCCCGGGGGGAACTATTTTATCTACCTGCCGGTCTGAGATAAATAGCTAGTCCTCCACAAGGCCTGCCTTTTTCCAGAGCCCTCAAACCAGCTAATTTTACCAGGGGCTGCCTGGGGTCGATTCCTGAGGGGGGGCCCTAAAGGCTCGGGCCCCTCGCTGGCCTGCCATGGCTCCAACCGCCAGGCAGGCACCCAAAAGACTAAGACCAAGAACAAAGGCTACACGTGGGGAAATAGCTCTTCCCCCTCCCCTTTTCTGTAACCTTCTTGCTTCAGCCAATCAATTTGAACTTCACCTGGCCAGGCAGGGGAAAAGGGAACTGGCCAGGCAGGGGGAAGGGAACTCCTGAGTCATGGCTTGAACTATTTGAATTACATCTGCATATGAACGCTTTCAGCCTGGCTCCTCCAGACCTCTGGGCGCCAGGCCCCATCCTATGTTCCATCACCTTTTGCTTCCTCCCAGCCCCCACCTGGTTCACTCATGAGGAGGCGTGTGTGTGTGTGTGTGTGTTTGTGTTCCTGCATGCATGCATGCATGAACCCTAAAACTCTTTTCTCTACACGCTAACTATGCACACCCCACCCCAGCCGGTTCACACATGAGGTGTGTGTGTGTACCCCCAAAGGCTCGTTTCTCCACAGTACTGTTCCCCGTGGTAATAACACACACATGACACAACTTCCCTGCAAGCGGGGGGCTGAATACAGCCATTCAGAAGCTCAGTCTCTCCCCTGTTCTTCATCAAAGCTATGTGATGTGAATAATATTGATCTTGGTTAAAACTCCCAAAGCCCACAGTCACCAGATTATCAAGGAATGGGGTAATCCAGCCATTAGAGGGTGATGTTTCTTTCTGTCTAAGTAACAGATTGTTTAAAGCAGTGTTCTCCAGCCTTGGGTCCCCAGATGTTTTTGGCCTACAACTCCCAGCATGCTGGGAGTTGTAGGCCAAAAACATCTGGGGACCCAAGGCTGGAGAACACTGCTTTAAAGTACAAGAATGAGAGTTATGTTGGAGCTACACGTAACTAAGAGGTACTGCTCTCTTGCAAAGCTCATGTTCATTTCAGAGGGCCTAACACAAGAGAACATCCTGATGGATTGTGCCCTGTAGCTCATGTCCGTCTGTCTCCTAATCTTCTCCCTATAATGGTGTCCAAAATCTGCTGCCTGAGGCAACTGCCTAATCCTACCTTTAATTACTGGTTTCTTCTCATGAATTCCCCCCACACACACACCTTTTTTTATTTGTGAAATAGCACTTAACAGGAAACAATTAGAGGCAGTAGCTGTAAGGAGGAAACTTATAATTAAAGGTACAGTAGTCCTGAAAAGCCTCAATAGTGCTTTGCCAGTCCATACTGGACAGACTATTGTTGCATTTGAAAAACTTGGTCTCTCACTTAACATCAAAAAAACCAAAGTGCTTCATCAGCAAGTGCAAGCCAATCCTTTGGTGATGCCATCTATCCAGCTTGGCGGGACAATACTGGAAAATGTCGATCATTTTCTCTATCTTGGCAGCTATCTTTCTGTTACAGCTAACATCGACAGTGAAATCCAGCATCGTCTGAGCTCCGCAAGTGCCGCATTTTCTCGAATGAAACATAGAGTGTTCGAGGATCGGGATATTTGTAAGAAGACCAAAACACTGGTTTATGAAGCCATTGTACTACCAACTTTATTGTATGCCTGCGAAACATGGACTATCTATAAACGTCACTTCCACCTCCTTGAAAGGTTTCATCAACGTTGCCTCTGGAAAATCCTGCAAATTACTTGGGAAGATAGGCGAACAAATGTCAGTGTACTGGAAGAAGCAAAGACTACTAGCATTGAAAAAATGATCCTTCAACGCCAACTTCAGTGGACCGGTCATGTTGTTCGAATGCCTGACTGCCGTCTCCCAAAGCAGTTACTTTATTCCCAACTCAAGGATGGAAAGCAGAATATCGGTGGTCAATATAAGAGGTTTAAAGATGTTCATAAGGCTAATCTAAAAAAATGCAATATAAACATCGAAAACTGGGAAGCTCTGGCCCATGAACGATCTAACTGGAGGTTGGCCTTTCACAAAGGTTCCATGGACTTTGAAGAAGCCCGAGTGCAAGGTGAAAGGGAGAAACGTGCTAAGCGAAAAGCACGTCAAATGAATCCTTTACAGGACCATCTTCTATCTGGTAACCTGTGTCCTCACTGTGGGAAGCTGTGTGGATCTAGAATTGGCCTCCACAGTCACTTACGGACCCATCGCTAGAGTCTACACAATCTTCTTTAGAATTTCCTCCTTTTATCCCGGAAGACAATCTTACTCGGTCACGAGTGATCGCCTGATGATGATGTTGCATTTGGCTTTTAATAACAACAGCAACAACAACAACAAATGCCACAAAGACAGGAGGACAATACAGAAACTACTGGAGTGCAATGAGTTGGCAATGACATCATCTAGATTCTAGGTAAAAATTGAATGAACAAAGGATGATAATGTCAGATTAAACAGCTAGTGTGGAAGCAATCCAGGTCTCAACAAGTTATTTTGTTTCAGTATTTTCCAACTTTATGTTCCAGTTATGTGGGGCACTTCAGTGGGCACAGTGCTGGTCCCCACTGTTGGCAGAGAGCCGTGTGTGTCATGCAGCTGGCATAGCTGGCTTCCTACAAGATTTCCTTGGGGAAAGGAACCTATACCCGTTGGGTACCACAGAGTCCAAAGCTGGGGACATTGTGAGGCCATTGTGGGATTCCGATTTGTATTTTATTATTTACATTTCTCACTGTCACCGCCCAGCCCAAGTATCCCAAATATATCCTGATTTGATCCCCACATAGAGTAGCCTGAGAAGTAATGACCTCCTCAAAGGCCACCCTGGGAGCTTCATGGTCGAGCAGAGACTGAAACCTGGACAGCCCACATCCAAACTCAACAAATGCTGACACTCTGGAGCTATCCTCTCCCCGCCTTCTGAATAGTTCTCACTCCACTAGTTCATTTGATCCACTCCACCTGAAATCTCTGACTTTTAAAAAAATTGTCAGGATTATGTTTTAATTGAGACGACTAACTGCTGATTTAATTGCCTGGCCGCCTTCCTGTCACAATCTAAGAAGAGTAGTGTTGGGTTTTAAAAAAATACAGATAGAAGGTAAAAGAAGACCCACTTAATAGAATTTATTTCAGTTCCCTCCCCCGAAAATGTAGCAATTTAAAAGGCATAGGACTTATTTTTTCATTCTGTGTACAGTTGGTGCTATTTGTTGTATTTATATTTAACACAGGGACTCACCTGCAAACTGTGTCTGTTTTTTGTCAGCACAGCATTATCTGACTGAACTTGCAAACTGATTGCACGATCTTGCTGGTTTGTATTAATTTTTTAAATGCTAAACGTTTTAGTATTTTTTTGGGAACTGCCAGATGCTGTTTATTATAACATCTAAATGCAAAAATGTACATTGCGGGTTGTAGGGAAATATACATGCTCAAGTTACTAGATTATTAATATTTTTAAAAGTTTATGCATGCCACCAGACGAATGGATGTGTGTCATCCTTTGCCTTACTCACGTATCCCTCCTTCTCTTAATGTAAAAATGTGGAAGCATATTCAATACTTCTATATTTTATGTACCATGTAGACACACCATAGTCCTGAGTCTCTCAATATACTATCTAATCTTTACTAAGCAATTTCAAAACTGTTTATAAACCAGCCTCTATAAACTAGAGCCTTGCCCCAGAGAACTGTGGGAATTGTAGTTTTGTGAAGATTCTGTGAAAGATTGTAGTTTTGTGAAGAAAGGCACATGATGTGAAGGCACATGATACAGCAACCTTGCTGAAGAAGCTAAGTAGAGCTGTGTCTGATCAGTGCTTGAATGGGAGACCACATGGGACCTCTATGTATGTAGGGATAAAGACTGTCAATTTCGATTTCTTTCCGTTTCTCATTTTTGCAGAATTAAAAAACCCCACATCTGCACAAAAATTGTATGTATTTTTGTTTGCATTTCTCCTAATATACATATTTTCTATGCGATGATGATGCCTAATATACACATTTTTGCAAGCAATTTCCACTAATATAATGCATTTTGGCACTTTATTTTCACTAATATATACATATTTATATGTACATTTCCCTGATATATGGCGGTTGGAGTCTACTACCGACCACCCAATCAAGGAGAAGACGAGGATGGAACTTTTGAAAAGCAAATTGCCATTGTTTCAAGGAGGCACGATGTGGTAGTAATGGGGGACTTCAATTTCCTTGATATCTGTTGGGAGACTTATTCAGCCAAACATGGCCCCTCCAAGAAATTCCTGAGCTGTGCTGCTGATAACTTCCTCCTACAGAAAGTGGAGGAAGGAACTAGAGGATCGGCTATCCTTGACCTGATTCTAACCAACAGAGACGAGTTAGTGGATAAAGTGGCAGTTTCGGGAACTCTGGGGGAAAGTGACCATGTTATACTTGAGTTCTTGATTCTAACAGAAGCAAAAGCTGAGTGTAGCCAAACACGTACCCTGGATTTTAGGAAAGCCAATTTTAACAAACTCAGAACAATGATTAGTAAGATCCCATGGCAAGTGACTCTCACGAGAAAGGGAGCCCAGGAGGGGTGGGAGTTTTTAAAAAAGGAAATTTTAAAGGCACAATTGCAAACAATTCTCACAAGGAGAAAAGGCAGAGGGCAACAGAAGAAGCCAATGTGGCTTCACAATAAACTCAAAGATGACCTGAAAACAAAAAAGGACACGTATAGGAAGTGGAAGGAAGGACAGGCTACAGGGGAAGAGTACAGGCAGGTAGCACAGAACTGCAGGAATAGTGTCAGGAAGGCTAAAGCTGAGAATGAGCTAAGGTTAGCGAGGAATGCTAAAAGCAACAAAAAAGCTTTCTTCAGATACATGCACAGTAAAAGACAGAAGAAAGAACTGGTGGTTCAACTACGCAATGAGGATGGCAAATTGATAACAGAAGACAAAGAAAAGGCAGAAGTGTTCAATTCCTACTTCGGCTCGGTCTTCTCCCAAAAGAGGGTCTATGACCCCCCTGGCAAACCTGAAGTGCAGACTGAAGGGGCAGAATTGCAGCTTGAGATTGATAGGCAAATGGTCAAGGAGCACCTGATTACTCTGAACGAGTTTAAATCTCCAGGGCCTGATGAGCTGCATCCTAGAGTAATAAAGGAACTGGCAGAAGAACTCTCAGAACCACTGTCTATTATCTTTGAGAAATCATGGAGGACAGGTGAAGTGCCAGACGACTGGAGGAGGGCAAATGTTGTTCCCATCTTCAAAAAGGGCAAGAAGGAGGAACCTGGGAACTATAGGCCAGTCAGTCTGACATCAATCCCCGGGAAGATTTTTGAGCAGATTATAAAGAAGTCAGTCTGCAAGCACCTTGAAAACAATGCAGTGATTACTAGAAGCCAGCATGGATTTGTCAAGAACAAATCCTGTCAGACTAATCTGATCTCATTTTTTGATCGGGTAACCTCCCTTGTGGACTGTGGGAATGCTGTGGACATTATATACCTGGACTTCAGCAAAGCTTTCGACAAAGTGCCTCATGATAAAGTGCCAGCTCAAGAGTGGGCTAGATGGAACAACTATCAGGTGGATCCACAATTGGCTAAAGAATCGGACTCAAAGAGTGCTTATCAATGGTTCCTTCTCAAACTGGGGAGAGGTAATCAATGGTTCCTTCTCAAACTGGGGAGAGGTAACGAGCGGGGTACCACAGGGCTCGGTCCTGGGCCCGGTGCTCTTCAACATTTTTATTAATGACTTGGATCAGGAGGTACAGGGAATGCTTATCAAATTTGCAGATGACACAAAGTTGGGTGGAACAGCTAATACTCTGGAAGACAGAAACAAAATTCAAAGTGACCTCGACAGGCTGGAGCACTGGGCCAAAAACAACAGAATGAAATTTAATAGGGATAAATGCCAAGTGCTGCACCTAGGGAGAGGAAACCAAATGCAGAGTTACAGAATGGGGGACACTTGGCTCAACAATACTACAAGTGAGAAGGATCTTGGAATTGTGGTAGATCACAAACTGAATATGAGCCAGCAATGCGACGTGGCTGCAAAGAAGGCAAATGCAATTTTGGGCTGTATTAATAGAAGTATAGCTTCCAAATCGCGGGAAGTGATAATTCCCCTTTACTCGGCACTGGTTAGGCCTCATCTTGAGTACTGCGTCCAGTTCTGGGCACCTCACTTTAAGAAGGACATAGACAAACTGGAGAGGGTTCAGAGGAGGGCAACAAGGATGATAAAGGGACTGGAAACAAGGCCCTATGAGGAGAGACTGAAAGAACTGGGCATGTTTAGCCTTCAGAAGAGGAGACTGAGGGGAGATATGATCGCACTCTTCCAGTATTTGAAGGGATGTCACACAGAGGAGGGCAAAGATCTCTTCTCGGTCATCCCAGTTTGCAGGACACGGAATAATGGGCTCAAGTTACAGGAACCTAGATTCCACCTAAACATCAGGAAAAATTTCCTGACTGTCAGAGCAATAAGACAATGGAATCAACTACCTAGGGAGGTGGTGGGCTCTCCCACTCTGGAGGCATTCAAGGTGCAGCTGGACAGACATCTGTCAGAGATGCTTTGACCTAGATTCCTGCATTGAGCAGGGGGTTGGACTCGATGGCCTTGTGGGCCCCTTCCAACTCTACTTTTCTATGATATTTATATTGTGGCATAGTGGTGAGAGTGTTCGATTGGGACTCGGGAGATCCAGGTTCTAGTCCCCGCTCAGCCATGAAACTCACTGGGTGACTGGGCCAGTCACTGCCTCTCAGCCTAACCTACCTCACAGGGTTGTTATGAGGATAAAATGGAGAGGAGGAGGAGGATTATGTAAGCCGCCTTGGGTTCCTTGCAGGAAAAAATGTGTGGTATAAATATAATAAATAAATATTTATGTTTATATTTGTATGAATTTTCTGATTGAAGAAAGACATCACAAAATTGAGATGTGTGAATTTTGAAGGTGACTCAAGGCGGCATTACAACATTAAAACTTGTACAATTAAAACACATAAATAGGAATATACAAAAGTTAAAAATATAATTAAATTAGCTATAATATTAAAATTATATTAAAAATATCAAAGTTAAAACAGTAACAATATAAACAGTGGAATCCATTGCATTCTCACAGGTCCAGGCTATTCCCAAAGGCCTGCCGGAACAAAAATGTTTTTGCCTGTCTCCGGAAGCATACCAGGGAGGGTGCCATTCTAGCCTCCCTGGGAAGGGAGTTCCAGAGTGTCGGGGCAACCACCGAGAAGGCCCTCTGCCGGGTTCCAGCCAGGCATGCCTGAGGTGGTGGTGGAACCAAGAGAAGGGCCTCCCCTGAAGATCTCAGGGTACGGGCAGGCTCATAAGGGAGAATATGGTCTTTCAGATAACCTGAACCCAAGCCGTATAGAGCTTTATAGGTCATAACCAGCACTTTGAATTGTGCACGGAAATAGACTGGGAGCCAGTGAAGCTGTTGTAAGAGGATGTGCTCCCTGTAGCCAGCCCCAGGCAACAGTCTGGCAGCAGCTTTTTGAACCAGCTGAAGTTTCCGAACACTCTTCAGAGGCAGCCCCATGTAGGGAGTAATCCAAATGGGATGTAACTAAGGCGTGTGTCACTGTGGCCAAATCAGACATCTCCAGGAACAGGTGAAGTTGGCACACTAGTTTTAACTGTGAAAATGCACTCCTGGCCACTGCCGAAACCTGGGCATCCAGGCTCAGGGCTGAATCCAGATGTACACCCAAGCTGTGAGCCTGTGTCTTCAGGGGGAGTGTAACCCCATCCAACACAAGCTGACTCCCTATTCCTTGATCTGCCTTCCGACTGACCAGGAGCACCTCTGTCTTGTCTGGATTAAGCTTCAATTTGTTTTCCCTCATCCAGTCCATTACTACTGACAGACACCAGTTTAGCACCGCAACAGGTTCCTTGGAATTAGATGGAAAGGCGAAAGAGTTGGGTGTCATCAGCATACTGGTGACACCAAACCCCAAAACTCCAGACAACCTCTCCCAACAGTTTCATGTATATGTTAAATAGCACGGGGGACAAAACAGAACCCTGAGGGACTTCACAAGCCAGCGGCCAAGGAGTCGAACAGAAGTCCCCCAGCACCACCTTCTGGGTCTGCCCCTCCAGGAAGGAATGGAGCCACTGTAAAGCAGTGCCTCCAAGTCCCATCCCAGTGAGGCAGCCCAGAAGGATACCATGGTCGATGGTATCGAAAGCCGCTGAGAGGTCCAGCAGAACCAACAGGGACACACTCCCCCTGTCTAGTTCCCAGCGTAGGTCATCTACCAAGGCAACCAAAGCTGTTTCTGTCCCATAACCAGGCCTGAAGCCAGACTGAAATGGATCTAGATAATCCGTCTCATCCAGGAATCCCTGGAGTTGGGAGGCCACCACGCGCTCCCATTACCTTGCCCAGAAATGGAATATTGGAGACTGGCTGGTAATTATCTAATATTGTGGGGTTCAGGGAGGGCTTTTTCAGCAGGGGTCTCACCACTGCCTCCTTCAGGCAGGCTGGAACCCTGCCTTGAACAAGGGAAGCATTAACCACTCCGGTTACCCACTTGGCCATTCCCTCTCTGGCTGCTTTTATGAGCCAGGAAGGGCAAGGGTCTAGAACACACGTGGTGGCTCTCACCACTCCAAGGATCCTGTCCACATCCTCAGGCTGTACAAATTGAAAAGTATCCAATAGCACTGGACAAGCGGGAGCCAAAGTTACATCTATGGGTCTGTATCAATGATAGCGTCTAAGTCAGAGCGGATCCGAGTGACTTTGTCTGCAAAGTGCTGAGCAAACTGTTGTAAACCGCCCAGAGAGCTTTGGCTATTGGGCGGTATTAAAATGTATTAAATAAATAAAATATAAATAAATAAATAAATGTAGATTTATTATCACCCATGGCAGCAATGATCGTCAGTGGGGGAAATGCCACCGGTGCTACACTGTGGGTGACATTTGTTCTTCTCTTTGGGACCTGCTGCAACTCACAGATGTAACTTGTTCTGTGCTCAGCGTACTGAGTGCAGCATGCTATATTGAATTACCAGCGGAGAGCTCTCTCTTTTGATCCTGGCCTCCCGGAATATTTCTTTGACTCAAGGTTCCCTCTGCATAAGGCAGTGCTGAATGGCTCGGCTCTTAAATGGGGGGTTTAAGACATGCATTAGAAACTGATTAGGCCTAATCAAGATCAGTGGCTGCTTTAGATCTATCCCACTCACTGACATCAAAGGAGAGACAGGAATATGCTGGGAGGGGAAACTAGGTGTTACCATGAGCAGGAAGGATTTAGACCATGCAAGGTCACACCCATCCTTTAATGACACAGGGTATTGTGTATCTAATCTCTCCCTGTTGGTCTTAGTAGCTGCTGGGCTGAGGGGGTACTTTCCCACTGGAGGCAAACTGATGGGATGAGAACATTGGGCACAATTCTCTGGGAACTTCTCCTAAGCACGGCGGAGTGTTGAAATGCCGCTGCGCACGTGCACAGAAGAACAGCCCGACGGATCATGCCCCTTGTGTAATGAGCTGGCAGCAGCAGGATTTTGCAACATAGTCCTTTGGACACACGGTGACTATTTATTTGCCAGCATTTTAGATATCACAATGCCTATCGACAGTCACGGCTGCATGTTCAGTTAAAGGGTCCTCCAAAGCTGTGTAGCTGCTCAGCTATGGCACCATGTCTGCACGCACTGAAACGGATATTTAGCACAGCGTTTTCCAACCTTGGGTCCCCAGATGTTTTTGGCCTACAACTCCCAGCTACGCTGGCTGGGGCATGCTGGGAGTTGTAGGCCAAAAACATCTGGGGACCCAAGGTTGGAGAACACTGAACACGGCACTACTTTGTATTCACGTATTAATCTATCACTTGCGTTTCAGTTCTTTCCTCAAGGAAGCTCAGAGTGGTATATTCACAGGGACCTTGTGAGATCTGGTTACCTTCTATCGAAGGGATTATTGTAAGTCCACAGTACCCGCTTGAGCTTCATGGATGAGAGAATATTTAATTTCAGGCCTCCATGGGTGGTTTGTTGTGATCGTGCAAACTCTGGCCCTATGTGTTTAGTGTGAAGTTGCCATGCTTTTTTTTAGGGGACATCCACACAACACAGCTATCCAGATATTGTCCTGTATTTCCCCTCTGGTTCTTCCATCTTTTCTCAGACTGCAGGAAGCCCAATTTTTTCAGAAAAGTGGAAGCGGAACATTAGCAATCTCCACAGGTGTAAATGCCATTAGAGCTACTATTCTGTGATTTTTAAATGGGGGGGGGGGCGTTTCTTATGTGGACAGTTACATATTGGGAAAGTGAACTTCTCACAACTCAGCACACATTCATTATAACCTTTGTAGCTGGTGTCATTTTATGACCTCGTTTATTTTTTTAAAAAAATCTTTTAATTAGCACTAATTTACTTTTCCAGCTATATATATATATATATATATATAGGTACCTATATTTAATGAAACAGAGGTATAGTGCTATAACACTATAATGCTATAAGGTTAATTCTTTTTAAATTTTTAAAGCTCTTTTCTTATCACTGCCATTCACCCTTTTCCTAAAATAGTGGTGACAAGAATCCTCACACATTTTAAAAGATTAGCATTATTGTATTATAGTGTTGTAGCGCAGTAAGACCCTAATACAAAAATTAGCATTGTTGGGTTACAGTGCTATCTCTCTCTCTTGCATATATATACACACACACACACACACACACACACGTATATAATAACCATTTAAAAATTGAATTGATCTCTTCATTAGTGCTAAAATGCTTTTTAAACTATCTATCTATCTATAAAAGAAGAAGTCCTGACTGACTGATTGACTGACTCATCAACGCCCAGCTCAAACCGTTTAATCTAGGAATGTGAAATTTTGAAGGGACATTGCTTTTATGATGTAGACACCCACTAAGGAAGGATTTTTGGAAATTCCATCCCTAAGGGGGTGAAAAAAGGGGGCAAAATTGCCCCACCCTCATATCTCCTATGGGCAAAACAACAGGGGAGCAGTTATGCAAATTGGCCTCACCTCAGAATTGCTGCAGGAGCAGTTATGCAAATAGCCCATATGACACTTAGAATGTTCGTATGAATTCCTGCAGGGGCCAATAGGAATGGGTATGCAAATCTCCCCTAGGCCATTTAGAATGTTCTCTGAGGGGGTGAAAAGGGAGGGAAACTTTTTAAATGACTGCCTGACTGAATGACTGCTGTGTGGGGGGCATCATTGCATAGGCTCCATCACGTTTTGACGGATCCGCCCCAAACTTGGCACGCATACTCTCCATCACCCAAGGACAAAGACTGTGTAATGGGAGTTGCAGAAGATGGCAAGGAGTGCAGTGTTGCACAACAGTCCTGCCTCGATGCTCTGTAATTATACACTATACTCTGTATTATGCTCTGTATTACACTATACTCTGTATTATGCTCTGTAATAACAAGGCGTGACCTTGCTATAATTGCTAGCATGTGAGTTGGCTGCTAGCCAGGAGTTGTCAGCCAACAGGCTTATGCAATCTTCAGTAACGGGTGACCTGGCTGCTGGCCAGAAGAATGACACAGCACAACAGCACAGGTGCTATCATTTAAACACAAGGTCTGCAGCCCATGGAATTTGGTGCTAGAATTGTATATAAGACTAGCAAATGCAGCCTGAAGTGTTGGTTGGTTGGTTGGTTGGTTGTGTGTGTAGTAGTGGTGGAGTGCTGAAGAATCGGAAGGAGCAAGGAGGAGCAGAGGAAGCTGTTCAGAGAGCCCTGCTGAAGCCCCAACGCTGAAAGCTGATACCCAGGCGGAGAGCTGCTGGGAACTAGCATTCGGGTTGGTTGGAAATAATACAGTGACTGTGTAGCTAAGGGTTGGGATTTCCACTAGGGAACTTGCTGCATATTGTTGTATTTCATGCTCAGCTTTGCAATAAAGATGTTTGGCTTTAACTTCCTGGAGGAGTATTTATTATGGTCTGAAAAGCCTTCAAAGAACCTTTGCCAATCCCTTTTGAGGAACCTGTGGCAAAACAGACTGGTGGGTTCAAATCTCCAAAAAACCCTCGCTGTGCCTGTACGGCCCAAAATAGATGAGAGCCAATGGTGTCACTTGGAAGAATGTTCGCAGGGGCCATTCAGGAGCGGTTATGCAAATCGCTCCAACGACATATAGAATGTTTGTATGAACTGCCACAGGGGCCCAATCAGGAGCAGATATGCAAATCTCTCCTGCGTCAAAACAGAATGTTCATATGAACCACAGCCGGGGCCTACGGGGGGGGGGGGGGCTGGGATTTAATGTTGGGTAGTCCCGGGGGAGGGCAAGCTGGGATTACATTGTTGGGTAGTCCCAAGGGCGAGGGGCAAGCAGGGATTTCATTGTTGTGTAGTCCCGAGGGGGAGGGGGAGCAGGGATTTCATTGCTGTGTAGTCCTGGGGGACACACACACAGAGATTTGATTCTGTAGTCCCGGGGGGAGCTGGGATTTCATTGTTGTGTAGTCCCGGGGGTGGGATCTGGGATTTCATTGCGTAGTCCTGGGGGGGGGAGCAGGGATTTCATTGTGCAGTCTGGGGGGGGGAGCAGGGATTTCATTGTGCAGTCCCGGAGGGGGACGGGACAGGGATTTCACTGTGTAGTCCCGGGGGAACAGGGACTTCACTGTGTAGTCCTGGGGGAACAGGGATTTCATTGTGCAGTCCCGGGGGAAAGGGAACAGGGATTTCATTGTGCAGTCCCAGGGGAGGAACAGGGATTTCACTGTGTAGTCCTGGGGGAGCTGGGATTTCATTGTGCAGTCCCGGGGGAGCTGGAAGTTCCGGGAGAGCTGGAAGTCCCGGGGGAGCAGGTAGTCCCGGGGGAGCTAGGATTCCATTATGTAGTCCCGGGGGACCTTTCCTACGGAGGGGTACAAAACAGTGGTCAGCTACCTTAAGGAATTTCGAACAAATAGTGCCTATAGGAAAATGACAACCCGTGCAAACTTGGCACAGCCACTCTTCATCACGCGAGCGAAGCTGCAGGCAACAGCTAGTGTGTGTGTGTGTGTGTGTGTGTGTGTATATATATATATATATATATATATATATATATAGTATTTTAGCACTAATGAAAAGATTGATTTAAATTTTTAAAATGGGATTATAAAATGGCACCCAGCACAAAGGTTAAGTGAATGTGTGCCGAGATTCGAATGGCCCCACCCACACAGCCATGTCACACTTCAGAAAACAGCCAATTCACTATGGACTGATTCAGAGGCCACCCAATTTGACTGGCGGTGGTGGTGGTGAATGTGAATCTTGATTTGGAAATCCGAAGCTTTATGCCACCCATTGGCTGTCATTGAACTTCATATAGCCTATAGTTATGGCTATAACATTTTTACTGTTTTGACAGAACAGAATTGAATTAAATTTGCAGACTGAGTAGCCAAATATGAGCGGCTGAAGCCTGCCAAATTTCAAATAGGTACATAGGGCTTTGTGCTAGACACTTTTAAATATTTGTTTGTTTATTTATTTTTTAAAAGAAGAGAACTGCTGACAACTTTTATTTCTTGGATGAATTAGATGACATTTTCAGGAATAGTTGCTGCTTCTGATGGGGGATCAGTCCTCCCAAAGTATGAATAGGTGCAGGAGGTTTTGCGCAAGAGCAGCCTTTATAGTTTGTGGGTGCTTCTCCCCGCCTTTTTTTTTTTTTTTTTTTTTTTTTTTGGTGAAACTGAAAATTAATGAAAATGACATACATCATAGAGGTGGGGGTGACCATTACAAGTGGAACACCAGTAAAACTCTTCAGGCCTCCCTGTTCATTGCAGAGAGTTCAGAAACTAAGGGGGGTGGGCCTTGGTATGCGCAGGACATGGAGGGCGGGGCTCCACCCATCTACACAATTTTAGCCCTCATGAGTTCAGGCAAACCTCTGAACAGGGCTGGTGTCAGAGGCAGCAGGACTTGCATGTGCAGCATGTTCCCAGCAAGCTCCCAGTGTTACACCCTCCCAGGTCCCACAAAAACTCTTTCAGTGTTCCTGTTCCTAGGAGAGAGAACTAGTATAGAGCAGTAGGACTGTCCTGCTCAGTGTTCTCCAACCTTGGGTCCCAAGATGTTTTTGGCCTACAACTCCCAGCATGCCCCAGCCAGCGTAGCTGGCTGGGGCATGCTGGGAGTTGTAGGCCAAAAACATCTGGGGACCCAAGGTTGGAGAACACTGTGCTATATATTAGTTCAGCATGCCTCTTCCAAATCCAAAAGCACTGTGACTGAAGGGCCCTGGGAAAACCATTCAACCTGATTAGACATTAGAGCTGTCAGTCACAAAACTCCCCCCCCCTCCCCACCGTTATATGGAGAGCTTGGGGAGAAATGCATCAATTTTTGCAGGCGCACTGTCTATGTCTCTGTGTCCCTCCAAATCACTGACAAAACGTCAGATTTTGATTCAGGATGATTCAGAGTCCCGCTTCAATTTAGACATCTGAAACTGTCCAAACTAGCCTGACTGACGCAGTACTGGATTTGGGATCTGGCCCAATCTGTTGCATACCCCTAATATCTTGGATGCATGGGTACACCATTCACTTCAATGGGATGGGAAGGGAGTGGACCCAATCTGTACATGCATTCCTTGAGTGGAAAACCTGTAGAATCATCAGAACTTCCATGCCCCTAAACCAGTCTTCTCCAACCTTGGGTCCCCAGATGTTTTTGGCCTACAACTCCCAGCATAGCTGGCTGGGGCATGCTGGGAGTTGTAGGCCAAAAACATCTGGGGACCCAAGGTTGGAGAACACTGCTCTAAACACTTAGCAGTGCTGGGCTACTATAGGGAGTTGAACCTGTTGGACTGAAGAAGATAGCAAACCTCTGAGCTGCAACCCGCCCGCCCCCCCCCCCGGAATGAATGGGGGCTTTCCCCAAATTGTGGGTGCAGGTGGCCCAATATAGATTAGGGCCACAGGGGCAAAGGGTGAAAGCCTCCCTACTCACCCATGCCAGGGTCCTGTTCTGGAGTGAGGTCCCATGCTGGCTATTTCTGAAAGAAAAATCACGCACTGAAGGGCGACCCACAAAAATAATGTCACATATATTTTGGCCCCTCTTCCAAGAAAATATGGATAGGATCTGGGTGCGTGGAACTCTGTATTTCTGGTTCATTTGAATTCTATGGCAGACTGCAGAGATATATACCGTATATATATATTATCTTTTCTCTCTTCCAAACCATGATTTCAAAACTATTTTTTTTAATGAAGGATTTTGTGTGTGTGTGTGTGTGTGTGTGTGCTGGAAACTCCATGAATCCGAATGTTTGGAATTGGCTCAACTCTCTCCTGTGACATAATTAGAAGGCTTTTGATATGCCAGATTGGCTGATCTCTGTTACTTCCCTCTGGGGCTGGGGAGTGTCAGCAAAAGGATTAGCCTGAAGCTGCTTCCTGACACTCTGCTAAATCTCTCCTGCTTTGTTCTGCATCCAAGACTTGGAAGAGAGAAGGGAAGAAAGCAGCTAAAACCGATATTAGAAGCAAGTCTGGATCCTAGAGCCTCCAACCTGCCTATGTTTTACAAGACGGGATCCTCTTACTGTCCAGGCTCTTGTAATGCAACAATTACTGCCACAGAAGGTGTGTGATATGAGAGCCAGAGGGATGTGGTGGAGAGAGTGTTGGACTTGGACCAGGGAGACATCATGCTCGCCCATGAAGCTTGCTGGGCGACCTTGGGCTAGTTCAGTGTTCTCCAACCTTGGGTCCCCAGATGTTTTTGGCCTACAACTCCCAGCATGCCCCAGCCAGAGTTGTAGGCCCCAAACCTCTGGGGACCCAAGGTTGGAGAACACTGGGCTAGTTTCATAGATTTCATAGATCATAGAGTTGGAAGGAGCCTACAAGGCTATCGAGTCCAACCCCCTGCTCAATGCAGGAAACTAGAGGAGGGGTCTCCCATCCAAGTAACAACCAGGCTTGACCCTGCTTAGCTTTCCACGCTCAGACAAGCTGAGCCAGCATAAGCCACATGCCTGTATAATCACTTTGTTCTCTCTCAGTCTAACCTACCTCACTGGGCTGCCGTGAAGATAAAATGAAGGGGGAGGGGAGATAGACCACACACCAAGTATCCTGCCTGGGCTTCTTGAAAGAATGGTAGAATACAATTATAATGAATACAGTATTTTCTAATCCTACTAGAAACAGTTATTGATGGTGTATGTAATCTGATTAGAAAACCCTCTAGGAAAAAAAAGCATGATTATAAGGAGAAGGGAACATGAGAGATGTTTATAAAATTGTGAAAGGGTGTGAAGCAAATGCATTTCTCTCTCTCTCTTTCTCTCATAATACTAGAACTTGAGTTGGTATAAGGAAGTTTGGGATATAGCCCTAAACGATAAACTAACTTGTAGTATTAAATGCAAAAAGGGACAGTTAAAGAAGAATAATTTTATGGATATATGGAATCAATTATTAGACTCTGTATTAATAAAGGGGAAGGGGAGTATGCCTTGTCAGGACATGTTATATTTTTGGAATGTGGAATTCAATTGATTAAGGGGATGGAAGTACATTAGTTGGTCCCTAGGTGTGTGGGGGGTGTGCACCTTATGATTTACTGTAGTTGTATGTTTTTGTTTTACGGTGTTGTATGTAGTTTATAATAGCGAAATATATTTTTTTTAAATGAAGGGGGAGGGGAGATAGACCACACACCAAGTATCCTGCCTGGGCTTCTTGAAGGAATGGTAGAATACAATTATAATGAATACGGTATTTTCTAATCCTACTAGAAACAGTTATTGATGGTGTATGTAATCTGATTAGAAAACCCCATAAAAAAAGAGACATGATTATAAGGGGAAGGGAACATGAGAGATGTTTATAAAATTGTGAAAGGGTGTGAAGCAAATGCATTTCTCTCTCTCTCTTTCTCTCATAATACTAGAACTTGAAGTTGCCCAAGGAAGCTGCCTAGAGCAGTTTCCTGGAGCAGTTTGGACTGACAAAGAAAGTGCTCCTTCACACATCATGACACTCACTTCTGGAATTGCTTACAAAAGACAGCTAACACTTTAGGGCAGCCTTTCCTGACATGACACCCTCCTGATGTGCTGGACTACTGCTCCCATCACCCTAGCCAATAATGTTGAGTGAGGATGATGGGAGCTGTAGTCCAACACATCTGGAATGTCCAAGGCCAGGGAATTCTGCTTTAGGGTTTAGGGCTTTGCCTGAAAAGGTGGCCTAGAAACCTTTAAAATAAATAATAACAAAATAAACTAAGAGTAGCCATTACCTTTGGTAACTTCCAGCAGCTCCATGAAACAAGGAGGTTACTTTTCCAATTATTCTAGCCAACATCAAGATAGCTCCCTGATTCTTACTAGGAATAGAGCTAAGAGAACATTGTTATAGTGGCAAAATATGTACATTCTACTGGATTTGAGTAGGACTGGATTGCCTTGAGGTAAAGAAAAAAAGAACCCATAATGCTCAGTATATCCACATGGGAATATTGAGATGCCATCTCAGAGCACTTCAATGGAATATTAAAAACTGATTTTTAGTCTGGCTCGTGTTAAGTTGACCATTGTAGTAAAATTGAGCCAACAACATAAACTTGAAGACAGCATGCCGAAATTATGTTTAAAAGTAAGCTTTCTGACTTCTGCTGTTAAATGTACCGGCAGGTAGCACAGAACTGCAGGAGTAGTGTCAGGAAGGCTAAAGCCGAGAATGAGCTGAGGCTAGCGAGGGATGCTAAAAGCAACAAAAAAGCTTTCTTCAGATACGTACATGCATAGTAAAAGAGAGAGGAAAGAAATGGTGGTTCAACTACACAATGAGGATGGCAAATTGATAACAGAAGACAAAGAAAAGGCGGAAGCATTCAATTCCTACTTCTGCTCGGTCTTCTCCCAAAAGAGAGTTTATGTCCCCCCTGGCAAACCTGAAGTGCAGACTGAAGGGGCAGGATTGCAGCTTGAGATTGATAGGCAAACGGTCAAGGAACACCTGATTACTTTGAACGAGTTCAAATCTCCAGGGCCTGACAAGCTGCATCCTAGAGTAATAAAGAAACTGGCAGAAGAACTCTCAGAACCACTGTCTATTATCTTTGAGAAATCGTGGAAGACAGGTGAAGTGCCAGATGACTGGAGGAGGGCAAATGTTGTTCCTATCTTCAAAAATGGCAAGAAGGAGGAACCTGGGAACTACAGACCAGTCAGTCTAACATCAATCCCTGGGAAAATTTTGGAGCAGATTATAAAGAAGTCAGTCTGCAAGCACCTTGAAAACAATGCAGTGATTACTAGAAGCCAGCATGGATTTGTCAAGAACAAATCCTGCCAGACTAATCTGATCTCATTTTTTGATCGGGTAACCTCCCTTGTGGACTGTGGGAATGCTGAGGACATAATATATCTGGACTTCAGCAAAGCTTTCGACAAAGTGCCTCATGACACCGTGATTAGCAAGATAGCTAAAAGTGGGCTAGATGGAACAACTATCAGGTGGATCCACAATTGGCTACAGAATTGTACTCAAAGAGTGCTTATCAATGGTACCTTCTCAAACTGGGGAGAGGTAATGTGAAGAGCCTCTGAGGGTTCCTACACACACACTCACACGCCTGCACACACACACACACACACCTCCTCCTCATGTGTAAACCAGGTAATGTCGGCTGGGGGCTGGGAGGAGGCGAAATGTGCATAAGTATCTGATAAAGCATGGCGCCTGAAAGTCCTGAAAGCATATGACCCGGCTTTCATATGCAAAATGCAGAAGCCCACTAGTCATGAGTCACCCCTCCCCTCTGCCTGGGCCAGGTGAGGTTCATCCTGATTGGCTAGAGGCAGCGGAGCTTCAGAAAGGAGGAGGGGAGGGGGGGAAGCTATATTGCCAAGCTGTGGCTGCTGGGTGTTGTTGGTCGTCAGGCAGCAAGCTGCAAGCAGGTTCATGACTCCGGTCAGGCCTCAGCCACCAACCCTGGGGAGCTCCCAGTGAACAAAGCTGAATGAGGGTTGTGGCTAAGGCAAGCCCTGAAGAGGGCCACCCACCCCAGACCTTAGGGTGGGTGTGGTAGGCTCCTCGTGTGGCAGGGCCAGGCTGAGGTAAGCCCTGAAGCAGACGGACCCCCAGGTAACTGGTGAGTGCCTGGGAGATAGAAGGAATCAGTTTTTATTGTTTTGTAGCTCTATTGTTTATACCAAAGTGTCTCTCTACCTTGTCTCCCTCCCTCATTTCCCACCCTTTTATTGTAATCTGTTTACCTGAATAAACCTTCCTGGTTTTTACCCCACATGGCGTTTGTGGTTGCTCTGTTGGTTCAGCTCTAAATCCAGGATATAGACAAAGGCATGTCCCTAGCAGAGATTCAAGACAAAGGACTGCAGAGCTGAGGCTGGCAGTCTGGCACCTTGAGATCTCTAGGGGTCTTTTGGGTAGGAAAGGGTGGGTTGGCGGGCCAGCCAGCCCCCCTTCCTTCACAGGTAACAAGCGGGGTACCACAGGGCTTGGTCCTGGGCCCAGTGCTCTTCAACATTTTTATTAATGACTCGGATGAGGAGGTGCAGGGAATGCTTATCAAATTTGCAGATGACACAAAGTTGGGTGGAACAGCTAATACTCTGGAAGACGGAAACAAAATTCAAAGCGATTTCGATAGGCTGGAGCACTGGGCCGAAAACAACAGAATGAAATTTAATAGGGATAAATGCCAAGTGCTGCACCTAGGGAAAGGAAACCAAATGCACAGTTACAGAATGGGGGACACTTGGCTCAACAATACTACAAGTGAGAAGGATCTTGGAATTGTGGTAGATCACAAACTGAATATGAGCCAGCAATGCGATGTGGCTGCAAAGAAGGCAAATGCTATTTTGGGCTGCATTAATAGAAGTATAGCTTCCAAATCACAGTAAGTACTAGTTCCCCTCTACTCAGCACTGGTTAGGCCTCATCTTGAGTACTGCGTCCAGTTCTGGGCACCACACTTTAAGAAGGACGTAGACAAACTAGACAAACTGGAGAGGGTTCAGAGGAGGGCAACAAGGATGATAAAGGGACTGGAAACAAGGCCCTATGAGGAGAGACTGAAAGAACTGGGCATGTTTAGCCTTCAGAAGAGGAGACTGAGGGGAGATATGATCGCACTCTTCCAGTACTTGAAGGGTTGTCACACAGAGGAGGGCCAGGATCTCTTCTCGATCATCCCAGTTTGCAGGACACGGAATAATGGGCTCAAGTGACAGGAAGCCAGATTCCGCCTGGACATCAGGAAAAATTTCCTGACTGTTAGAGCAATATGCCAATGGAACCACTACCTAGGGAGGTGGTGGGCTCTCCCACTCTGGAGGCATTCAAGGTGCAGCTGGACAGCCATCTGTCAGGGATGCTTTGACCTGGATTCCTGCATTGAGCAGGGGGTTGGACTCGATGGCCTCATAGGCCCCTTTGAATTCTACTATTCTATGATGCTATGATTCTATGAAAGTCTCTTTTCTGGATAGCCTGGCCTGCCTGTGTCCAATTAAGCAGGATTCATGCCATTATTTTGACAGACAGATAAATGCAGCATGTTGCATGTTTCCCCCTCCCCCCACTCCCATTCAAAGGAATGATAATGTGTTTTATTTAAGGTTCCACTGTGCTTGCAACTTTTGAAAACCTGATGAAAATATATCAAATTCTTTAAAACTAGCCCACTGATTATAGAATTGAAATCAGGTTTATATTTAAATGTTCCTAATAAGCCTCAATAGCAAGCAGGAAAGACCTGAAAATTAGATTTTTGAAAGGCTATCCCAGGTCTCCTGAATACATCATGGTTAATGTTTCCAGTGTATTCCTTTGATTACAAACCACCCCGCCCCCATTTAGGGCTTATTCAAATTATTTCATTTTTCCCTCCAGTCAGAGAGGTGACAGAGTTCTCTAGGATGGCCAATTGTGCCCTACTTTAAATAGGACAATCCGCTATTTGAAGGTGTCTTCTACTTGAAGGGCTGTCCAGTCCAAAAATAAAGAACCATAAGCAGGTGGGAGCACAGGGGCCTTGAAGTTGCCCATCAGTGATTGGGAGCTGCCTTGAGTGCCATTTTTGGTAGAAAGCTGGGGCACAAATCCGATCAATCAATCAATCAACAACTGACTGAGCAGCCACACAGGTCACCTGATCACAGTCTTCCCTACTAGGGTGAGATGTATTGTATTACTATTTTGTGGAGGAAGGGGGGGCTGGCTGGCCCGCCACACCCCCACCCTTTCCTACTCCAAAGGAACCAAGACCCCCAGAGATCTCAAGGTACCAGATTGTCAGCCTCAGCTGTCTGCAATCCTACTTGGATCTCTGTTGAGGGACTCGCCTTTAATTCTGTAACCTGGATTTAGATACTGAAGCCACAGAGTACTACAAAACCCATGTGGGGTAAAACCAGGACAAGGTTTATTCTGGTAGCATTTTACAACAAGATTAGGGAAATGAGAGAAGCACACAAAATAAAGAGAGAGACACGTTAGTACACAGTAAAGCTGCAAAACAATAAAACCTGATTCCTTAAGATCTCTCAGGCACACACCTGTTACCTGAGGGTGTTCTCTTCAAGGGTTAAATCCAGCACAGCCTCGCTGCCCGAGGGAGATTACCACACCTACCCGAAGGTCCGAGATGGGTAAAATCCCACAAGTCTTACCTTTACTAGAGCCCTCAATCCAGCTAATTTCACCAGGAGCTGCCTGGGGTCCTTGGCTTACCGCCATTACCACAGCCGGGTAGAACAAAGACCAAAACCCACGCTTTGGGAAATATACCTTTTCCTCCCTCCCCTCCTCCCTGTAGCTCTGCTGCCTCTCAGCCAATTAGATTGAACTTCACCTGGCCAGTCAGGATGAGGGAGGCTCATGAGTCATGCCTCATGGCTTGAACTATTTACATATGAAAGCCCTGGGCCAGCTTCTCCAGGCATCCAGGCACCACCCATTCAAGAGGAACTATGCACACACACACCCCAGCCTTCACACATGAGGGGGTGTTGTGTGTGTGCATGCATGCAGGAACCCCCAAAGGCCCCTTTCTCCACACGCTAACTATGCACACCCCACCCCAGCCGGTTCACACATGAGGTGTGTGTGTGTGTGTGTGTGTGTGTGTGTGTGTGTGTGTGTGTGAACCCCCCCAAAGGCTCTTTTCTTCACATATTTAAATTTTGGTAATTATTTCCAAGTTTGCATCTATACATATTAATTAGCATATGTAAATATTGTGCAAATCCATGTCCCCTTCCATCCACTTTTTGGGCGATGCCTAAGAGGTCACCCTACCTAGGTATGACACACCATCCATGTACATCTTCTCCCCGTACCAGAGCCATGATTGCATAATAAAGTGGGGGGGGGGTCCTGCATGCAAATCCACTGGGTGGGGAAATGATGGAAATGGCAGGCCAGGAGGGGTTTCTCGTACAACGGGGGATCCCCCAAAGTATACAGGACAAATGTGTGCATGTTTAAATAAATTTCCCTTCAAATCCACAGGGAATGAGGCCTGTGCACATGAGCTGTCGAACGGTCACTTATACATCACCAAAAAGAGAGGTCAGAAGAAGACACTGGTCTGTATAAATTTTATATATGCAGATTTTTATGTATACTGTAGGTGCAAATTTAGAAATAATTACTATAATTTCAATAGATCAGTGTTCTCCAACCTTTTTTGGCCTACAACTCCCAGCATGCCCCAGCCAGCGTAGGCCAAAAGCATCTGGGGATCCAAGGTTGGAGAACACTGCAATAGATCCTGTGTGCCTGGTCGGTCTGCTACCCAGGTGCAAACTGTTGACGGGCTACATCGAGGCCCATGCTCTTGCTTCTTAGGGTTCTTGGTCTTTAAACCAGATTTGGACTGGACAGCCCTTCAAACAGAGGACACCTTCAAGTAGAGGACTGTCCCCTCTCAAGTAGGACACCTGGCCATCCTGTTCTGCCCTTGTCATGCTCTCAGCAAATGCAGGCTGGTGGGAGCTGGAAGTTAGGCTGAAGGCCTGCCTCTTAGATTTGTGTTGGCTGAGTACACTTAGGATCACCCAACATGACCCCACTGGAACCTTTTGTCTGCTGGCTCCATAAAGCTAACTGGCATGGGGAATTGCTGCAAAACAGCAGCTATCATCATCATCATCATCATCATCATCATCATCATGCGATCACTCGTGACCGAGTAAGATTGTCTTCCAGGATAAAAAATTTACAAAAAGGAAATTTTAAAAGGAGGAAATTCTAAAGAAAATTGTGTAGACTCTAGCGATGGGTCCGTAAGTGACTGTGGAGGCCAATTCTAAATCCACACAGCTTCCCACAGTGAGGACACAGGTTACCAGATGGAAGATGGTGCTGTAAAGCATTCATTTGATATGCTTTTCGCTTAGCACGTTTCTCCCTTTCACCTTGCACTCGGGCTTCTTCAAAGTCCATAGACCCTTTGTGAAAGGCCAACCTCCAGTTAGATCGTTCATGGGCCAGAGCTTCCCAGTTTTCGATGTTTATATTGCATTTTTTTAGATTAGCCTTATGAACATCTTTAAACCGTTTATATTGACCACCGACATTCCGCTTTCCATCCTTGAGTTGGGAATAAAGTAACTGCTTTGGGAGACGGCAGTCAGACATTCGAACAACATGACCGGTCCACTGAAGTTGGCGTTGAAGGATCATTTTTTCAACGCTAGTAGTCTTTGCTTCTTCCAGTACACTGACATTTGTTTGCCTATCTTCCCAAGTAATTCGCAGGATTTTCCGGAGGCAACGTTGATGAAATCTTTCAAGGAGGTGGAAGTGACGTTTATAGATAGTCCATGTTTCGCAGGCATACAATAAAGTTGGCAATACAATGGCTTCATAAACCAGTGTTTTGGTCTTCTTACAAATATCCCGATCCTCAAACACTCTATGTTTCATTTGAGAAAACGCAGCACTTGCGGAGCTCAAACGATGCTGGATTTCACTGTCAATGTTAGCTGTAACAGAAAGATAGCTGCCAAGATAGAGAAAATGATCGACATTTTCCAGTATTGTCCCACCAAACTGGATAGATGGCATCACCAAAGGGTTAGCTTGCACTTGCTGATGAAGCACTTTGGTGTGGAGGAAGGGGGGGCTGGCTGACTCGCCACACCCCCACCCTTTCCTACCCCAAAGGAACCAAGACCCTCTGAGATCTCAAGATACCAGATTGCCAGCCTCAGCTGTCTGCAGTCCTACTTGACTCTCGGTTTAGGGACTCGCCTTTAATTCTGTAACTTGGATTTAGATACTGAACTAAGCAGAGCAATCCACAAACACCATGAGGGGTAAAACCAAGACAAGGTTTATTCTGGTAGCATTTTACAAGATTAGGGAAATGAGAGAAGCACACAAAATAAAGAGAGAGACACTTTAGTACACAGAAATAGAGCTTCAAAACAATAAAACCTGATTCCTTAATATCTCTCAGGCATTCACTCTATTACCTGAGGGTATTCTCTTCAAGGGTAAGATCCAGCACAGCCCTGCCGCCCGGGGGGAACTATTCCATCTACCCGCAGGTCTGAGATGGATAGCCCTCTACAAGACATGCTTTCACTAGAGCCCTCAATCAGCTAATTTCACCAGGAGCTGCCTGGGGTCTTTGGCTTACCGCCATTACCACAGCCGGGTAGCCATGCGATCCAAGACCAAAGAACAAAGACCAAAACTCACGCTTTGGGAAATATACCTTCCCCCCCTCCCCTCATCCCTGTAGCTCTGCTGCCTCTTAGCCAATCATAATGCACTTCACTTGGCCAGGCAGGGGGAAGGGAACTCATGACTTACTGGGTTTGACTACATTTACATATGAAAGCTTTCAGCCTGGCTCCTCCGGACTTCCAGGCGCCACCCATTCAAGAGGAACTATGCACACACACACACCCAGCCTTCACACATGAGGGTGTGTGTGTGTGTGTGTGTGTGTGTGTGTGTGTAGTGTGCGTGTGGGGACCCCCCAAAGGCTCCTCTTCTTCACATTTGGTTTTTTTGATGTTAAGTGAGAGATCAAGTTTTTCGTATGCTTCTGCAAAAGCATTTAGGATAGTTTGGAGATCATCCTCTGAATGTGCGGAGACCACATTATCATCAGCATACTGAAGTTCCACAACGGAGGTTGTAATTACCTTACTTTTTGCTTTCAGCCTGCTGAGATTAAAAAGTTTTCCATCTGTTCGATATATAATTCCCACACCAGTGGGAAGTTTCCCCTTGACAAGATGTAAAACCATGGTGATGAAAATAGCAAATAATGTTGGGGCGATAACACATCCCTGTTTAACACCTGATCCCACTTTAAATGGGGCACCATGAGAGTCGTCGTTGTCCAAAACCGTTGCCGTCATGTTGTCATGGAGAAGTCGCAAGATATTCACAAATTTATTGGGGCATCCAGTTTTCATAAGGATAGTCCAGAGAGCTGTTCGGTCTACAGCAGCTATATCCCAGACTCCACTCCCAGGGCTACTGAGCAAGTGAGCTGGGGGCAGCTGATCCTTTAATAGTCTAGGGAAGACTATTATTTTTTTGGGTTACATCCTTTCGTACAAAGAGCTTCCGACTGTATGGGGGATACTCAAGTGCTTGTTCTTCAGTGAGATCATTTAGGCTGGAGTACACATCTTTAAAACTTGAGGACTGAGACTTGACGTCGCTTCTGATTAGTTTTGCTGCAGTTTCAATTACATGTATCTTCTGTAGGTTGATATCATATTCTGTGGACTTTGCATAGAACTCTTGCAGATATGATCAGATGTTTCCCACTTTCACCGGATATGATGATACTGTCCTCAAATTGTCCTATAAGCTTGTGTTTGATGCGTCTCCTGTTGTGGATCACCACTGGCAAGGAATGAACCCATCAGTGATGTGAATTCTGCAACACTCAGCTGTTCTTCACCATTTGCTTCTCAGTAACCACATGTCCTCAGAAATGCTACATGCTGCTGCTCATTACTTGGGTGTCCCACATTCAACTTTTTGACCAGATGTTCATTACTTCCATGGTGTTGTGGCATGTCTTTCCCCATTGTGGAAGTGTGTGCTACAGTTTTGATGCAGCATGAAGGTTGGTATCTGAAAGATGAGAAGTACTTGCCAAAAATGTCTGATGTGGCTCTAGCTCTTGAATGACTTCTGCCAATGATTAGGGTGTGACTGTTGGAAATAGTATATTGCCTGCTTAAAAATCAACAAAGTGATGTAACCACTGATTAGAGTGGGAGGAATGGGTTAACTAAAGAAACCTCTCCTCCCTACTTCCGACCTCTCTGGCCAACGCTCTGCTGCTCTCTATCGGCTTCCTGCTTCTTTGTGGAAGTTAGTTAGGCTGTCTCTCTCCTCTCTCCCAACATGGAGGATGCAAGTCAGAGCTGGCTTCCAGCCAGAGATCTTCTACAATGAAACTAATCTGCCTATATGCATCCTGCATATATGTGAGTGATCTATAAGTAAGAACTGATAAATGTCTTTAGTTTAAACCTTGTGTGTGGACATTCCGTTCCTTTTAATAGCCTTAAGAGACAAGAGTTTAGCAACTCACATGGTGAAACCAGTTTCAATAAAGCAGGCTGTGCTTAAGGAGGAAACTATGCTTTGTCCTAATCAGTTTAGGACTGACTCCTGTTAACCATATCATCCAACCAGGGCCGGTGCATGGCAGTTTGGTGCCCTAGGCAAGATCAGATATTTAGCGCCCCCCCTTCCCACTTGAGCCCTCCCTCCCTCCAGCCCTATGCCCATTATGAAATAAAAGTCAATTGGCAAAACCTAAAAAAATTATTATCATAAACATTGACAAACATACATAAAATACATGTTGATGTAGTACCAATTTGCTATATAACTAAACCATTCCAGATGGCCCTCTCTCCATCCCTCCCCCCCCCATTCATCCCTCTGGGATCTCTGGCCAGCCTCCATTGTCTTGTGCACCTCTTGTCCCTTACGCACCTCCCCAGTGGGAATCCTGGCCAGTTTGGCTACCCTGGATTTAAACTGCAAGCTGCATCAGGAACTCCAACCACAAGCGTCCCTCCCTGCCCTGCCTCGAAGTTCTTCCGCCAGATCACTAAATGCAGATTAGTTACCCCTGGGCGCCCGCCCCCAACCTGCCTTACTCACGGGGGAGCAATGGGGGGGGGCTTATCCAGCCTAGGCCACCGGCTGTAAAGACGGGAACAGGGCTGGGTGCGTGCTAACTCTTCCGAGTTAATTACTCCGGAGTAAAAAGGGGCCGGGCCATTTTAAATGCTGTCTTTGTTGCTCAAATCGGGGAGGGGACCGATTTTGCCTTATCAAGCTTCGAGAGCCGAGCTCAAGGAGGGCTCTCGAAGCCCGGCCAGGAACAGGGTGGGGCGCTGCCCTCTGCACATGCTGAGAGGCACCCTCGCAGCAACACTCCGCTCCGGGCTCTTCCCTTGCCAAATGAAAGAGAGGTCCGGGGGCCTTGGGCGCAGCTCCGGTTTGCAAGGGATGGACCCCCCCACCCGCCGGTCTCCTCCTGCTCGAGGCGAGGCCTCAGCTCCGGCGGGGTCTCTCACACCCCACCCGCCCCCGGCATCCCGTACCTACGCGTGAGCCCCCGAAGCCATCTCTCCGCAGGGCCGTTCGGGGGCAGCAGCCAGCCTGCGGAACAAAGGCAGGCGCCCCGGCAAGGAATGGAGGAGCCGCCGCGGGCTTGCACGGAGGATTAGACCCGACGCACCCCCCGCCCAGACCAAAGCAGGCGATGCGGGAGGCAACAACTGCCGGAGCAGGCTGCAGAGCACCCTGGGAAGCGTAGTCCCCGCGGCAGGGAGAGCGGGCTCTGTGCAGCTGTGGGCGGCAAGGGACCCAGGCAAGCGGGTGGCAAGGGACCCGGGCAAGGCGGCGCCCCTTCGCAGAGCCCTGGCGCTGGGTGAGAGTAGGTCCGCCCACCCGGGTGATAAGCAGACCCGGCGCCCTACAGAGGCATGTGGGACTGCAACTCCCATCACCCCCGACCCGCGCTGTATTTTTTTCCCCAAGGCGTTTCTGGTGCCCCCTTTAGCCCTGCGCCCTAGGCAGCTGCCTAGCTGGCCTAATGGTAGCGCTGGCCCTGCATCCAACAGTAACTGTGTAACCCAGTGTTCAACATTGCACTGTGGACACAAACAAAATGGCTTGCCTTGTTCAACCTCTTTTGGCCACTGCCAAGTCAGTGGATGTGACAGTGGTTTGACAGCTGAGTGTGAAGACAGTGGCATCGTGATGAATAGATTGATTGGAACTGCTTTGCCTGGAAGAAGTTTTATTATATAAGTCAGTTGTATTTGTTTAGTATTAGTTACTAGTGAACGGACCTGGCTTTGCACAGAGAGGAACAGCCCTTAGTTTGACAGAGTGAAGACCTCAAGCAAACTTATGCAGCTGTCAGAGTTGGACACAGTGTGCTGGCCCTGTCTGAGTGAAGCCAGCATGCTGGCACCCCTAGGCGTGGCCCCTGCACTGGTACATTCTTGTAGCCCCCTGAGGGAGGGGCCTGTCCATTCTCCTGAGGGGGGGGGGTCTGCCCCACATGGGGGGTGGGGTGGGGGAAGAAGCCATGTAACTGCCTCTTGGCCTACTGAGCTCCCCTGGCTTCAAACTATCAACTGCAAAACTATGTGCTGGTTAGGAAAATTTGCCAACTAGCGACTGAAGATGTAACTGCAGGCTCCAAACACATGGATACATTTAAATCAATTTAAATTAATTAATGCATTTTAAAACCAAATAACCCTAAGATCCCCTTAGTGTGCATGCCAAATTTCAAGTGTCTTGCGTTCATGATCTTGGCATTATGGTGCTGAAAGACAGCCACACATACAGGCCTGTGGCCCACGTTGGTTCAGCTTGTCTGAGTGTGGAAAGCTAAGCAGGGTCAGGCCTGGTTATTACTTGGATGGGAGACCCCTCCTCTAGTTTCCTGCACTGAGCAGGGGGCTGGACTCCATGGCCTTGTAGGTCCCTTCCAACTCTATGATCCAATAATAATAATAATAATAATAAATAAATAACATGGTTATTATGTATAATAAATTCAATACCATGTTCCTTGGTCTGCATATTTCTTAGAATATTTTTACATATTTTACACTGGGACATTGCGAAATTGAAAAATAAATATTTAAGCTGCCTTATTACTGCTGCCTCGAGTGCCATTTTTGGTAGAAAGGCAGGGTACAAATCAAATCAAATAAAAATTAAGGAGAAATTACACTTACCTGCAGATTAGCACACAGCTGGCATTTTGAAATGCAAATTTGAGGGTGTTCCTGTGGTTCAACTTGGGCAGATTTGGGATATATTAATCAGCTATTATTTCTGAGTGGAAAACACTTTCAAACACTTCTGTTACAATTTTGCCCACATCAGACTGTATTTTCTTTATACTATAAGTCAGGGATACGGAAGCACTGGCCTGAGGGCCTAATCAGGCCCATGGAGGACTTGCATCTGGCCTGTGGAAGCCCAGGCTCCCTCTGCAGGCCCCTCCCCTCCCTAAGTGCCATGTACCCTGGCCTGGAAGCTACCATGGGCTTGGGGAAGGGGCGTGGAGAGGAATCCACTTGTTATCTCCGATCACTTTTTGGAGATAACAAAGGGATTCCCCTTAAGAAGCATAGCAATTGGGAGGGGGAGCAGTGCGCTAGGTGCTAGATGAGCAAAGCCAGCTCCCCAGCTGAAGTGTCAACTGAAATAATTCCAGCCAGCACTTCAGCCAGGGACCTCATGGTGTCAGCCCCCCCCCCCCAACATCATGGTATAGCCCTTCCTCCTGATGTCATCCAGCCATAGAGGGCCCTGGGGGGGGGGCAACTGAGTCCCTGGGAATATGGTCCTTCACCCCTGCTTTAACTTGTATATTGGAATTTAAATGGGGGGGGGAGGAGTAGGAATTGGCCTCAGAGAATATGCCCATCACATAGAACTGAAACCTGGGGGGAATAGCAGGGCACATCCAAATGCGCAGTTGGCCTGTCCACACTGCATTGCCCACCTGCACTGGGATAGATTTTTGGAAGCACACTTCTACACTTCTTCTCCCCACCCACCCCTAGTTCTACACTTTTATGTATTTATTTGACAGGTGACGGGGAAGCTGTGCCATGACTCAAAGTGAGGGGACCATATCAGGCAAGGGATTCTGGGTGTCAAGAGTGCGAGGCAGACTGATCTGACTCACAGAGCACAAATTCTCCTGGCCAAGCCTCACGCAAGCGAACAGGACTTGCACAAGAGCACTACTATAGTCTTGCACAACTCCCATCCCTTTCCGTGAGGGTTGTGCAGAAGACAGTCCTGATGTGCATCCTGAACATTAATCGAGCAGACAGTCCTGTAATGACACATCCTCCATGCTTGTTGGTCCTGATCCTGATCCATTGTATTCTACTTTTGAACCTAATCCCCCAAGCAGAGGGAATAAGAATGAGGAATTTAGCATTTATCTTTTTTTTCAAAGGGAGTTGAGCCCATTCCGTCTGCCAGGATCAGCCCTGATGTATGTCTTCTTGGTTTCTGTGATGTTTGATGCTTTCCTCCTCTGTGCTTAACTGCCTTTTGTCAAGTGTATCAGCTGTAAATCACCCAGTTCCTGGCTGTGCTCCTGCCCATTATTTACTATTCCTTGATAATCCCGCATCTGAATGCCATACTTTGCTGCGCACCTTTAATTTTCCAGGCCAAAACAAAATAATAAAACTGTTCCTAATCTCCTAGCTTTTCCAAAATCCAAAACTCACATTAGCCATGCCATCCCTTTCTTTTAAAAGGACACTGTATTTGAGGGGCTGTTTTTAGAATTCAGAGAGCCTTTATTACTGGACAAGCTTCCCATCTGTTTCACCCATTTCCCTTCTTTGGATTAACGCAGAAGATGAATCCTGCCAAAATGGCATCAGAGAATTCCACGACTAAGAGAAAGATAATCATGGTAAATAGTATGGCTGAGATGGTGCAGCTGAGTCTTGCAGATGGCTTGAAACAGGCAGTGGCATCTGTCTCTATCAAGGGAGTTTTCATTACCCCTAACACCTATGGATGCCAACATTTGATATAATAATGATAATACAATAATAATAATAATAATAATAATAATAATAATAATAATAATAATAAGCCTCCTGGGGCAGACTCAAGGCCAGTAGGCAGAGCCTAACAGAATCTAGAGTTTAGTAGCTTCCGCCCCCAATACTGGTTACTCTCCAAATCATGATTTTACTGGTTAAAATAAATACCAGCTGGTTGGTAGCTGCACCATCTCCACCATGGCACCATGTCATGCATCAGCTGAATGAAATTGTCTCAAAATATTTCTAGGTCAGGGAAATATTTTTCCCAGGGTGGCCAGATACAAAAAGAACACAACTCCTGCACCTTTTATAGAGGTGTAGAAGAGGGAATTTCTGCCGGTGTCGCTACATGGCAAGCTACATTGGCTGAAATTCTCCTTTCTACACAACTATTACAAGTACAGGCGCCCTGCCCTCCTTTTGCATCTGGCCACCCTAATTACCCCCTTGTAGATGTTACCTGCATCTTCGGAAAATGCACAAGATGGAGATGTAGGGCACAACTCATCAGGAAATTCTTCCCCACAAGTCCTGTTAAGATAGATCCGAGGTATGCAGGAACACTGCTCTGAAAATTCAGATCTAAACATCTCTTGCTTTGCTTGCTGGCAACCCCCCCCCAAACCCACAAATTAATTAGGCAATTATCATTAAGAGCGCTGCTAAACATGAACAAGACCTTAGATCTGGGCTATCTAGCAGCACAACAAAGTTGTAATGGCTTTTGCAATGCTTGTAGTGAAGGAGAGCCATTCCGCAAGCTCAGCCCTTGGAAAACGTCCCATAATCATCAAATCATTTATAATGTTTGTTAGGAAGCTTCAGTGAAGGTGAATCTCACCACCCCAAAGGAGAAGTTGGGTGATCAGATTTCAAAGCCTTTAAATCATCCGGATGCCTTTCAGTTCAAGTGGGAAACATGTCATTTTGCAGCCTTCTAGTGCACTGTGCATCTATTCCACTCAGAAGAGCAGCACTATTAATTGGCCTCTTTCTTAGAATGACTGGTGTAAGGAATTTGCCAGGCCAGAACAGTGGGTCAGGAAATGCTGGGCCTAAAAACAGGAAGCTGTGTGTGTGCAGCTGCCTGATGTGTTGAGTGATCAGAACTGCCTCTTGGAGAATCTTCCTGGTGGTGAAATATGCTCAGGTTCCGGACTGGCCCCACCCATCCAGGCTGGCCATTGGGCCCTCCGGGACTGGAAGGGCTGTAAGAGGCTTCCGGTTTGGTCTGGACCTTGCCTGAGCAGAAGTGGTCTTCCTGGCTCTGGTGTGTTTCTTGGCTTTGGCTCAACTCCTGGTTCATGACTGACGGCTGCCCATGGCTCAGCTTTGACACTCAGTAAGCTAGGTCAAACCTAAAGCTACAGAGCTTCTGGTTCAAGCCCTCCTGGAAGACCTGATGGACAGGGCTGGTTCTACCATTAGGCAATATGAAGCAGCTGCCTCAGGCAGCAGATGTGGCAGGGCAGCAGTGGGGTGTTGGAGGACAGAGCTGGGGGTGCTATGCAACCTGCTCTGCACCCCCTAAGCTAGCTTGCTGTCTTCAGGTGTTGTAGAGGAAGCTGTGCCATCACCACTGCTGAAGTAAGGTTCAACTTCTGTATGTGGGATCGAGGTGTGTCATTTTAGCCTTCGCCTTCGCCTCAGGCGGCAAAATGTCTTGGGCTGGCCCTGCTGATAGAGCAGAAAGAGCAACGCCTTTCACAGGTGAGGCAGGAAACAGAGGTTGCCCTTTCTATCCAGCTCTTCTTGCCTCCTACAGCAGCAACCTGACAGTCTTCCCGACCATACCCAGGCCCTTCCCTGAGTTTTTAGAAGTAACGTGAAGCTGAAAGGATTTCAGGATTCCCAGGGGAAAAACCCAACAGACACTCCCCAGAACTTCTCCTCAACCTTGCCTCTCTTACTGCTACTCTGAGTCATGTCCCCTGCCTCCAGATCCCAGGATTATCCATGGAGCATTCAGATGAATCAAAGACAGCCTTGCCCAGGGCGGAGCCTGTGACATCCATTCCTATAGCCTGATGAAACAGGATATTTGTGGAGAGAAAGCCTGAGCACACTGCTGAACCCTGACATATTGAACCCTGACATGTTTTCCCCTTTCCGCTGTCACCCCTCTGTCTGCATAATCCCCACCCGGGGCACAGGAGACACAGTTCTGGGCAGACCGGTTACACATAAGCCACATCTGCATACCTTCAGTGGGGCACATTTACACTTCGCTCAAGGAAGCGCATAACATTCCGGAGGTGGGGGGGGCGCAGTCTCAAAGAACTGCAAAGTACCCCAAAGTACCCAGGAGATGCCAGCACCCGAAAGGCGCCACCACCCTGCGGGGCGGGACCAGCCCACCTGATCATCAAGGGCGGTGAGGGGGCGAGGGAGGGTAGAAAAGATACGTGCTGAAGGACAAAGGGTTGTGGGGAACACGGTGCAGGCTTGCACGGGTCAGGTCGCTAGTTCCGGCTAGGGCCAAGCAACTTCCAACCCCGGGCAGAGCGACCAGCGACCGGCAAAGCAAACCGCTGACGCTAGTCAGAGTCTCTGGTGTCAGGTAACATTCTGCATTCGAGCAAAGCCTACCTAGAAAGCAAATTGAATACTTCCGTTCCTCTATCTGTATTGACTGCTATGTTTATACTGTGAAATTCCTGTAGTCTATTAGTTCAGCTCCATTAAACTCTTTGAAATTGACCAGGTTGTGGCTTCCCTGTGTTTCAGAGGGGGGTCCGTGTCAATATCACTCACTGCTGAAACTGAAGGTTTTGGCAGCCGCGCACAGGGCAAGACTTCGGTGCCAGTTGACCCTTAAGGTGCAGAACCCGCACAACGGACCAGGTTCAGTCCGCCACAATACTCTAGAAGACAGTATCTGGGAATGGACAGGGCTGGTCCAAGACATTTGGGGGTCCTGGTTCCCACTCAATACACCAGGAAGTTCTCCTGTGTAACCCTAACTGAAACAAACAGGAGCTGTGCAAGAACTTTTAACTGAGCTTAAGAATGTAAGAAGAGCCATGCTGGATCAGACCAAGGGTCCATCTAGTCCAGCGTTCTGTTCATACAGTGGCCTGTGGGAAACCCACAAGTAAGAAAGTAGGAAACAAATGAGTGCAGTAGCTTTTACAGGAGAACATCCCAGTGATTATGCCCTTGCCATAAAGCAACCCAAGCCCCAAATTAGACCCAGAAGGAAAACTTTACAGAAGAGTTCCATGCACGGGTATTTTGGGATGCTGCAAGGATGTGAGAAGGTACCATGAACACAGAACCTAGCGTAGCCTTTGTTTGTAATTTTCTATAGGATACTCAATTTTTATCTAACAGAAGACTTAATTCATTTGGTAAGTGAGAGCCACTGGCCAGAAGACTGAGGCTGTTCTTTCTTTCTTTATGTGCAAAAGAAAGCACACATGGCATTTCTCCGCACACACTAATTAGCTTAGGGCACAACCCACTGGGCACTTCCCTTGTGCAAGCCTCACTCAAGTGATTTCCAGAAGGGAAGCCATGTTAGTCTGTTGCAGCAAAAACCACGAACAGACATATTCTGTCCACAAGCACTTATGCCATAATACATTTGTTAGTCTTCAAGGCACCACAAGTCTCTTCATTGCACTTTCACTGAAATGAGTGGCAACTGTGCAAAAGCAGTACAATGATCTCGAGCAGTTCCAGTTTATTTCAATGGGGCTTTTGCAGTACAGCTTCCCATTGGGTTGTGTGTCATGGACAGGGCCGGCCCTACCATTAGGCAGAGTGAGGCAGCCACCTCAGGCAGCAGATGCTGGGGGGTGGGTGAGGAACAGCAGCAGGATGTTGGAGGGCAGAGATGTGTATGTCACATACCCTGCCCCACGTCCCCTAAGCCAGTCTACTGCCCTCGGGTGCAGTGAAAGACACTGTCCCATCACCAGTGTTGAAGTAAGATGTAACTGCCAATCTGATCAGCTTCTGTACATGGAATGGGAGAGGGGCGCCATCTTGTCCCTTGCCTTGGGCAGCAAAATGTCTTGGGCCAGCCCTGTTCATGGATCAGATATGTCCCTCCCTACACACGCACAGTATGCAGCCCTTGATGGCTTCCCAAATCCTCTGCCTGAGGTTGCCAACTTACACTGGCAGCTCACTCGGCTAGTTCACATCTGCTAGTGTATACCCCACCTTTGCATAAGCACCGCCTGTAACATATTATGCAGAGCAGGGCTCTCCAACCTTGGGTCCCCAGATGTTGCTGGTCTACAGCTCCCAGAATCCCTTGCCATTAGCCATGCTGGCTGGATATGCTGGGAGCTGTAGGCCAGCAACATCTGGGGACCCAAGTTGGAGAACCCTGATGTAGAGTAACCATGAGTATCCATGTAACTTATGTTTGAAGAAAATGAGTAAGCCAACGCCCCATTACACCAATAGACATATCTTCTGTCAAGAAGCATGTTACTCAGAGCTGCTAAATAGCTTAAAAGGCAAAGATCAAAAGATAAAAGTGGTACTTTCTTGTATTAATCTTGTAGATTTATATTAAGGGAGCCTAGGAGACCACACAGATCTCTACTTTGAGGCAAAGAAATGTCCCAAGCCCACCTCCAGCCCTGGATTTTTATTTTTATTTTAATGCATGTGTGGTCTTGAACAGTTTTACATGGCAAGTCTTCATTTGTAAGTCTAAGTAAAGTTTAATTATCCCTTTCTAGAACATAAAATGAGAAACCCCAATTTTTCCCACTTAGGACCAAACTACATATGCTGTTGAGTCATGTGATTCTTTCTCCTGCTAAAGGAAAATGCCACTGACTATAGGAGGATATAGGAACTTGTCAACAGGGCACAAATATTGCACAATCATCTCAGTGTACAGAATAGCATAGTTCTCAAAAATGGCACTGTGGAGTCTAGCTGTAAAGGACCATCAAGCTATGATGCCACATTCCAAATACAGTCTTCTGAAACAAAGATTACAACTCGCTCTTACTAAGGCAGCTTTCTGCTCCCTAACCCAATTCCCATGGCTCTTCTAGATCCCCTCCCAATGAAGCCTTTCAGAAGGACGTAGACAAACTGGAGAGGGTTCAGAGGAGGGCAACAAGGATGATAAAGGGACTGGAAACAAGGCCCTATGAGGAGAGACTGAAAGAACTGGGCATGTTTAGCCTTCAGAAGAGGAGACTGAGGGGAGATATGATAGCACTCTTCCAGTACTTGAAGGGATGTCACACAGAGGAGGGCCAGGATCTCTTCTCGATCATCCCAGTTTGCAGGACACGGAATAATGGACCCAAGTTACAGGAACCTAGATTCCACCTAAACATCAGGAAAAATTTCCTGACTGTCAGAGCAATAAGACAATGGAACCAACTACCTAGGCAGGTGGTGGGCTCTCCCACTCTGGAGGCATTCAAGGTGCAGCTGGACAGCCATCTGTCGGGGATGCTTTGACCTGGATTCCTGCATTGAGCAGGGGGTTGGACTCGATGGCCTTGTAGGCCCCTTCCAACTCTACTTTTCTATGATTCTATGATTCTAAGCCCTACTGAGACTGGATTACAAGTGCTTCTTCCTCTAGATGGCTATTACTCGGACCGTTTCTTCTGCCAAAGGATACTAATGGCTCATTTGGCTATTCTGTATTATCATTAAAACACACTGTGGGAAGTTACTTGAAGCCACAACTTTCTGCAGGGTTGTGGTGGCTAAAGATACTGTTTGGGCAGATTGGATATAGCCAGAAAAAGAGAGGACTCCCCTCCCCTAAAGAATAGTCTCCAGGTTTAATAGCTTGAATGCCTCAATTTCAAGTGGGGTGGCCAATTACACATCACCAAAAAAGTGAAAATGCATCACCACAAAAGAGGACACTGGTCTGCACAAATTTTGTATATGCAAATATTTATTTATAGATGCAAATGTAGAAATAATGGCTATAATTTAAATAGTCAGTCTGCTGCCCAGGTGCTAGTACAGATGGGCGACTTGAAGGTCGCCCATTCTCCTTTCTTAGGGTTCATCTTTTGCTTTATCTTTAAACCAGACTTGGACTTGACAGCACTTCAAATAGAGGACACCTTCAAATAGAGGACTGTCCTGTGAAGTAAGACACCTGGCCACCCTATGCCATCTGCTGTGCTGGCACACTAGGGGTGCTGCAAGAAAGCTGTTTGCATGCCACAAGAACTAAATTCCTTAAAAACTAAGGGCAGCCATCTGTGACCGCCAATTTAGTCCCCACCCACAGAGGAGGCCGCTTTCTCTATCTCTGTCTTATTTCCTGCTCCTGACATGCTTCCTTGCCGGGTGTGTGTGTGTGCTCAGAAGAGGAACCCACACCAAAACAGTGGGGTGTATTTCTTATACAACAAGTGATTCTTTATCTGCAAATAATCCTTTTCAGATTTAAGAGTGAAATGTTGAATTTTAATTTGTGGGGCTGGGAAAGTGTGTCTCAGCTATCAGAGCACTGCTCCATTGCCTTCCCCACTGAAAGTTTGAAACAGATGTCTATGGATTCTACTGCAAGCCTGAGCTAGTGCTGGGCACTGGGCTTTTAGAAGCAGTGTTATCTTCTTCATCATGTGATACAAATTCGCAGGCTTTTGTGGACTATGGTTATCTTAGAAAAAACAGTTCAAAAGAAGATTAGGTTTCAAGGAAGCTATTAAGTCAGAACCAATGTGTGTAAAGCAAATGATTCCTCCTCCTCCAGCCCCTAAGGCAACGTTCTCCAACCTGGGGGTCGGGACCCCCAAGGGGGTCGCGACATGCTTTCTGGGGGGTTGCCAGCTATACTGGAAGGAGGGAGGGAGGGGGAGGTATTTTCCTACAGCACCAGGTGCTTGCAATCCAATTGCTGGAGAAGGAGAGCGCGCGCACGCGCGCCTACACTGGTGCTTTATGTGTAACAGGCACGTGAGCCTTGAGAAGGAGCCGCTGCCTGCAGTTGCCGCCAAGCACCTCCTTCGCCTCGTGCTTCTCCTCCTTGTGCTGGAGTGAGTGAGTGAGTGAGTGAGTGAGTGAGTGAGTCGCTGCCTGCAGTTGCCGCCAACATCTCGCCTTCTCCTCCTCATGCTGGTGTGTGTGTGAGAGTGAGAGAGAGAGGAGACGACGCTGCCTGCAGTTGCCGCCAACACGCGCTTCTTCCTCCTCCTGCTGCTGCTGCTGCTGCTGTTGAAGATCTCTGTAAGAACGAGTTGGAGGAGGGGGCAGATTGAGCTGTTGTTGGGCTGGAAAGGGGAGGTGGTCGCGGCAGCGTCCAGGGGTGAGGGGAGGGTGGGGGGCATTCCACCCAGCCCTTCCTTCTCAGACGCAGCCGGCTGGGGAAGGGGGAGCGGCAGCACGAGGACGACCTGGGCGACTTGATTATTTGCACAAAGGCAAGTGTGCTTACTTCCTCCTTAGCCCTTCGAGATTTTGGCAGCCCCAATGCAAAGCAGTGAGGCGTGCTGCTAGCTATAATTCTGTTGGGAGAAGGTACTTAACACCACTTGGAGAGCTCACGTTATGGTATTTTTTGACACACTCATTGGGAAGAGTTTCACTGAACTATGGCTTCTTCTGAGTGAAAATGAAGTGTGTGTGTGTGAGAGAGAGAATGTGTGAATGAATTTCATTTCACTTGCTTCTGTGGCTATTGCAGAACTATTTTAGCTGTCTCCAGCAGAACAGAGAGCCAGTGTGGCGTAATTGTGAGAGTGTTGGACTGGGACTTGGGATATCCGGGTTCTAGTCCCCACTTGGCCATGAAACTCACTGGGTTACTTTGAGCCAGTCATTTACTCTCAGCCTAACCTACCTCATAGGGTTGTTGTGAGGATAAAGTGGAGAGGAGGAGGATTATGTAAGCCCCCTTGGGTTCCTTGCAGGAAAAAAGGTGGGGTATAAATATAACAAATAAAATAAATAAATAAACAAATAAACATGTCTTCTCCTTTCTGATACAAAGCTGGCTGCTAGTCAAATAAATCCGCTCACTTGCCTGCTCCCTATTTCCACTAACATCCAGAGTCCAAAGAGAGGAAGGGCAGGTGAGCAAGTACAACAATAGAAATACAAAAAGAAATTGTTTTTCCTCAAAAAAGATTTTTTATTTATATTTTCGGAAATCTGTACCCATGGAGAAAAAACGGAAATATTCAGAAGATTACCTTAAATTTGGCTTTACCACCTTTAATGAATATTAGGTTACCGTAAATTAAATTATATTCTGAAAAATCTATTTTTCATGTGTTTTCTTTACCCCACCAAAATGCAAATTTATGCAAATGTGGTGAGGGGTCCCCGGTTACTTTGCCATTACAAAAGGGGGTCGCGACTCGAAAAAGGTTGGGGACCACTGCCTAAGGATATCTGAGATGAGTGGTGACAAAAGAGCAGCCGGGCTAGGAAACTGTGTGGCATCTTCACCAAAGTAAACAAGGCTGCAACCCAGAAGGAAGGACTGCAGATTTAGCCAAGTGCAATTTCCCCTCCGTGATCCAGGTGTTTGTGGCTAAAATCATTGCCCAAATGTTATATGGGTCCCAACTGTGTGCTCACTATAATCTTCGCCCCTTAGAAATTATCCAGTCTAAATTTCTAAGAGTTACATTTTCTGTACCACATTGTGTTCCCAATGCAGCTCTACAGTTAGAGGCTGGTTTAATTCCCATTGTAGCCCAAGCCAAACTGTACATGATAAATTATTGGCTAAAACTTATATTCTTGCCAGTCGGGTTGGCTCCATTGATACTGCTGGATCCCTTCCAATCAAAATGGAAAAAGCCTTTATCTAATGAATTATCACGCCTGGGATTTTCTCCCAACGTGTTAATAGTAATGGGCTACTCTAACGCCAAGGTGGCTATTAACCAGAGAATCAGGGACATTGTATTACAAGAACATGTAAGTTCACTTTGTAAATTTAGCCCTCGAGGAAATAAGATCTTTGGGCCTCATGCTTATCTGACTGATTTGACTTTTCCCAAGTATAGAAAAGCTTTTACTCTAGCCAGATTTGATGCTTTGCCTTCTATGGTTTTGGAGGGAAGATATCAGGGAATACCATTTAAGGATCGTCTTTGCCCATGTAATAATAATGGGGAAGTCGAATCTGTGGGGCATGTACTTTTATATTGCCCCTTCTATCGGGATCTTCGTGAAGAGCTTATTCTTCCTATACTATGTAATTGCCCAGGTAGAACTGATAAGTTCTATATTTCCCTGCTACTCGCAGATACGGTCCCTCATATCACTAATAGTGTGGCTAAATTTTGTGCGACTGCCATAACATGCCGCACCTTTTTAACTTCTGACTCTGGCCTTGCTTGACTGTTATAATTTTGATATAAAACTTTGCTGTGTTATGTATGCTGGATGATGTATAGTAGTAATTCATGTTTTATTGATTGATTGTTTCCCTGTTTTTAATGTTATTGTTGGATCTGGTCAATGACCGTAATAAATATTCATTCAATTTGGGAATTGCTGATGTTCTGCGTTTTGCTTGCAGTTCCACAAACTAAAATGTTTGCTATCAATTACTTTCTCGGAACTGACACAAATAAAAAATGAGTCAATAATTGCTAACATTTAGCTCTGCTTGGAAGACCGTATCAACAGCTTCGTGGAGTGACTATGGCAACAACAACTTATGTCATCAAAAAGAAGCACTGCAAACTTCTTCCAGTTACAATGGAAAACCAACCCAAAATGTCTGGGTTGTCTGTTCACCTAAACCAGTGTTCTCCAACCTTGGGTCCCCAGATGTTTTTGGCCTACAACTGCCAGCATGCCCCAGCCAGCTGGCTGGGGCATGCTGGGAGTTGTAGGCCAAAAACATCTGGGGACCCAAGGTTGGAGAACACTGCTCTAAACTGTGCGCTGTGGGACAAACTGATCAAATCTTGATGCGTTATTAATAGGGCTGCAAGCTAGTGTCTGTTTAATGGGCAGATAAATCAGCCAAACCTTTAATCAGGGGGGCTACAAGTTGAGGACACATGTGTTGAGTTAAAGGGAACAAATTCAAGAGAGCCTTTATAACAGTGAGTGGTAGCTTTTGCTTACTGAATTGTAAATTCTACCCCCTCAACTTTTGTACTATGCACCCAATCATATGAGATCAAAAGAAAATGAGTACTGTAATTTATATGTCTTTAAAACAATAATAGAAAATGGAAATTGGGGAAATGCAATTTATTTTTTTTAAAAAACACAAGAGAGCCAGTGTGGCGTAGTGGTGAGAGTGTTGGACTGGGGACTCGGGAGATCCGGGTTCTATTCCCCGCTCAGCCATGAAACTCACTGGGTGACTTTGGGCCAGTCACTGACTCTCAGCCTAACCTACCTCACAGGGTTGTTGTGAGGATAAAATGGAGAGAAGGAGGAGGATTATGTAAGCCGCCTTGGGTTCCCTGCAGGAAAAAAGGTGGGGTATAAATATAATAAATAAATAAAACAAGAAAATTTCAATTTCAATCTATTTAAATGTAATTGATTAATAAACTAAAAATACTTTAATTGGTTGACAGCCCTAACCATTAGTGTTTCTCTTTGCCATACTAGTGGAAGATGGCAGCTTTATTCTGCGAAGAAGCAATGAAGCCTCATCGACTGGCTTACAGCACCATCCTATGTATGTCTACTCAGAAGAAAGCCCCTTTCAGTTCAATGTAACTTACTCCTTGTGATGGATTGAGGCCTACACAGGATTGGGTTTGTTGAGGCCTACACAGGCTTCAGTTTGTTGAAGCCTGAAGGCCCAAACACTTCCCTCGAGTAGTGAAGCCTGAAGGCCCAAACACTCCACGATGGGAGGGGGAGTTTGAGAGTTTTAAGTTACCCAATAGAAGTTTAGAATCAGTTCTCCAGTGCAGGGTCACATGGTTATAACCTTCCATTCCTGGGAGGACTATATATGTGGGGTGTGGTCAGTTAGGAGTTGGAGAGTGTGTGCTGAGCAGCAGAGAGAGGCAGCAGAGAGAGAGAAAGAGAAACTGGCTAGCTGAATGCACAGGATTTAGGTAGACTGAAGTGAAACTAGAGAACATTGTTTGTTTTATTTTATCATACCTGCTTTTGATTTAAAACCACTCTATTAAGTAATTTCCCTACTACTATAAGTAAAGTTTGTTGTGTACCCTGGAGTTTGGAGTGACTTATTCACACGCCTACAGCCTACACCCACGTTACTGGAGGAAGCAGGCAAAGGACTGGGTCTTTGGGGAGAGGCAGATATCTCCCAAAGGCAGATCAAGGGGTCCCTGCAGCAGTGGAACCTTGACACTCCTACATAAGCATGGGCAGGATTGCTGCCTTAATGTGTTGTTGATGATGATGATGATAATAATAATTTTATTTATATTCCGCCCAACAGCCAAAGCTCTCAGGCCATGTTTAGCCCAGGCCTCCACAACTTGTGACCCACCAAACCAAATGCATCCCACAAGTCATTTACAGTAGTTCACCAGAAGTTTGATAAGCCTCCTAGTTCTAGTGCCTGCTTGGAACTACAAAAACAAGGTAGGCCATGATGCATGACTGATGGGCTTCATTTGGCTTGCAGGGAGCAGGGTCACAGAGTTGCCCAGTGACAGTGATGGGATCAGATATGCTAGGGGAGAAAAGACATTTGCAGGCAGAATGTCTTTTAACCCTCTTGCCCGGTTTGCACACAATGGGGCTGTTCTCACAACATGACAGGTGAGGCTGCGGCATGTGTGGGGTTCCTGCGGTCATCATTTTGAATACACAACCCACATTTAGGGGTTGTCGTGTCATGCAAACCCGGCGAGTGTGGCATATGCGAGGGTAAAAGAATCCTTGCATAACCCACGGTCTATTTTTAGGGGTTTGCGAGGGTTGTTTAACCCTCTCATAACCCACACTCGCTGGGTTTGCACGACATGACAACCCCTGAGTGGGAGTTGCATATGCAACCTGGCACCTGCGGGCACTGTGGCTCGTTGTGGGTTAAATAACCTACAATGAGCTGTGTTGTGTGTGTTTTTTTAAAGCCTGGGTTGTCATGAATGAGCTAGCATGCTACTTCACACAGTTTGATCACTCCTGCTGCCTGTGGGAGCAGCTAAACCAGTGTTCTCCAACCTTGGGTCCCCAGATGTTTTTGGCCTACAACTCCCAGCATGCCCCAGCCAGCTATGTTTTTGGCCTACAACTCCCTGCATGCCCCAGCCAGCTATGCTGGCTGGGGCATGCTGGGAGTTGTAGGCCAAAAACATCTGGGGACCCAAGGTTGGAGAACACTGGGCTAAACAATCCAGGAATGCTCCATCCCTGGGTTGTTTAGTGTAGCATATGAACCCAGAGCTCCGGCTTCTCTCCCCCAACAAACCAGAGTTGAAGGGCTATCAGACAACAATCCTCTGTTTCATTTCATTTCATTTATTAGATTTCTATACCATCCAATAGCTGAAGCTCTCTGGATGGTTTACAAAGATTAAAACTTTAAAATACATTATAAATACCGTATACATGTGAACATGTAAACATACAACACAAAGAGACACACATATCTACATTTCATTTTTGAATCCTCTGTTTGAAAGCATCCTCTGTATGAAGGGCTGTCCGGTCCAGCCCTGGTTTAAAGATAAAGAAGCATAAGAAGGCAGTGTTGTGGCCCAGCTCCAGCGTGGCAGTGGGCCACAACAGGGAGCACATGGCTTAGCACATGGGGAATAGACTGAGCAGGCACACAGGATCTATTTAAGTTATATTAGTTATTTCTAAATTTGCATCTATACATATAGATTAGCATATACAAAATTTATGCAAACCAGTGTCCTCTTTTGTCCTTTTTTTTGGGGGGGGGGTGTATTTCTTCTGTTTTGGCAATGTATAAGTGGCTGCCCTATCTCTGGCAGAGGTCTTTCCCCATCACCTGCTGTCTGGTCCTTTTAAACTGTTGATACCAGGAATTGAACCAGACCTATATTTTGGCAGTCATCAGTGACAGTAGCAATTGTGTGAGAGAAAACTGAGATGTCCATGGAATATGAAGTTGAGATGACTCTAGTACCTCAATGGGGTGATTGTTTAATAAAATACCTCCTCTGAAATCATTCATAATTATAGTACAGCAAGTATATCAGGTTCATTTTTCATTTTGTGAGAATTAGAAAAATCTATCCTGACAGGTGTGCTTTGATCTTTTAACACCAGCCAGCCAAAATGGGGGAAGTCTAGGCAGTTAGAAAAACACACAACTATCTGCTTATGATGCTTCCAATATGCAGGGGAAAGACCCGATGATTGGGACTCTTAAAAAAAGGTGACATTTGCCAAGCTTCAAGTTCTCTTCCCTTCCTTCTATGAGATATATTTAGTGATGTATTAAAAGGAAAATAGCAACTATAATTTTATTTTAATAACCAGTGAGTCAAGATTCCATCAAATAGTGAAGCTGGACTTTACAACCATGAGATTTTCCTTATCAATAAGAAACCATCTGCTCTTTTGGCTGATGTGGTTATAATGGAATATTCCTCCTCACAGAACAATGTTAGAAGGACTGTTGTTGACTGTGGGAAACTATGCTGGACCAACAAGGAAAAGGACATACCTTTGCTCTTCCTTTACCTCTGGTGGAATTTTGTTACACCTATAGTTTCAAGAGGCATGTGAACCTTTCACCCCTCCCTTTGTCTATACTGGACAGGTTCAGATATGCACCCTAATCTGTAGAAATCCTCTATCTGCAAGGGCTTCCTACTTCATTTCAGTGGAAGGGACAGCTCTTGGTATTTTTTCCATTGTGCATACAGAGTTGGAACATTCATAAAGATTTCATAACACCTAAGCAGCTGAACCAATGGCTAATGAGGACTCATTTCAACCAAAACAACTCAGAGCTCTCATAAGCAATAGCTATAGAACAGTGTTCTCCAACTTTGGGTCCTCAGATGTTTTTGGTGTAGCTGGCTGGGGCATGCTGGGAGTTGTAGGCCAAAACCATCTGGGGACCCAAGGTTGGAGAACATTGCTATAGAAGCTTCAAATACTGCATGCCACACTTGGCTACAGAATCGGACTCAAAGAGTGCTTATCAATGGTTCCTTCTCAAACTGGGGAGAGGTAACGAGCGGGGTACCACAGGGCTCGGTCCTGGGCCCGGTGCTCTTCAACATTTTTATTAATGACTTGGATCAGGAGGTACAGGGAATGCTTATCAAATTTGCAGATGACACAAAGTTGGGTGGAACAGCTAATACTCTGGAAGACAGAAACAAAATTCAAAGTGACCTCGATAGGCTGGAGCGCTGGGCCGAAAACAACAGAATGAAATTTAATAGGGATAAATGCCAAGTGCTGCACCTAGGGAGAGGAAACCAAATGCAGAGTTACAGAATGGGGGACACTTGGCTCAACAATACTACAAGTGAGAAGGATCTTGGAATTGTGGTAGATCACAAACTGAATATGAGCCAGCAATGCGATGTGGCTGCAAAGAAGGCAAATGCAATTTTGGGCTGTATTAATAGAAGTATAGCTTCCAAATCGCGGGAAGTGATAATTCCCCTTTACTCAGCACTGGTTAGGCCTCATCTTGAGTACTGCGTCCAGTTCTGGGCACCTCACTTTAAGAAGGACATAGACAAACTGGAGAGGGTTCAGAGGAGGGCAACAAGGATGATAAAGGGACTGGAAACAAGGCCCTATGAGGAGAGACTGAAAGAACTGGGCATGTTTAGCCTTCAGAAGAGGAGACTGAGGGGAGATATGATCGCACTCTTCCAGTATTTGAAGGGATGTCACACAGAGGAGGGCAAAGATCTCTTCTCGTTCATCCCAGTTTGCAGGACACGGAATAATGGGCTCAAGTTACAGGAACCTAGATTCCACCTAAACATCAGGAAAAATTTCCTGACTGTCAGAGCAATAAGACAATGGAATCAACTACCTAGGGAGGTCGTGGGCTCTCCCACTCTGGAGGCATTCAAGGTGCAGCTGGACAGCCATCTGTCAGGGATGCTTTGACCTAGATTCCTGCATTGAGCAGGGGGTTGGACTCGATGGCCTTGTAGGCCCCTTCCAACTCTGCTTTTCTATGATTCTATGATTCTACCTCAGGGTGGTGGTAGTTTTGTCATCCAATTCATCTCTGCATGTCTAAATGTTTTGCGTTTGATATCCCATTTCTATGGCCATACCATAGTTCTTGCTTTATAGATGGCTGTCAGTAAAGAATTCAACTCCATTTTTAATAGAAGCCCATTGACACAAAGCCACTGGGAATGTTCACGTGCATGACTCCTATTTCTTCCAACTCTATGATCTATGAAATCTATGAAATCTATACGAGGGTTCCTGTGGGAGAGGATCCAAGGAAAATGTGCCTAGTTGCTTCAAAATAACCTCCCCCCCACACACACACACCCTGGACAGAGCTTTTTAAACTGGGAGGTAAGTGCAGACTGCAGAACTACCTTGGTGGTGCTGCACTCTCCATTACTTTGCAACTGTCAGTTTATGTTACAAATTTTTAAAGATCCAGTTACATGAAATCTTATTCCTGAGAAAACTTTGTGTAGTCCAGAGGAGATAAAATGGTGAAAAATTAATCTCGACAGCGTAGTCATTTCTTAATACTCTAATCCCCAAATAAACACTCTCCTCCTTTAATCCAGTTTGTATTACATTTTCTTTGTTAAAACTGTCAGCTGTAAAGACAACACTGAACAAGTGAGGCCATGCATTGCAGTCAAATGCCTCTAGATTATTGCCACCTCTAATTTGTAGGGTTACTCGTTAAGTTTCCCTGCTCTGTTGGAGAAAGGTGCTTCCATACTAGCCCTTTTCTCTGGAATTTATATCCTTTGTTCACTTACTTTTTATAGAAATTCGTTGCCATCCAGTGTTTTCTGTTGTTCTATGATTCGAGAATCGAGATTTGTTTTAGCAATAAAACACAATTGTAGCACCAGCCTATTTAATGTAGGCAAAGCGCTATGGAAACTTTATAAAAAAAGTTTGTGGTTTGCAGGTCCTGCCTGATTTATTGTTTCCTGTTGATCAAGTCTGGGGGATTAGTGATGCATTGCCCCTTAATTTCCTCTTCAGTTGCCTCTTTTAATTGCCCCTATGTCCATTTCTGTTCTCGCAGCAGAGGAGCTCTTATTATTGATTTCCTCTCACCTTTAAAAAGTTTTATAGTGAAAGAGCACTATTTCACTCTTTTTTTTAAAAAAAGGAAGGAATAATGCAGTGCAAGTCAACCACATACAGAGGAGCAGAAACTGACACTGAGGCAATGAAGAGTCTAGTCATCACTAATCCCCCAGACCTGAAACAATGAAACAGGCAGTATCTGCAAACTGGAAACTTATTATTAATATTGGAAGGGACCTTTTCTGAACGTAACTTACTTGTGAATAAAGGTTATAGAAGAATCTTGGCTGTGGGGAAAGGCATTGCTGGGTATTGTGCTGTGTGGAACCTCCATCTTAATTCAATTTCCAGCTAATTGCAGAAAAGCAATGTCTCAGGGCTTCTCTACACAAGGCATTTATTGTGTGCTCGTTGTGATTCCTCACTCACGGTAGTTTGTGGGTGCTTTACACAATGTCAGCATCCTACTGGGCATCTCCCGTGCTTTGCAACCATTTCCACAGCTTTTTTTAGATTGAGGTAAATCTGGTATTATCTGGAAATTGTGCTATGAGGAGCTCTTGTATTTTTGCAATTCCACTATATACCATAAGTGCCACCTTGTGTGTAATAGAACATATAGAAAGGCAGAGAAAGAAAAACCCTAGAAAAAAAACATGTGTAAAGGAGCTGATCTTAATCCCACAAAGAATCTGGAAGCAAAAGCCTTGGTAAAGTGGTGGGTTAATGTAGAGGAGCCCTTAGAAGCACTAAAGGGCCATAGTGTGGAAGCAACCAGAATCTGTAGGCATGATTACTTTTCTTCTTTGAGTTACTGTTAAAAAGCTGTTTGAGAAAAGGAATGGATTTCAGTTTGAAATAAATTTGACCCAACATGCTGCTGAATTCAAAGCCGTAACTGAATTCAGAAAATTCCAGCATCAGTCCAAGCTTGGGACAAACATTAACTGTTTTAATCAGTAGATTAAACAACTGTCCAACCCAAGGTAAACGACTACAATTGATGTAGTCTTTCAGTGGGGCTGTCAATTTATTAAAATTTTAACTTGATAAGTCATCTGGTGAATAATTTGTGTATCACCAAGCTGACTTCCAAATTGTAAGGACAGATTTTAAGAGTTGGGGTTTAGAGGTTTCTCATAAAAGAGGAAGTTAATTTTTGCCAAATTCCCTTTCCCGAATCCTTCTGTACTACCACCCACACTGTTTCAGTGATCTTAGAGTGGCATCTGCCAAAGATGGTGACATAAAAATATAATCTGTTCATAAGAAGCTTTTCTGGCATGAAGAATAATATGAGACATCTTTGGCTGATGGATGATTTAGTCACCAAATATCTACAGGGCAGCTGTTGTGAGGTCCCGGAATCTCTAGGCAGATCGATCTTTAGAAAGATTAAGCACCACATTCTAGTCCTAAACAAGGATTAGATCCCCTCTTTAAAATTATCAATTATGGTCACTAATAGAGTATTTTTAAAAATGACCCTAGTGAGGAGCACAGATAGAACCCAGCTTTATATGGAGATTATCTAGTGTAACTTTAATAAGTATGTATCTAACCTGAGGATCTGAGAGGACTCCTAACAATTCAGATTGTAAATGTAACTCCCCATTTTGAAAAGGTCCCAGGGAAAGAGAATTGCTCCATTAAGCAATTGTTCATTAAAAACAACAACAACACGGCATCTGCAGCTTTATGAGGCATCTCTTGAAACAGAGCTATATCTGGGTTCTCCATTGCTGGTGATTGAATCACTCTTGTGCATTGAACTGAATTGTTAGAACCAAGAGATTATTACAAGTGATTATTTTAAGACTGCTCATATTAAAGCCTAGTAAAGCTGGAATTATACCAAACTACATAAATAATTAATATTAGTTTTAGGTGTACAGGATACCTTCACTGACTGTTAACTCCCTCAAACCTCAAACACCCACAACAAATTAAGCACAAGGCAATAAAAACAAAACCCAGCCATTGGCCTGCCCAATTACCTCCACAGCCTAAAAAATCTAGGTTGAGATGGGGAAAATCCCTACAAATGGGGAAAATCAAGAACTCCAGCATGAGGGCTGACTCAGAAGCTTCAGTTAGTGCTCAGTTCAGCTGCCAGAATTCAAACAAGTACAGCCATGTTTGTTCAAATCGCCAATTTTAAAAGAACTGCACTGGATGCCTATTTACTTCCGGGTCCAGTTAATTGTGCTAGTACTTGTCTTTAAAACCTTTAATGGCTTGGAACCCAACCCAACTACCTGAAGGAGCACCTTTTCCCATACCAGCCTGCCCATGCCTTAAGATGTTCTACAGAAGCCCTTCTTTGAGTTCCTTCCTTAGGGGAATTATATCTCTACAAAGGAGGGGTCCTTTTCTGTGGTGGTGTCACAACCTTGGAACACCCTCCCAAAAGAAAAATTCCAAAATCTATCTTCCAGCAAAACCTTTCTTAGGACAGTCCAAAGGTCACAAAAAAGTATGTCTGACACAGACAACACAATCTTTTCGGTGCCAGGTAACTTCTTTTATTTGCCAAGATATTTTAAATGGCAGTGTTGCCTCTGCTTGCTTTTTATAGCTTTATTTGCTTCTTGTTGTTCTAATAATTATTGATGTTTTATCATATTGCATTTATATTGGCACAATTAATTTTATTTAATCCTTTGTACACTGTCCCTAAAGCCATCTGGATGAAGGGTGATTTAGATATATTTTAGATATTTGAAATCTTACTATATAAATGTGAAAGTGTGTCTGGGTACGGGTGTCGCATAGGCTCCTACACAGTTGGACGGATCCACCCCAAACTTGGCACGCATACTCTCCATCACCCAAGGACAAAGACTGGTGGGTTCAAATCTCCAAAAAACCCTCGCTGCGCCTGCATGGCCCAAAATAGATGAGAGCCAATGGTGTCACTAGGAATGTTCGCAGGGGCCATTCAGGAGCGGTTATGCAAATCGATCCACCGGCATATAGAATGTTCGTATGAACTGCCGCCACAGGGGCCCAATCAGGAGCGGATATGCAAATCTCTCCTACGTCCAAACAGAATGTTCATATGAACTGCAGCTGGGGCCTACACTGGGGGTGGGTGGGTGCAGAGTTGGGATTTCATTGTGGGGTAGTCCCGGGGGGGGGGGAAGCTGGGATTACATTGTTGGGTAGTCCCGAGGGGGAGTGGGAACAGGGATTTCATTGTTGGGAAGTCCCGGGGGGGGGGAGGACGAGCTGAGATTTCATTGTTGGGTAGTCCCGAGGGGGAGGGGGCAAGCTGGAATTACATTGTTGGGTAGTCCGGGGGGGGGAAGCAGGGGTTTCATTGTGTAGTCCCAGGGGGGGAATCAGGGATTTCATTGTGTGGTCCCCGGGGGGCAGGGATTTCACTGTTGTGTAGTCCGGGGGGGGGAGCAGGGATTTCACTGTGCAGTCCTGGGCGGGGGAGACAGGGATTTCACTGTGTAGTCCAGCGGGGGAAGCAGGGATTTCATCGTGTAGTCCGGGGGGGGGGAGCAGGGATTTCATTGTGTAGTCCCGGGCAGGAGCAGGAATTTCATTGTGCAGTCCTGGGGGGGAGCAGGGATTTCATTGTGTAATCCCGGGGGGGGCAGGGATTTCATTGTGTAGTCCCGGGCGGGAGCAGGAATTTCATTGTGCAGTCCTGGGGGGGAGCAGGGATTTCATTGTGTAATCCCGGGGGGGCAGGGATTTCATTGTGTAGTCCCGGGCGGGAGCAGGAATTTCATTGTGCAGTCCTGGGGGGGAGCAGGGATTTCATTGTGTAGTCCCGGGCGGGAGCAGGAATTTCATTGTGCAGTCCTGGGGGGGAGCAGGGATTTAATTGTGTAATCCCGGGGGGGGGGGCAGGGATTTCATTGTGTAGTCCCGGGCGGGAGCAGGAATTTCATTGTGCAGTCCTGGGGGGGAGCAGGGATTTCATTGTGTAATCCCGGGGGGGCAGGGATTTCATTGTGTAGTCCCGGGCGGGAGCAGGAATTTCATTGTGCAGTCCTGGGGGGGAGCAGGGATTTCATTGTGTAGTCCTGGGCGGGAGCAGGAATTTCATTGTGCAGTCCTGGGGGGGAGCAGGGATTTAATTGTGTAATCCCGGGGGGGGGGCAGGGATTTCATTGTGTAGTCCCGGGGGAGCTGGGAACCTGGGATTCCATTATGTAGTCCCGGGGGACCTTTCCTATGGAACGATTCAAAACAGTCGACAGCTACCTGAAGGAATTTCGAACAAATAGTGCCTATAGGAAAATGACGACCTGTGCAACGCTGGGTAAAAAAAGCTAGTAAATATATAAAATAAACAGGGGAATACCACTCACCATTACCACCCCCACCCCACCACCCCCGTGCTTCTTAGCTCTGTTCATTCTTCGATAGGCTATAAGCTGCAAATGTGTGTGAAAGTACAGTCCTCATCTGATTCTTTAGAAAACCTAAAGTTTAGAAGGAGAATCAGCATATGTTGGTGATTTTAGCTGGGAATGCACCTGGTGTATCTTGCACGATTGTTGAGATTGCTATTTAAAATATGCAACTAACATCTGCTGTGTCTTGATGCAATCTGACTCTGGGGTTTGTAGGCTAATAATTTCTAATAATTCCAAGAAGTAGAACTTGTAAGCATCTTGCCCTTGTGGAAAATAAGTAGCTTGGCGGGATGGCCCCAGAAAGGTGGGAATTCAGCTCCACATTCAGACATGATGCTGGCTTTTTAGGAGGCCCTTTTCTTAACGGTGTCAGGGCTTAAATGCTACAAGACTGCAATGCTATGTGTCTTGTATATAATTAGGTCTCTGGATATCGCCAGATTAGCTGCTGCTGCTGCTGCTGCTTCTTCTTCTTCTTCTTCTTCTTCTTCTTCTTCTTCTTCTTCTTCTTCTTCTTCTTCTTCTTCTTCTTCTTCTTCTTCATCATCATCATCATCATCATCATCATCATCATCATCATCATCAATTTTATTTCTATACTGCCCAATAGCCGAAGCTCTCTTTTATAGAAAGTGAATTTGGGAATTACATCCTACGGATTGTCTCTGGGTCCAAGAGGTTTAAACAATGATCTGTGTGCTCATTCTGTGTGAAAGAGTAAGCTGGAGATCATCTAGCCATGATGAACTAAGGCAGTCTCATCAGGAAGATGTCAACGTCATTTCCCCTCCAATTTAGGAATGCCATAAAAGCAGAAGTTGGAGTGGCAGCTGTAATTCTCTAGACTCGAAGAATCTAGGGCAGTCTTCTCCAACCTGGTGCTCCAACCCCCATCATCCCCAGCCAGCATGTCAAGTTCTTCTCTATTAGTAGCTCCTGTTTCATTAACTCTGACAGTAAGGCACTTACATTCATTTTGAATGGAGACCATTTGTTTTTTGATATCTACTTAGCCCTTTATTTAGGCTAGGAGTCCTGCTAAAATAAATGGTCTTTCTTATCTGAGGGGATCCATCTTTAACGGTATTCTCTGGTTTGCGGGGCATGCTATCTTCTTACAGGGGATTGCTTTCCCGCTGTATGCTGCAGTTTAATTCTGATGTCGGAAAAGAACACTTAAGGTCCCAGACTTTGCCAAGAAAGCAATTATTTCAGGCCGATGCATTAATTAGCCAAGGATTAGGATCCTGCCAGGAGCATCAGTAGCAAAGGCCTCAAGCCTGCCATTCAGGTGAATGACACCACTTTCTTCTCAGCTTTTCTTATTAAACTGTTAGGTTTCTTTCAAAGGTAGCTGACCTCTGTTAGGTTTCAAAATATCTCACAAAGCAACCTATATTGAGATGTTGGTGATATGCACATTTATTTAAAGTATTAATTAGTGCATTAGTTAAAAACTAGAAGATTAATTCTTTAATAAGTTGACAGCCACATCCATTCTGGTGGTTACCATGAAGCTCGCAGCCAGTTCACAAACCCATGTGTTCATCACCCATTTCGTATCTTCACTTGGCAAATGCCCGTGTCCTCCAGACAGAGCGCAACATATGAACCAGCACACCTGCTGCTGAGACAGGTTCTGTCTACACACTGGCTGGCTGCAGCTCTCCAAAATCTCTTTCCCAGTCTTACTGTCTAAGGCAGTGTTCCCCAACCTGGCTGGGGCATGCTGGGAGTTGTAGGCCAAAAACATCTGGGGACCCAAGGTTGGAGAACACTGGTCTAAGGGCAAAACTACACATGGTGCTCAGTCATGCATAGTCTCCCCATACCCCCCCCCCGGGCTGTGTGTGTGTTCTTAACCCTTTCTCCTCCAGTAGCTTTTCTGCTAAAAATTGCCTCCCTTCAACTGCTACCCTGAACTTTTCCCGCTGGCATGGAACCATTTTCAGTGGAAGAGCCACCAGAGTGGGAAAGTTTAAGATGCCTTCTTTCTGCTCCCCTCTCTCCCACAGTTCTTCTACCTCTATTTGCAGGCTTCACCACAGCTGCATTGGTGGTGGTGGGGAAGCAGGTGCGTTCCCAAGTTTGTTTGTTTGTTTGTTCTCAAACTAGAGATGCCAGGGAGTGTACCTGGGAAATTTGCATGTAGAGGAAATGGGGGGGGCAGCAATAGCCCCTTCCGCAACATTTCATTTCAGCTCTAATTAATAACAGACCTATTCTAAATCTCATAGCAAAGCACCTCAGCCCTAACCATTTCATGTGTGGAGCTATGGGGAGAAAGGTTGAAATCTGGCTCTATATTTCACCAGTGTCTCTTTTTGAAAAGTTCAGATGCCGTCTTTTAAACACAGTGGAAGACCGACAACCTGGTCTTCTGCGTGGGTTCAATGCTAAGGGGGTAGCAAGTCCTGGGGCGGCCTTCTCCGAGATCTCCAGCGACTATCACCCTTAGCCCAGAACAAAGGGATAACTTATAGCCACAGAAGTATCTTTTAGAAAACAAGTTTATTTACAACATTACCTTCACAAACCCAGACACACGCCAGCAATACAGCTTATCAGTACGGTACAAAGTAGCAAGCAAGAAGTCTTAAGGACACCGTGATTTCAGGGCTCTCAGCTAGTTAGTTCAGCTCGGGTCCCGGCAGAGGCCCGGTCAACCGCACGCTGCTAGCTGGGTTCCCGGCGGAGGCCCGGTCTACCCAAGCGGCTAGCTGGGTTCTCGGCGGAGGCCCGGTCTACCCAAGCGGCTAGCTGGGTTCCTGGCGGAGGCCCGGTCTACCCAAGCGGCTAGCTGGGTTCCCGGCGGAGGCCCGGTCTACCCAAGCGGCTAGCTGGGTTCCCGGCGGAGGCCCGGTCTACCCAAGCGGCTTGCGAGTGATTTCAGCTTGGTTTCCCGGGGATCCGGTCAACCCAAGCGACCAGTGATTTCAGCTAGCTGGAGCGTGCCGGGTGTGGCTACCCGGGGTTGCCGATCCTTCGTTCCCTTACCCCAGGCATGGGGCAAGATTGTTGATCAGGTCCAACAACCCAGTTCCCTTGCGCAGGGTGTTTTATACCTTGGTGTTTCAGGTAGCCCCTCCCTCCGTGATCAGGTGGGTTGACACCCTCCCTGAGGGGCGGCCTTTTGGGTCAGTTGGGGTGACGCCCTCCCCCCGTGGGATGGGGTCCCTTTGAAGCCACTTGCTTAATGGTCCCATCCTATGGTGTTGAGTGGCCATTTCTTAGGGGTGCCGAAGTGTCTGCTCTGGAGAGGTATTCAAGTCTTATGTAGATGGGGCTGATATGCGAGAGCATTGACAAACCTGGGGATGCTTCCTGCCTTCCCCCCTGGGGTGATTCTATGCAGATGTTGTTTGTCCCCTTTGTCATCTGTGGAGACTGGCTGTCTCCCCCCCCTGGGTCTCCTTCCCCCCTCCTTGGTGAGTGTGTGTGTGTCAGGCAGGGGGCTTAGGTTGGCTTTCTCCACAAACACCCATGGGTTAGGTTTAAGTTTGAATTTCTAGTTTCCCAGTAACTAATTTGGACACTAAACTCTGCTCTTTTCTTCTTGAGGCTGCTACTACAACCTCTCCTGAGGAGGTAACACAGTACACAGGCCCTTCCTTTGAGCAGCAAAGTGAAATTGTTGGGTGGCAAAGAACTCACAGCTTTCTTTTGTAATAGCTGATATATTGGTCTAATGTAATTGTTTGAATGTGGCAGCAATAATTACCCCACACACACACACACTTTTATTTAAAAAAAAAACAACCCCAAACCACCCTTTTCTCTCTGTGGCAATGGGATCGGCTCTTCTGTGTTATTTCTGTGCTGTGTGGACCAGACACCTGTTGCCCGGAGGGGAAGTGAAGTTGCCTGAAGAGCCAAGGAAAGTGCGTTCCAAAATGGAACATATTGAAAAGCCAACAGAGGGGGAAAATATGGCCGCAAAGCAGCATGAATATTAAAATGATTATAGTGCTTAATGAAATGCTTTAGAGGGAGAACAATAATAGGTATTGTTGGCAGGCGTGATGCTCTCCTTCCCCAGTTTTCATGTCTTGATAACAATCACAATATCTTTTTAATCATCATCAGTTGCACATCTCTCCCAGCTCGGGAGAACCACACACATTCCAGACTGCCCTTTGATGTCTGTTTTAGAGCACAAACCAGCCAGTTTGAAGCAGGTTTCACAGAACTTACCTACTCCCCCGCCACCGCCCCCAGTCTATGTGCGTACAGGTGGGAGGGAAAAGCTAGCAAAGGCTTTTTTCATTCTGCCTCCTCACTGCACTGTTCAGCTTCTCTTTCCTCCTTGACCCGCGTGAAACTGCATGTTCCTGGCAGGCTAAAATTTGTTTCTGTGAGGTATAATCTGGCTGGGCTCCAGTCCTGGGAAGTGCTGTAGAGCAGGGGGGTTCTCAAACTGGGGCCATATGGCCCGCAGCCCCCCCCCGGATATTCCAAGGGGGCCACAGGTGAAAATCATGTAAAAGGGAGGCCACGGCATGAGATTAGGGGGCCACAGAGAGAAGTGAAGACAACAGAGAAGTGACCGAGAAAAGAAAAGAAATCAGAGAAGTGTTTCCACAGCTTTGGGATAAAGCAAAATTGCTTTCCACGGCATTTCCTACTTCATATTTGGTAGAATCAGGTTTCAGTCGTGCAAATTATTTACTCAACCTAGCGCGGAATCACATTAACATAAGGGAGAGAGGTGATCTTCGGTTATCCCTCACAGCAATAGAACCGGATATAAAACTTGTTTCTGGTCATCAAGCACAAGGGTCACATTGATCGAGAAATACTGAAAGTAAAGTATATTTTTTTATTTAATTATTGTATTTTGTATAAATTATAAAAATGACAATAAAACATGTTCTATTTACAAACAAAACATGTAAATAGCTACCTTTCTACCGGTAGGACAGGGGGGCCACAGGAAGGAAACAAGGTCGGAAGGGGGCCACAGTCGGAAAAAGGTTGAGAAACACTGCTGTGGAGCTTGCATGCCAAATCCCTGGATGTGCAGGCCGGCAGGAAGTATGAACAGGGGAGCAATTGCTCAGAAGATCCAAGAAAAAGCTAAGGAGGAAAAAGGATCCCACTACCTCAGCCTTCCCCAATGTGGTGCCCTCCAGATGACCACTGCCCACAATGGCTGGGGCTGATGGGAGTTGAGGTCCCAAACTTCTGGAGGGCACTGGGTTGGGCTGCACTACCTTAAACCTCATGTATATTCGCAGTTCTGCTATATACCACAGCGCCACCTTGTGCTTGTGTAACAGAACATATAGACAGGCAAAGGCAAACCCCCCCCCCGAAAAATAACTGTTCTCTTCCTCCCACAAAGAAAACAGAAGAAGCAGCCTCAGTAAAGCACCAGGTTATTTATTTATTTATTATATTTATACCCTGCCTTTTTTCCTGAAAGGAACCCAAGGCAGCTTACATAATTCTCCTCCTCGTCTCCATTTTATCCTCACAACAGCCCTGTGAGGTAGGTTAGGCTGACTGAGAGTCAGTGACTGGCCCAAAGTCACCCAGTGGGTTTCATGGCCGAGCGGGGACCAGAACCCGGATCTCCCGAGTCCCAGTCCAACACTCTCACCACTACGCCACACTGGCCTCATGTAGAGGTAAACACCTCATGTAGAGAAGCCCTCATAGAGCTTCATGGCTGAGCAGGGATTTGAACCCAGGTCTCCCCCCCCATCAAGTCTAACACTCCTATCTACCACATTACATCAGCTCCTCGCAAATAAGGTAAAATATCAATTAGCTTTAAAACTGGAGGCTTATGTACCATCATAGAGTTGGAGGGGGCTTTCTAGGTAACCTAGCCCAACCCCTGCTCAATGCAAGAGATCCAGAGCTAAAACCTCTCCAATAGATGGCCTCTGCTTGAAGACCTCCAGCAAGGGAGAGCCAACAATCCCCTGCAGGTAATTGGTCCCATTATTGAACTGTTCTTACCATTAAGGGCACAATCCTATGCATGTTTAGACAGAGAAAAGTCCTACAACTCCCAGCATCCCTACTGAGAATTGTAGGACTTGCTTTCTGTCTAAACTTGCATAGGATTATGCCCTAAGAGGTTCTTCGTAAAGTTCAACCAAAATCTACCCTCCTGTAAATTAAGCCTTTACTGGCTGGGGCATGCTGGGAGTTGTAGGCCAAAAACATCTGGGGACCCAAGGTTGGAGAACACTGCCTTAGATCTAGCCCTTGCCTCTGGGGCAGAATCTTCTTCTGTGTGCCAGCCCCTCAGGTATTTGAAAAATGCTGCCATGCCCCCCATCAGTCTTCTCGTTTCCAAGCTACGCATACCCACTTCCTTCAATTTTTCGTGAGAAGAGTTTTTCTATACCCCTGACCATCTTTGCTGCCTCCTTTGAACCCATTCCAATTAGTCTGTACTCGTCTTCTCAAAGTGCGGTTTCAAGAACTGGACAAAGTCCTCCAGGTAAGGTCTGACTAGTGTGAATAAAGGAAAACTATCACTTCTCGTGACTTGGGAACTATGCTTCTATTAATGCAACCTAAAATTGCATTAGGTTTTTTTTTGTTTTTGTTTTTTTGCTGTCCCAGCACACTTCCAGCGCATGTTCGACTGCAATCCTGAGATTCTTTTCACATGTAGTATTTGTACACTTGCTTGATATTTTCAAGGTCTGACTGTAATTTTGTTTTTGCTAGTTGGGCTACTATGACATTTTATGTAATCCTACAACTTTATTCATTATGACATCATTCTTAGATAAATCTTTTTTTTTTGCTGTATTGCTTGGAGCCTTATTTCCTGAAAAGGATAAACTCTGGTATGTTATAATACAACACAGACATACCAGTGGTGATCTTCTAAAGGTTTTCATCGCTGATCTCCCTGTTAGCACCTGTGTTCTCTGTTTCAAGGTGTTTTGTTTTTTTAAGCTTATCAACTCCTGGCTGTGACTCAACCAGGAGCTTTATAGGGGATTGTATGAGAAATTTCTGTTGACTAGCCTTAGACCAGTTGATTGTAGCTGGCCATAATCAGGTCCCCAAGTCTCTGAAAAGCTAGGAGCTCTGAAACTGGTAATCCTGAAATCCTGAATGTATTATCAGATGGTAGTTATTAAAGTATTGTGTTTTCATTTCTTAGCCACAACAGAGAAAGAGAAATATCAAGGGTTTGCCATCAATATTACTCACTCTAATGCGGTGTTCTCCAACCTTGGGTCCCCGAATGTTTTTGGCCTACAACTCCCAGCATGCCCCAGCCAGCGTAGGCCAAAAGCATCTGGGGACCTAAGGTTGGAGAACACTGCTCTAATGTCATAAACTGAGGGGGGCATTTACTGTATAGCCCATTTATTTTCTCCCATGTGCCAGGAGTCCTAGACCTCTGTGGAAAGGTTTATAGGGGTACAGAAGGCAGGACTTCCGGCATTATTGTTTTCTACCATAAAAGTGAATGGCTGACATTTACTTCTATGGAAGAAACCAGCTGCACTCTAGGACACCACTGAGGTGGACAAAACTTTGTTACTAGGTGGCCTAGTTTGAACTGACAGGGAGTCATGGATGGTAATCGTGTTACATTACTCAGACGTTCTCCTTGGGTCCCTTCAAACCTATGAGGAGGAGGGGTAGAGAACTGCCTCCTTTCAATCTTCAACTGTCATTTTTAAACAAAACATTCTTGTATTTACAAAGATATAAGGAAAACTATGTAGGCCAGCCTTCACCAGCCTGGTGCCCACCAGGTGTATTAGATTACAACTCCCATCATGCCCAGCAGCATGTGGAATAAAAGTGATGCGCAAGAGTGCTCCTGTTCAGGTTTTCAGCCAGTCATTCCCTCCAAGAAGGGCATTCTGCTCTCCCTCCCAGTTTTTCTTTTCAAGCTGAACATGTTCAAACTGGGCTGTTTGGGTAGGAATTGCCCACTTAGTTGTTTTTTTAAAAAAATAATGTTATATTTCTACAAACCTTGGTGTTTATTTATTTATTCATTTATTTATCTATTTACAGCATTTCTATGCCACCCCATAACCAGAGTTTTCTGGGCGGCTTACATCACAAATTATAATGCAATCCAAAAAACGATAAAAGTAAAAATGCAGCATAAAAACAAAAGTCAGCAGAGGTAAAGTAAATAAAACCAATCAATAATACAGTCATGCCTTGGACTGAGAGCATAATTCGTTCCGGAAACGTGCTTGTAATCCAAAACATTCTTATATCAAAACGAAATCCCCCCAAAAAAATTTGTACAGAGATTTTTAATTTAAGCCGTACTACAGTACTTGTATTGCAAGACGTCGCTTGTATATCAAATTATATATATATATATATATATATATATATATATAAATTTGCTTGTCTTGCAAAACGCTCTCAAACCAAGTCACTTGCGATCCAAGGTATTACTGTATAAGTCTCACAGCACAAGTAGATGTTAAAACTTTCCAAATTCCCTTAGAAACCTTCAAAAGCCTATAAAAAGCCCCTAAAAAGCTGGGGCAAATAATAATAATAATAATAATAATAATAATAATAATAATAATAATAATAATAATAATAATAATAGCGCCTGGTTCTGAAACAGTGCCTGGGTGTGGTAATGGACTGGATGAATGCCAATAAATTTGAGACCCAATTCAGACAAGACAGAGGTACTGTTCATGGGTGGTTTGTCTGCCCAGCTGACTGGTGTTCAAACTGTTTTGGAGGGGATGCACTCTCCCTAGAGCAGGGGTAAGCAACGCCGTGGCTGTGGGCACCAATGCGCCTCCAGATACCTTTCTTGGCAGCCGCCACAGTGCGCTACCCCTCCCACTTAAAATCATCATCATCATCATCATCATCATCATCATCACATTTTCTTACAGGTAGCAGGGATTGCTGTGAAATAGGTTTCCCTGAAACTGTGGGTTCAAAGGATTTGCCGTGGGGTCAAAGGTGAGTGTGTTGGGGCTCAGAACTCTGTCCTAGGTTACTTGTCTTTTCCATGCCTCCCATGGCAGCCATTTTGTGGTGGTGCCCAGGACAGTTTATCAAATTGTCAAATGTTCTCACAGCCCAAAATGTTCGCCTACCTGCCCTAAATGATCAGGTTCATAGTCTGGAGGTTTTCTTCGACCCAGCATTGTCACTGGTGACACAGGTGGCCTCAGTGGTATAGAGCACCTTTTATCAACTTATGCTGATATACCAACTACAACCCTATCTGGACAGAGAAAGCCTAGCTATAGTTATCCATGCTTTGGTAACCTCATGGTTAGATTGCTGCAATGCATTATATGTGGGGCTGCCTTTGAAAATAGAAACTTCAAAGCAGCTACAAAACAGAGCAACTAGATTGTTAACATGGACTGGACGATATGATCATATTATGCCTGTGCTTTGTGATCTGCACTGGCTTCCAGTCCGTTTCTGGGCCCAATTCAAAATGCTGATATTAACTTTTAAAGCCCTAAATGGCTTGGGACCAGGTTACCAGAAGAATCATCTCCTCCCATATATACATTAAGGTAATCTTCAGGGGGCCCTTCTCCAGGTACCCCCGTCAAATGAGGTGAGGCAGGTGGCCACTAAGGAGTGGGCCTTTTCAGTGGTGATACCCTGGTTGTGGAATGCTCACTCCAGAGAGGCTCACCTGGTGCCTGTATTGTGGTCTTTTCAGTGGCAGGTGAAGACCTTTTTGTTTTCCCAGGCTGTTTAGTCTTTCAGATACATAGATACAGATATAGATTTAATGTTAGGGTTTGCACTGCTGCTGACTTTTACTTTGATTTTTTACTCTAGAGCAGGGCTCTCCAACCTTGGGTCCCCAGATGTTGCTGGACTACAGCTCCCAGAATCCCTTGCCATTAGCCATGCTGGCTGGGTATGCTGGGAGCTGTAGGCCAGCAACATCTGGGGACCCAAGGTTGGAGAGCCCTTTCTGTTTTAAACTTTTTAATGTTTTTATACTATCTTTTATTATGCTATAGTATTTTATGGTTTTAATTCTTATTTTGTGAACTGCCCAGAGATCTTTGGCGATTGGGTGGTATAGAAATGTAATAAATATGGTAAGAGTCTGAGAAATATATCTGAAGACAGAAGATTGTCCTCTATGGAATGTGTGAGCGAATTCAACTACCTTATTTCTGAAGCAATTTTGCCCTTCAAAGAGAGAGTAGTCTTCAAAATGTATATTTTAGGAATTATAGATAGATAGATAGATAGATAGATAGATAGATATAGTCTACACAACTTGGTACTCTTGCCGTTTTTGTCCTCTGGGTCTTCATCTTTCCCCACTTGCTGATTCTCCCTTGAAAATGCCCCCAGCAGGCACTTTTCTATCCATTTTTCTTCCAATGAGACTGAAAGACCAGAAATAAGCCTGGCTAGAGGAAAAACAAGGGTTGGAAGAGAACTGATGGGTGCAGGAGGGCGCATCACTCCCCCTCCTGCTCCCCCCCCAGCCCCATATTCATGTTATTTAAGCAAATATGGGTTTGGGGAGTTGTGTTTAGCTGTGGTTTTGCCCTTAGAACACATGTGTGTAAGGGGGCTTCCGGACAGAGGGCCTGTAGCGTTACCAGTTAGAAGGCATTATACAGCTACCCCATCTTTTTCTCTGTAACATATTTTTTTGTGTAAAGGGAAAAGATGGAAGAAGTGGTAAGAAAACACAGGAAGCTCACATGTAGAAGGACCCCATAAACATCTGTGACTGAGGCAAGGTGATGATGGCACCATAAAAGCCTTGTCTGGAAGCACCCCACGTTTTTGCTGTGTTTTACTGAATGAGTAAAGGTACCCTGAGTCCCCACACCCAGTTTCTCTGGCTACTGCTTGCTGTGGCCTACAAGCTGTTCTCTCTCCCACCCCATCAAAATGACAGGACTTTTTGCTAGTGATAAATAAGTCTAGTAGTTGGCACTGCTCAGTCGTGTTACTACACATACAAGAAAGCAGAATTACTCCTAGTATTTCAAAGCTGTATTCTGAAACATGGGAAATCCCTTCCTGACCCATGTAGACAAGCTTGAGCTTGAAGCAGAAGATGTGATTTCCCATGATCATTATCTGAACTTCTATCACTGCAAAAAGTTATAAATTCTAAGATCTTTTTCCACTACAGAAAACAGCAATGTGATGCAGAACTCACAAAAATCAAAATAAACTAAACACACACAGAAAAAAAATGAGCTGAGTAAGCACTAGGCTGACCTGCAAAAAAGGGGGTAGAGAAAAGTATCCCCCCCCCCACACACACACACACATTCAAATCCCAAACCCTGACCCGATATCACCCAAGCTGGAAAGGCTTCATTATTCCATTTAAATTCCCTAAACATCATCCCAGCAGGGAATCTGTCCTGGTTAAGATCTTTTTGCCAGCTGAGCCTTGAGAAGTGCCAACATCAATCTGTGGATTGTTCCAAACACTATAGAGCTGTTCCATTGGGAACTGTTCTTTTTAAACACACACACACACACACACACACACACACCAGACTCCTCCTATGGAGTGGAATGTTCCTCTCCTGACATCAAATTAACTTTATTGAGCTGAAATCCAAGCTGGCAGATCTGCTCACTCACACTGCATTCAGAATGCGAGCAAGGGAAGTTCCAGGGCATAAGAAAAAACATGCAGTTCTGTTCCTATTAAAAGAGCTTCACGTGGCTGTTTTCTTTTTTTCACGGTTTTTCAGAGTTGGTCCTCATGTGTTATCCCAGCCTTGTGAATGAATCAGTGTGTGACCTAAGCAGTAGCATGAGCCATCTTGAGTTTGCTCTGATGTCCTGCCAACATTAAAAGAAATCAGAATAAGGCTTCATAATATCTGTCCATTTATCTTGCAAAGACAGCTGTCAAAGAGGCACGGAAAACGTATGTTTGAGAACCCAACACATGTTCTGAGCTGGTTGCTACCAAATGAAACTTCATATACAAAACAATGAGCTAGACCTGGCTGTCTTAGATATAGAGGGCTTACATTGGCCCAGTGAGAGGTTTCTTGACCCAAAAGGTGGCAGTTCTCCTCTCTCCAAGCCCCAGTACCCTCTGAAGGGTATTGATGAGAAAGAAGCTCGATATCTGTGACTGAGTCTTCCTTCTCTTTAATTTATTTATTTTTGAACCATTGGGAGATTTTTATGACGACAACAGGTTTGGGGAGGGGTTAACCCTTTGCCCCTTGTGCTGTTCTCCCATGTAAATAGTGCCCATTAAAGCTGTTTTTCTCCCCCCTTGGATTGGATCCAGACTGTCATACTTAAGTAGATCCACTGAAATCAATGGGACCTAAGTTAGTCATGACTAACTGAAGTCCCATTGATTTCAGTGGGTCTACTCTAAGTATCAAACCCCATGTATATTTTCTGTAAGATGGTTTGTTTCAATCAACCTGCTCAGACAATGCTTCTTAAATGATAATTGAGTTTTTTATTGGTGCTGTTCTAAATAAAGAAGAAAATTCTTTTTAAAAAACCAAACACCTTGGATTACCTCATATTTCTGTCAGTTTAATGTCATTATTAATTCAAAATCTTGTAGTAACAGAGAACTTTCACCTGAACTTGGTGAGAAAATTACAAATTATGATGGGCTCAGCTTGCCCATAACATAACATAACAGCTTGCCCATAGCAGGCTTCAACTACTCGAGGGAAGTGTTTGGGCCTTCAGGCTTCAACAAACTCAAGCCTGAGTAGGCCTCAATCCTTTACAGCTTCATAAGGCAATATAAGACCAGGACAACATGGGGCATCTGTGCTGACCAAGAAAAGGTGTTGGTGCATGGAGGATAAGTTATAAGCAAGCACAGTTCGTGACATTATATAACATCATCACTTGATCACAGGGCATATCAGTTGAGACATCAGCCTTAGCTTCCAATTTCCTGGCATTGTGGCACTTGAGGCAATATGAGATAGCCTTAACTCCTGCTCTAATCTGGCAGGTTTTTTGAGCATTGGATTTCCCTGGTTTTTGAAAGGGAAATTTATAATTACAGTGTGTGTAATCCTACCCTCTCCCCAATATATTTGAATCAGCTTTCTTGCAAGTTTACTTATATGATAAATGGGGTAATAAATGGTAATCATGATTTCATTTCATGAATCAAGATTCTAAAATCTCAGGGAGAGCTTCCACAGATAGAGGAAGTTGTCCTCTGCAGACAGTTGCCCTCCACTTGTAGAAAACGATGAGATTGGCGAGGGAGGAGGTAGAGCTAGTGAGCTCATCCCCACCTCCCTTCCTTATGTATAGAGCTTACACAAAATGAGAATGACTGACTAGGGCTAGATTCTCACAACCATCTTAATGAGTGTACATAGCATGTGAACACACATTCAGTGTAATGTGTGGATATACCCCTAGTAGAGACACAATTCTTGCATATCTTTTTCCTACCACACAGAAAGTAAGAGCAAGAATTGAAGCCCTTGTACTGCATTTCTACTTTCAGAAAGTTATTGTGAGGCCCTGGAGCCTTCTGCTCCCCCCACCTGTGCATTCTGTCCCTAGCCCTCCCAAATTCTCCGAGGGTCAAACTACATGTTACTTTGAAGATGTAGCTAGGGGTTTGTTTTTTCCCCTCTTTTACTCATATGTAAAATAATGGGACCTAGAGTAGATCAGGTCCCTAGAGTAGTGGGTAGGGTGCTTTAACCCTTTCCCTATGACTTCAACCCTTTCCCTATGCTTTTCAATTTACATTGCAACTGGATAAGCAGGGTCAGGCCTGGTTATTACTTGGATGGGAGACCCCTCCTCTAGTTTCCTGCACTGAGCAGGGGGTTGGACTCGATAGCCTTGTAGGCTCCTTCCAACTCTATGATCTATGAAATCTATGTCCTATATATGCTGGCCAACATGTGTGAGGTAAGCTAACCCTAGTTCTATGAATATGGCCTAAATACAATCACATTAAAAAACTATAAAATGTCTCTTTGTACAAAAGTCAATTCCGAACATTCTGAATTCTGAACATCTCCCAATATTCCTTCATGCTGTGGAGTGACCAAGAAACAGAACCTCATATTGGGATCTGCCAACATAAGCCAGCTTAATTCTTCATGGGAGGGGTCACCAACGGCAGGCAACACATTTAGCCTCTATCCCGGTTGTGTCCCTGAATGGACCCATTCACTTGTTCCTATTTAAGGGAATATTTGACAGTAATTTCTATGGGGAAAAGTAAAACTCTGCAGTCGGGGGCAGCGTTCCAGTGAGGGCAATACTTGGCCATCAAATCTTGCGCTGACCTGGGAGCAGCAACATCCCTTCCCCATCAAGGGCTACAAGGCGAGCAGCAACATTTTCAGTAGAGCTGAGGTAAAACATAGGGCACTTTTCATGAATGTATTTTGGTTATGAACAGTGCCCCCTTTGGATGATTTTTCAGGGAAGAGCAAACAGGAGTGAGAGTATTTACCCCATTTTGTGGTGGTGGTGAGGGCAGAACACATCCTCAAGTTTCCAAGGCAGATGGGTGGTGCCCCATGTCTTCCCAAGTGCAGTGCAGAGCAGAGTTCCTGTGTCTTTCAGCACTGCAAGGGTGGGGGAAATGCTCCAGCAATCTTGGGAGGACAGGAAGCATCACCTTGTTGTCTCAGGAATGCGGCCGTGTTCTCTCCCACTATGCTTTGTTTGCCTTTAGTTCTGATGCTACGTAACCGAATCTAGGTCATCTCATTCACTCTCTGGTCCTTGATTGGCTGGGATCACCCAGCATAGGAGAAAAAGAAAAAAAACAGCACTGGAGGGACGGTGGCTGTGAGCATTTTTGTGCCCCCCCCCATTTGCTCCCAAAATATTAAAGGGCAAAAATTAAATTAAAAGGAACATGGTTCGGGAGCGAGGGAGGAGGCAATGAGTAGCATCTCCCCTTGGAGATTGGCAATGTGGAGTGGGATGGTAAGAGGGTAGGAGAAGCTGGAATTGTGGGGTGGAGAAGGAGGGGGAAGGAGATAGCGCGAGGAGTTGGGGGAATGGACAGGAACTCCTAACTAACTAGTAATAATCAGGGTCAAAATAATGATAATCAGGTAATCAAAATATTGTGTCAAAAAACCAGTCTGCTACTTGTATAGATGCATGTAAATTGAACAAATATGCATGATTTCTCATATGTTGCTAATTTTATTTTAGCCATTTGAAGGGCAAGGAGCTACACAGGGTGGTGGGACTCTTACTCAGTCATCTCCCTGGTTTCTGAAATGTCAGCAGGCATTCTCGCTCTTTTAAGCACATCTTCTCAGCCATAAGGGCGAAACACCTTTTAAAATTAAATCTGGGATTCTTAGGAAGTTGAATTCTGTATCCAATACCATGTTTTGTTCTTTTTCTGCACACTCAGAGACTCACAGCATACACACAACCCTGACAATAATTCAATAATTGGGTACACTGTATGCTTTTCCTCCTGCTGGTGGGTCATATATCCCATCCTACAAGCCCAGATGAAACCAAATACCCCCAAAAGAGTAAAATAGAAGTCTGGGGGCTAAGGAAACAAAATGATCACACTTAAAAAAAAAAAAAAATCTGTCCATCATCAAAGCTTATCTGGTCTCTGAGAGGATAAAAAAATCTAGTCTTGGCAAGTTTCTATTACTGGCTGAATCAAATAGCCTTATACTAGCAAGTTTCAGATGAACTTAAATTCCATTCAGCAATAGTGACTGAAATATACACTGCTTGCACTACATTAGTCAAGGAATAAAGTTCAATTCTTGTCCTGTTCTGGCTGGCCTGCAGGGTGGTGGGCAAAGTCCAAGAGAATGGACAGTGCAGAGTGTGGCCATGATGACCCAGAAGGGTGTGTGGGCAGCAAGCATGAGGAACCAGGTCTCTAACAGCACACAGCAGCCAGAGCCAAATACCACAGGACCTTGCAGAGCTCCCAGGGATAGCAGAAGTTGTTCCAACAAATTCAAGGCCCAACTGAAGCTGTTATAATGCCAGACAGGCCTGATGGTTGGTTGTCCAAGCCCGTAAGAGAGTTAATGGGGTGCATACTCTGGCTTGAAGCCATACGAAATAGTACCATTGACTTGCCTTGGATTGTGTATTTTGCCTATTTCAACACTAAGGGACCAAATAGCCTTGGGTATCGGATGGTGGTGATGGACAAATTCCACCCAGGTGGGTCAGTTTGGAACTGGGCTTGCTAAACTAAGCTATCTCCCCCTAAAATTAGAAATGTGTTTATTCTGAGCTCAATTATTCTGAGCTCAGGGTCCAGATACCTGCCCCAATCGTTGCCCCTATAGCCTGCCCCACTGCCCCCTTCCCACTGACCAAAGCCTGACAACAGTAGTAGGAAACGCAATGGCAATGACAGTAGCAGCAGAGGGGTCTGGCTGGATGCCCCCTTCCCTCCTGGAGCCTGGGACATGTAGGTTCCAGGGCACCTGGACATTGATAGAAAGGACTCAGGAACCCTGGGAAAATTATATTTCCCATGGCCCTTGGTGCCTGGGATGCTGCTGTAGCAACTTTCAAAGCACCAGGGAAGGAGGGATGCCTCGAGTGAGACTCCCCTGCCACTGAAGCTGTTGCCACTTCCGCCATGCCAAGTAAATAGGAAAGCAGGCAGGAGAGCAGAAAGGAGGCCACAATGCTTGCTTTGGATTCAAGGCGAGCAGTGTGAGTCACTAAGTCTTATTCTGAACCAAGAAATTATGGACTTTGGTGGCATCAATAGTTGCTGCTGGATTGATTCAGATCTGAATGATTTGAGTTGCTAGACCATGTTCAGTGCCTGGCAATGCATCCTTTTCTTCCTCAGAGAGAAGATAAGAACATAAGAAGAGCAGTGTTGGATCAGACCATGGGTCTCTCTAGCAAGCAGGACACGAGTGCAACAGCATGCTCCTGCCCATGTTCCCCAGCAACTGGTGCACATAGGCATACTGCCTCTGATACTGGGGGTAGCATATAGCTATCAGGACTAGTAGCCATTGATAGCCTAATTCTCCATGAATTTGTCCAATCCCCTTTTAAAGCACTCCAAATTGATGGCCATCGCTACATCTTATGGAAGTGAATTCCATAGTTTAACGATGTGCTGTGTGAAGAAGTACTTCCTTTTATCTGTCCTGAATCTCCCACCAGTCAGATTCATGAATGACCCCAGGTTCTAGTATTATGAGAGAGGGAGAAAAATATCTCCCTCTCCACTTTCTCCACACCATGCATAATTCTGTACACCTCTATCATGTCTCCCCTTACTCACCTTTTTTCTAAGCTAAACAATCCCAGATGTTGTAACATAGGGGAGTTGCTCCAACCCCTTGCTCATTTTAGTTGCCCTCTTCTGCACTTTTTCCAACTCTACAGTATCCTTTTTTAGGTGCGGTGATCAGAACTGTACACGGTATTCTAAGTGTGGTCACACACCATAGATTTCTATAAGGGGAGTATGATCTTGGCAGTTTTATTTTCAATTCCTTTCCTAATTATGCCTAATGGAGTTTGCCTTTTTCTCAGCAGCTGCACACTGGGACTGGGTCAACATTTTTATCGAGCTGTCCACCACAACCCCAAGATCTCTTTCTTGGGTAGTCACCGCTAGCTCAGATCCCATCAGCTTATACTTGAAGCTGGGATTTTTTTGCCCCAATGTGCATCACTTTACACTTGCTTACATTGAACTGCATTTGCCATTTTGATTCCTATTCTCCAGGTTTGGAGAGATCCTTTTGGAGCTCCTCACAATCCCTTTTTGTTTTAACTACCCTAAATAGTTTGGTGTGGTCAGCAAACTTGGCCACTTCAGTGCTCACTACTAATTCCAGATCATTGATGAATAAGTTGAAAAGCATCAGTCCTAATACAGTTCCCTGTGGGACCCCACTGTTTACATCCTTCCATTGGGAGAAGTTACCATTTATTCCTACTCTCTGCTTTCTGTCCTTTAACCAGTTACTGATCCATAAGAGTATCTCCCCTCCCCTGCCACGAATCTATTTCTGGTAGATTCAGGGACTGCAATAACTCTGGGGCAGGTGATTTTGGTTCAAGGTTGCCATTAGATGAGTCACAATTCGCGCATGCCAGAAACAAAAATATAAACAAACTCCCCCAAAGAGATCTTTAGAATACTTCTTCAAATAAGGGCGACAAGATTGCTATAAAATGACAGAGTAATGCAATCTCCTGTGAAATTCTCCTGCACGTGAATGGGAGCCATGAACGGGGCTTCCTGGTGGATGGTGCCCATAATTCAAGGGGAGCGGAGAAGGCAGCTTCTGCCTCATTATCCAAAAATGAGGTAAAAACCAAACAGAAATATAATCTGCCTACCGCACAAACTTACGAATGTGGCTGTAACGTGTGCCAGTGCTTGCAGTCAACATGACCCCTGCCTTCCATGGCTGTCATGGCGCTGGCATGTTGATGCTGATCTCTAAACACACTTGGGTGCTTGCTCTTTCTGCGGGAAATAATTGACATGGATCCCAGCAGGCAATGTAGCTGTGTTTATTGGTAAATATAGCTTACTGTACTTTTGTGAATGGAGGCAGGACAGGAGTGGTAGAAGAGTGTTTGGCGTTTTTCCCCACCACACCGTTAATACTTCAGGGTGGATGGGGTATATGGAGCCCTAGTGTAATACCTGTTATCACTGCTGGCCTGCTGGCTTGGGGCTGTTTATTGTGCTGCTGTATTATTAAAGGGAGGCCATTAAAGGGAGGTCATGGAACTGGCTTGGCATTCTAAAAAGAGCTCAAGGAATAAAATATTGCTGGGGTGGGGGGAGGAATTGTCCAGGGAGTTTTTGTTTTCACATTTGCGAAATTCAAAACCTCCTCTCCTCATATCCTTCTGTATCTTACAGTGCAATCCTATACAGGTCTACTCAGAGGTAAGTGGGCATAGGATTGCAGCCCCTGCAACTCACAACACCATCCATCAGTGCTTCGGAACACCCATATTTAAAAGAGCAGTGAGATAAAGGGCTGCTGCTGCTTCACACTGTGATTGTAGCATAGTTTCCCCTCAAACATTTTGAATTCCTCCTCTTCTAAACTTTTTGGAGCCCCAATCCAGCACCAATAATCTGTTCCACCGGTGAATGTGCAAAGATCCTTGCATGCAGTTGTGTGCCTAGTTGCAGCCTGCCACTTGCAGCGTGTGATATCCTGTGGTTTGAAGTAGCCAGTGTGGCGTAGTGGTGAGAGTGCTGGACTGGGACTCGGGAGATCCGGGTTCTAGTCCCCGCTCGGCCACGAAACTCACTGGGTGACTTTGGGCCAGTCACTGATTCCCAGCCTAACCTACCTCATAGGGTTGTTGTGAGGATGAAATGGAGAGGAGGAGGAGGAGGAGGAGGAGGAGGAGAATTATGTAAGCTGCCTTGGGTTCCTTTCCGGAAAAACGCCGGGGTATAAATATAATAAATAAAATAAATAAAAATAAATTCACAATGGCATTCTAAGAGGAACAAATAGGACCTCCAACAAAACGTTGCACTGTGGAACGCTGCTGTTCAGGATCCACCCACTCCATTCCATGCCCCCTCTCCGCATGCCAATCAGTCAGCATTCCATGGCCACCGAGCACACACATTCCTCATCGGGCTGTTTTGGGGTGTTCCTGCCCCTCCGTCTACCTTGGCTGGGGCATGCTGGGAGTTGTAGGCCAGAAACATCTGGGGACCCAAGGTTGGAGAACACTGCTATAGGGGTTTCCCCCCCTAAAGATTGTTTGTATTTCTGCAAAGATTTGGGCTCCCCAAATCTGCTTATACCTCCCTCTTCGGTGTGGGTGGTTCCATTTTGGTTAAATAAGCAATGGCATTCAGAGCCTGGACTCAAAATACTTCCATTTCCCCTACCCTAAGCAACCATTTAGACATTAAATGTAACTGAATGTGTTTGAGCTGCAGCTATTCTATAAATACAAACAAATCAATTCTAAGATTAAACTTTTTTTAAAAAAATGTAAAACGAAAACTGTTGTGGCGAGCTTACTAACATGCCCTGATTCAGAAACCAGTGCAGGACAGGCTGTGACAGAATAAATAAATACAACTTACAGCCAGCAGAGAAGAGCCTCCAGATGTGTCATAGATTTTCATAGATTTATAGAGTTGGAAGGAGCCTACAAGGCTATCAAGTTCAACCCCCTGCTCAATGCAGGAAACTAGAGGAGGGGTCTCCCATCCGAGTAATAACCAGGCCTGACCCTGCTTAGCTTTCCACGCTCAGATAAGCTGAGCCAGCGTAAGCCACAGGCCTGTGATATGTGCTTGCATGTGCTCAGGTAGCGGCCCTCAGTCTGGGAATAAATGTCCCTGTTTTAATCTGTGAAATGTTGGAGGGTATAAAAATGTATTGGCAATTGGCAGCCCATATAAGCTCGCCACCCAGTCACTTTGCATTGTAGGGATGTTGTGGTTGGTGCATTGGACTGGGAAAACCCAGGTTCAAATTCCAACTCAGCCATGAAGCTCACCAGGTGACCTTCATCAATTGCTATCTCTCAGTGTAACCTGCCTCATGGGGTGGTTCTGAGGATGAAAGGGAGGAAGGGTGAGGGAAGAGTCATGTATGGTGCCCTGAGAGTCTTGGAGGAAGGCAACATAAAAAATATACAAAAATAAATAAGCTTCCCATTAGAGACAACATTTAAAAATATTTTAGCACCATAACATTTCCAGAAGACATGTGGCACCCATCCAGGGTCTTAAATACAGCAAGAAGGCTCACATCAGAATAATAGTCATAGAATTGGGACCTCAAAGATCATGTAGTTGAACACCCTGCTGATAGAGGAAATGTGCTAATACAGCATCCCAGATAGGCTACCATCCAGCCTCTGCTTGGAAACCTCTAATGAAGGAGAGTCCACCATCTTCCACGGCAGTCTGTTTCACTGTTGTGCCATCAGGAAGTTCATTTGTACCATCAGGAAGTTCTTCGTAATGCTTAGGAAGAAATCCCCTTTCTTGTAATTTGAACCCTTTGGTTCAGGTCCTACCTTCTAGAACAGGTAGACCCAAACTTGGGTCCCCAGATGTTGCTGACCTACAGCAACCAGCATACCCAGCCAGCATGGCTAATGGCAAGGGATTCTGGGAGCTGTAGTCCAGCAACATCTGGGGACCCAAGGTTGGAGAGCCCTGTTTTAGAGCAGCAGAGAACAAATTCATCATCTGTGTGACAGCCCTTGTTTCTCATTTTTAAGAAAATGTTTTGAAATGATTTCTATTAAGAATGTAAAGAAATTCCATTCACACTGAGAAAGTATTTTTATTATGTGTTGTCCTAACCATGTTAAGTTAATTTAATGTATGTATTTTGAATATCACAAGGAGCGCTCCTTATCTCAAGGAGCGCCTCCAGCAACATCAAGTAGGCCGCTCAACAAGGTCTGCCACGGACGGCCTTCTCCTTATCCCATCAGCCAGAGCAGCCAGGCTGGTGGGGACTAGGAAGAGAGCCTTCTCTGTGGCGGCCCCCACATTATGGAACTCCCTCCCTAGTGACCTTCGCCATGCCCCCTCCGTGATGAGCTTCCGCCGTGCATTAAAAACATGGCTGTTCAGGCGGGAATATGGGGTGGGTTAGGTTTTTAATGAGAAATTTTTATATTGTTTTAATTATTATATTTTATTGTGTTGTTTGCTGTATTTTAATTGTACATCGCCCAGGGTGGCCGGGTGACCGGCCAGATGGGCGATTGATAAATATAATAATAATAATAATAAATATTCACAGCCCCTTGAGGAAGGCCTTGAAAAATACACAGGCCGAAACGCGTCGGGCTCCTTTAATAAAGATTTTTGCATCCTGAGAACCTAGTTCTCTCCTTTTTTCCGTTGCATTTGGATGCTTATCTCCTCCTGTTTCTGTCTAAACATACATTCATACACCTTTTCCTCATAGGACTTGGTCAGTCTTAGCATGCATGCCTCAGTGCATTTGTTTAACAGGGCCCAATCCAGGAATGCTAAATATATGACAACCTTATGTCAATCCAATTATGACTGGATTTACACCTTAAATTATAGTTCTGTGTAGTTTTCCTTACATCGGGAGTGTCTTCCTCAACATGTATTCTTAGGGCCAGATTAATGCACAGTCTTATGTGAGAAGGTGCCCCCACATTTTAGTTGGCTTCTCCTCCAGGCTTATCAAAAAAATGGGTGTGTGATCCCGCCACAGTTTAGCACTTATAAGTCTCACAGTTGACAACAGAACATCTAAGCATATAGTTCATAATTTCCCAGTGATATAAGGAGTTAAAAACGCTTCATGCTGACTTGACTGCACCCATGTTTTTAACATCTCTTGCTAAAGTCAAATCTTCAAACTAGTGGGCATTCCTGCTACTTAAACATACCATTTTATATATTGTTTCATCAGTTTGTTTTAAAAATTCACATTTAGGGGTATAATTCAACAGCAGTTGTCCCATTGATTTTAATGGGATGGTTAAGAATGTACTTACATTTCTCCCACTGAAACCATCGGGAATTATTAAAAGAGCATAACTTGGGCAATATTGTCGCCTTATTTCTTTATGTATTATGTGAATGTGTACCCCACTTTCCTGCATTAAACATCCTAGTTGGCTAACAACAATAGTATTGCATCATCATCATCATCATCATCATCTATTTATTTATTATTTATTACATTTGTGAATCGCCCATCTGGCTGGCCACCCGGCCACCCTGGGCGATGTACAATCCAACAATACAATAATAAAACAAACATAACACAATTAAAACAGTATAGATTTTTTTTTAAAAAAAATCCTAACCCACCCCATATTCCCGCCTGAAATACCATGTTTTTAATGCGTGGCGGAAGCTCATCACGGAGGGGGCATGGCGAAGGTCACTAGGGAGGGAGTATCATAACTTGGGGGCCGCCACAGAGAAGGCCCTCTTCCTAGTCCCCACTAGCCTGGCTGCTCTGGCTGATGGGACAGGGAGAAGGCTGTCCATAGCAGATCTTGTTGAGCGGCCTACTTGATGTTGCTGGAGGCACTCCTTGAGATAAACTGGACCGAAGCCGTGTAGGGTTTTTAAAGGTCAAAACCAACACCTTGAATTCGGCTCGGCAAGCAACTGGTAGCCAGTGCAACTCCTTAAGCACTGGAGTGATGTGATCACGCTGGCGGCTGCCTTTAACCAGGCGAGCCGCCGCGTTCTGTACCAGCTGTAGCTTCCGAACTGTCTTCCAGGGTAACCCCACGTATAGTGCATTACAGTAGTCTTGGCGACCTCCTCCTCCTCCTCCTCCTCCTCCATCATTGTACACAATGCTTTCCTGAATTATTTCAGCAACCCCTTCAGGACTTTGCACTTCAGAGCTTACCAGTGGAGGAAAGGCAAGGGTGGCTTATGCTGGCTCATGCTGGCTCAGCTTGTCTGAGCGTGGAAAGCTAAGCAGGGTCAGGCTTGGTTATTACTTGGATGGGAGACCCGGCCCCTCTAGTTTCCTGCACTGAGCAGGGGGTTGGAGTCGATGGCCTTGCAGGCTCCTTCCAACTCTATGATCTATGAAATCTATGAAAACCATGTGCCCCTACAGTGGTGAATGCGTTTTGCATGAATACTGTGACAGCGCTCCCTGATACATGGAAGAGGCTCTAGTGTAGATCCCCACATTATTGAGAGGAAAATCACTGAGTATGGAAGGCATACTCTCTTGCCACTCTAGCCTGGTGTATTCCATGGTTGCTCAAGGAAAGGAGAGGTGGCTGCTCTAGCCTGCCAAACTCCCTGGTTTCACTCTGAGTAATGTTATTCTTCAGAGAAAAATCACAGAATTCGGCTGGTTAGAGCTGCCACCCCTCCTAGCTGGGAGAGGTTTAAGATCCGGATCTCTGGAGAGGGGACGGCGGCGTGTGTGTGTGTGTGTGTGTGTGTGTGAGAGAGAGAGAGAGAGAGAGAGAGAGCTGGGGGAAAGGCGATGTGTGTGTGTTTGTGTATATTTGTGTGGGGGAGGAGATGAAAGATGGGGGAAACCTGTGCAGCTGCACCCACCTCTGGCTCTGGTTACGCCCTCTGCATCAGCCCCTGACCTGCTGCCCACCGTCCTGTGCAACCCTCACGGACAAAAAGGTTGCCCACCCCTGGATAGGCTGTGGTGAGCACCAGGTGCTGCACTGGAGTAATTAGGTGGGCTTAAAATATTATTGATAGCATTCTAAAAAAAATTAATATTGGATAGGCTGTATTTCCACTTGTTGAGATGATGCAGGAGATTTCAGTTACATGCCACACCAAGAAAGGAACCATAAAGGCCAGGGTGCACCATGCAATAGCAACTCCTATTTCTCAACAGTGGCAATCAAAATAAATCATATCCATGAAGCTGTTTGGATATCAGAATCCAGCGCCTCAGTACACCATCAAAAAGCTCAGCAGGCAATCTGAGCACAACAAAGAAACAAACAAACAAGGAATCTGAGCAAACATGATCCAAACAAGCCAAGAACTGATGTTCATGCACTGAGGTCTGTGTTTGTTCTGCCAATCTGCTGAAGCTCAAAGGAACTGGCTCTCTGACAACGCCTACCATATCCTCTCAGCTTTGTGTTCTGTATACATCTATCTCTCAGTTTTTAGGTCATATTCCTAAGAGTGAAGCCAAAATGACACAAGAGGCTTTCCCATAAAACATCACCATTCTGGACAATGGTTAGAGCAGGAGCCTCCAGGTTTTTGGGTCAGTGGGCACATTTGGAATTTTGAGAGTGTCATGGGTGCTCTCACAAAATGTCTGCCATGGGTCGGGGGGGGCACTTGCCCATTCATAAAATGGTTGCCATGCTGGGCATGGCTGGTCACAAAACACTCATTTCTCCAAAGGCAGACTGGTGAGACTATAAGGACAGTAACTCTGCCAAAAACCTGAAGTCTGGGCTCCAAAACACAAAAGAACTCTTAAAACCCAGTTTCTGCTCCAACAAATATTTCACAGAAGGCAAACTAATGTGGCTCAGAGACAAGTAATTTGGCCAAGAAACTGAGTAGAAAGCAGAAATGGAGCCTGAGACCCAAATGCCAAATCAAATAATTTGCCACCAGAAAGCACAACAAAATACCCATTTCACAGAAGGCAAACTGGTGATGTTCAGTTAAAGATACACACACACACACACACTCACATACAAAACAGGCAAAATACACCCCCCCACACACAGACACACACAACAGGCAAAACACATCACACAGACACACACACACACAAACCGGGAAAAACTATGCCAAAACAAAGAAACAACCCCCACCAAATGTCCTACCCGCATAGCACCCAGGATGCTCCCTGCCACCCCTTTTTCTGGGTGGGTAGGTAGGCATAGGCACGCTTCAGAGCAAAGCGCTGGTCTGCAGCCACCCACCTTTTCATTTTCTAAGAGTGTGCTGGGGCCCGCATGGGACCCAGAGGCATTCTTGGAAACAAAGATGGTGCTGGAGAGCAGCAGTTTGCTTATCGCTTTGCAGCAAGCCAGCCTCCAAAGTTTGTTTGTTTTCTGATTTAAAAAATATATATTTAAAAACAAAATAAAAATCTGGGATGGGGGGCTTGGTGGGCGCCAAGAGAGGTGCCCATGGGCACCAGTGTGGAGACCTCAGGGTTAGAGGATGCTATTCTCTCATCAAGGCATCCTTGAGTCTTCAACTGTTGACAAGTGTCACTGTGGTTTTGTGATGCCTTGCTGAATGTTATTGTTTGATGAGATTTATTTATTGCCCTTATTCGTTTTCACCTGACTCTCAAGATGCCTTTGGGAAGGAAGGGGGCGTATACATAGAATGCATCGATAAATGCTTTTCAGTGAAAACACGCCCAAAGACTGTTTGCAATGGGCTAGAGCGAGGAAGTATCACAAGTTTGAATTAAGGAGCAAATAATGATTTGACTTAAGCCTTATTCAGGCGTTCGGTTTTTAAATTGTGTAGAAGGAGCCAGAGACGTGTGCTCTGTGCCCAGCCCCTCCACTTCTGACCTCCCCATGTTGACGGGGAATGTCTGCAGTGAAAGTGTAAGCGTGTTAAAATGAGCACGATTACAAATCTCCATGCGATCAGGAGCCCTGCCTTATCAGGGTTCCCGATTGCACGGAGCTTTAACCAGGTTTCCTTGAATGTGGTGACATTTCCCCTGTAGACCTTCCCCATTAACACGGGGAGGTTGGGAGTGGAGCATGTGTCCCCTGCTCATGCTACACGCCTCAACAGAGCTATTAGAGATGGCCTCTCTTCTTGGGCCAAAGCTCAGCAAAGAAGTGAAAACGAAGCTCAAAACATACGAACAAGAATAACAACCATGAGGGGAGGGAGAGTGAAGGAGGCAGGTGAAGAATCAGAGCCTGCTCCAACTGGACTGCCTTTCCCCCACCCCATCACTGCACGGAGCCGTCTGCCACCAGCTGCCCTGTGGGAAGGATCTTGAGGAATTGCTTCTTTTCATATTGTCTTATTGTGATTTTATTTCACATGTAAGCCGCCTGGGAAGATGTATAAAGCCCTAAACAACTTGAGACCAGGATACTTGAGAGAGCACCTTCTCCCTTATCAACCTGCCCGGTCACTGAGGTCATGTGCTGGGATGCTCCTGGTGGTCCTGCATGGACCTTTGGCCCAATTGGAGTCCACCTGGAGAAGAGCCTTCAGTGTAGCGCAGTGTTCTCCTGCTTTGGGTCCCCAGATGTTTTTGGCCTACAACTCCCAGCATGCCCCAGCCAGCTATACCAGTGTTCTCCAACCTTGGGTCCCCAGATGTTTTTGGCCTACAACTCCCAGCATGCCCCAGCCAGCATGCCCCAGCCAGATGTTTTTGGCCTACAACTCCCAGCTGGGGCATGCTGGGAGTTGTAGGCCAAAAACATCTGGGGACCCAAGGTTGGAGAACGCTGCTCTAAGTATTATGATGATTGTGGAATGATTCAACATGGCAACTTTTAACATTTTTTATGTAAGTCTGCCCACAGCGGCAAGGCCGTGTTTTTTTTCTCTTTGTGAGAAACTGTTTTTTCTCTCTCTTTGTGTTTGGAAAGTACAGATGTGGAACCTTATTGTAGAATATTTATTTGGACTGTTCAGAGATACAACTTGCAACATCCTGATAGTGTTTGAAGTCACTATCAAACAAAATGGAGTTTGTCATCTTAAACTCCATTTTTTCAAAAGTATATTTCAGGGGGTAGTGGTGGTTCTAAAGTTTGGAACTGACACTGGATCCTGCCACCCGCCTATACATTCAGAGCTGGGAATTAATTTACCTTCATCTCTTTTCCTATCTGCCTGGAGGCAAGAAGGAGCTCTGTAGCACAGAGTGCAGTATAGTGTGAAGGCCTCTCTCCCCCCCCCCCCAATTAATTAACCTAATCTGGTTAGAATTTGGAGGAGAAAGCAGGGAATTTCCACATGTTGAACATTTCCCCTTTAAACTAGGATTATATGGTCAAAAATGGAAATGCATTAGAGATCTGATATCTCCCACCAACAAATGAGGCAAGAGCATTTCATTGAATTCATGGCTTTGGGATGTCACAGGCTAGCCCTGTAGTGTTTTACCGGTAAGTGTTGGTTACCCACGCTCTACCCCAACAAAGTTTAATGCAACGACACTTAAAGGCACATTGGAGATCCCCTTGCAGTATTCCTGTCATGTGTAATTGCTGTCAATCTGACAGAGGATGTGGAAGATAGCATGATTGCACATGCTGTCCAACTGTAGACTTTACAAATGCAGCAGAGAAAGCATCAACATTCAGGCTGAAACTAGAGGTTATCTCAATAAACCCATGTTCCCAATGTACCAGTCCCTTTGGCCCCTGCCAATCCATTTGTCCCTGCAAATGCCCACCACGTTGTTTTCCTCTCAGCCAAATTACCAAACTTATCAGTCCCCAGGTTTCTCTCTAGATCCAGATATTGGAAGTATCTTCAGGGTGATTAAGGCAGGTTACAGCTCTGAGCAGGACCGGTGCTACCATTAGGCCAACTAGGCGGCTGCCTAGGGCGCCGGGCTAAAGGGGGCGCCAGGAGCATAGGGCTGGAGGGAGGGAGGGCTCAAGTGGGAAGCGGGGGGCGCTAAATATCTGATCTTGCCTAAGGCACCAAACTGCCTTGCATTGGCCCTGGCTCTGAGCACATTGACTAAGAAGTAAGACTCCAACCCTACATACACTTACCTGGGAGTAAATCCCATTGAACTCAGTATGACTTACTTCTGAGTAAACATGTTTAGGATTACACAGTAAGTTTGATGTAATCCTGAACATGTTTCCCCATCCACAGATCTCTCTGTATCCCCAGTTGTTTCCCTACCCCACATAATTTCATCATGTAACATCTCAGCTACCTTTGCTCACCCCACAGGTCTCTATAGCCACATCCAGGACTGGCCCCCAAGACATTTTTCTGCCTGAGGCACAGCAGCAAATGGTGCATTCCCTGACCCCCAAGTCAAGGTGCATAGTGGCGTCTGAGGCAGAAAATCCCACAAGTACCTCTCCCCTTCCCTTGCAGTGAAAATACAATAATAATTAATAAATAAAATAATGAACAATTTGCTGTTTTTTAATGACATCCCAAATCAGCTGTCTGAGGCAGCTGCCTCAGGCTCGAAAGTGTGTGTGTGTGTGTGTGTGTGTGTGTCTTTAAAGGACCCTGTCTTCTAAGGGCACCCCTATTTGTAAAAGGGGAGGTATGGACAGGGGAGAAGAGGACATTTGATTTCATTAAAAAAAGAGCAGGCAGAAAGATTCAAGGGAGGCAGTAGGAGGGGAAGCACATGTGGGCAAAAAGCCAGCTAGGCCAGGGGGATCTCATGCAAAAGAGATCAGCAGGACTCTTGTAGCTTTATTTCAGCAAGTCAAGTGCCATTTTCTCCAGTTACATGTAAAGCAACATAAGAACATAAGAAGAGCCAAGGGTCCATCTAGTCCAGCATTCTGTTTACACAGTGGCCAACCAGCTGTCCACAGGAAACCCACGAGCAGGACATGAGTGCAACAGCACCCTCCCACCCATGTTCCCCAGCAACATCTTTCAAAATAACTTTCTCTACAGTGGATTCCATCCATGGAAGCTTATTATGCCACAGTAAATTTGTGTGTCTTTAAGGTGCCACAAGGCATTGTGCCTTTTGAACACAGAAGAGTAAGAAGCCCCCATCCTCTTCCCACATCTATTCACCTTTCTCTAGCCCAGTGCAAACCCCTGATGCCAAGGAGGACCATGCACCCACCAGAACCTGGCCACGTGGATCATGCAAATAGCAGGGGCTCTCCAGAAAGATAATTCCAGAGCCAAGGAGCTCCAGACATGCTCAAGCAAGCCAGGGCAAGCCATACACTATACATTACCTTGCCTCAAATTCAGACATTGCTGCTCATTCAGACCCTTTTTGCAAGCAAACCCGCTTCTATCTTCCCCCAAGGTAAGGGGCCTGGGCCAGCTTGGAGGAAGGAACAGATGAGCAAAGCCTCTGGTACTACATCTAATATGTGATGAGTCACGCACACTCTGAGAAAACCGGGTGACAGTGGTGCTGTTAGGCAGTTTTGGACTCTGGACTTAATGAAAATAATGAGCAGACTGCAGAAGCAAAGGTGGCAGTCTCCCCTCTAGTTTAAAAGGCTGGTGACTTCATAGAATCATAGAATCATAGAAAAGTAGAATTCAAAGGGGCCTATAAGGCCATCGAGTCCAACCCTCTGCTCAATGCAGGAATCCAAGTTAAAGCATCCCTGACAGATGGCTGTCCAGCTGCACCTTGAATGCCTCCAGAGTGGGAGAGCCCACCACCTCCCTAGGTAGTTGGTTCCATTATTGCTCTGACAGTCAGGAAATTTTTCCTGGTGTTTAGGTGGAATCTGGGTTCCTGTAACTTGAGCCCATTATTCCATGTTCTGCAAACTGGGATGATCAAGAAGAGATCCTGGCCCTCCTCTTTGTGACAACTCTTTAAGTACTAGAAGAGTGCTATCATCTCTCCCCTCAGTCTCCTCTTCTGAAGGCTAAATATGCCCAGTTCTTTCAGTCTCTCCTCGTAGGGCCTTGTTTCCAGTCCCTTAATCATCCTTGTTGCCCTCCTCTGAGCCCTCTTCATGCTACACTCCCTATTAGTCTGCTAATGGAGTGAGTCCTAAAGTCTCCTAGTAGCTGCTAGGCTACTGAGTTCAGAGGGAAGAAGCAGGTTTGTATTAAGGCAGATGATGGAAGCTGGGGCAGCTCTAAAGATCTGGGGCCCATTCCCAGGTGGGCCTTATCTAACACCACCTATGCTGCCTCTGCATTATTTCTTCTCCATTAATGTATACCCCATCCTTATATTGCAATCACAATACACGGGCAGCTTGCAACGTTAACTCTATCTTTAAATCTGGAACTGTTCCCCAGGTGGCCAGTAGAGACAAGAAGACTCTCAACCACATCCTCTGGAATGCAGGAGGAAATCCACCATCCCATGACCTGCTAAGCTGCCTCTGAGGGACTGCTCTAGAAATCTGGGATGCCCTGCAGTTTCCTCGTTTGCCTCTTTTGTTGGGCCAGCCCCGATCTCTGGCCACCTCACTGGCTCTACTCACTGAGAATGTACACAGACACAGTCTTTACAGAGCAGTCACAGCAAGTTCTTCGCCAGACATACACACACAGGCATACAAACATACGTGCATACAGAAGCTGAACGTTCGTTTCCTCATCACTCTTGCCTCTCCTCCAGGTAGGCTGTCCACTTTTTTTTTTTAAAGGTACATCTACTTATATTGGTTTGTATGTTCACCCTTCACCTTAAAACAACAACAACAACAACAACCTACAAGCATTTTAGAAGCACCTGCAAATCTACTTCAGGCACTGAGGGAGGATGTGAGTTGGTGGCATCCTGCATAATAGCCAATCAGTACCTTCCACAGTTCACTTTTTTGTGGTTCATGCTGCAAAACTACTGAATTCTCCCCCCCCCCCCCGCACCCTGGTAGAACAACATGTGACTTTTACTAATAGACCTGGTTTTGAATGGAAACCAACTTGGTTGCCCTGATGGATGACCTATGCTGGGAGAGAATGATGATCCTGTTGATCCTCCTGAGCATCTCAGTGGCTTTTGATAACATCAACTATGGTAACTTCCTGGACTGGCTATATCAGGGGTAGGCAACCTTTTTCAGCCTGTGGACATATTTGGCAAATTGAAAAAGTGTCCTAGGTGCCACCACAAAATGGCTGCCATAGACAAGTCATGGCAACAGACAAGTAACCTGACCCAAAGGCTGCGTACAAGGCAGAGATGGGGTCTGAACCCCAGCACACTAAATAACTCCTTTGAACCCATAGTTTTCAACACCGACAGAGACCTATTTCACAGCAATCTCAGCTGCTGGTAAGAAAATGTGTTACTTTTTAATTTATTTTTCAAGGGGGAGGAATAGGGTACTTTGGTGGGCTTATCTTTGTAAGCCACTCTGGGAGCCTTTTCTGGCTGAGAAGTGGGGTAAAAATGCAGTAAATAAATAATAATAAATAAGAAAGGTGTCCAGGGGGGTATTGGTGCCCATGGGCACCATGTTGCCTACCCTGGGCTATATGCATTGGGAGCTGGGGGCACAGTAGTATGGTGGCTCTGCTCCTTTTTTCAGGGATAACTGTGCGCCCCATGACTTTTGTATTATGGATCCCACAGAGTTACATCTTCTCCCCCATGCTGTTTCATATCTATATGAAGCTGCTCGAGAAGTTATCTGGGGGTTTGCGGTGAAGTGTCATTAGTGTGCTGATGACACTCAGAGAGCTCAATTTCTCCCTGAAACAGGTGAGGCAGTGGAAGTGCTGAACCAGTACCTGGACACAGCAATGGGCTGGATGAGGGATCAATCCCAATAAGTCAGAGATACTGCAGGTGGATGGTTCCACCGTCCAAGGAGATGGCTGTTCAATCTGTTCTGAATGTGATTGCACTCCCTCTGGAGGACCAGGGTCACAGTTTGGAAACACTTCTTGATCCAGCGTTGTCACCTGAGGCTGGGGTGTCTTTGGTGGCATGGAGTGCTTTTAACCATCTTAGGCTGATATGCCAGTGGTGACCTCTCCAGGACAGGGATAATCTAGCTACAGTGGAAAGTTACCCCTGGTAACTTTCCGTTTAGACTACTATAATGTGTACCATATTCTTGCACTGCAATCCTTCTCCCATGGCTGCTGGGGACTGAGAAACATTCTTCCTCTGGAAATACAAAACCAGCAGCCCATCCATCTCAGCACTAATCAGAACTGACCAGGTCTAAGGCAGAGAACTGAAGTGAAGAAAAAGGTGGAAACCCTTGGAGATTAAAGCTGGAGACTAATTATAATGCTACAAATTCAGTCCAAATTGGGTGGCATTTCCACATGATTGTGACTTGGAAGAAAGCAATTTCCTATTGTCTTTAATTGAATATGAAAAGAATTTGAACTCTGGAAGGTATTGGATCTGAAAATTTAGGAGATGCCGGGCATTCTTTCCTGACTGTTAGACAAGGAACGAATGGGCTCAGTAGAATGAATTGAATAAAGAGACTAAGTAGATAAGATGTATTGCATCTCGGTCTGGTCAACTGGAAAGTAGTTTTTCATAGTGCATACAGACTGATACAGGATTTATTTCTTTAGTTGCATTTCTGTGTTTTAATGAAGGACTTTTATTTTAAAATACTGTGCAGAACTGCTTGTACAGTTGAGCAAGTTCATTGTATTCTCCTTTCAAAAGAGGTGGGGTGAGCAACTTGTGGCCCTTCAAATGTTGTTGGACTGCAACTCCCATCACCCCACCCCATTGGCTATGGTGTCCAGGGCTGATGGGAGTTGCATTCCAACAATATCTGGAGGGCCACACGTTCTCTATCCCTGGAAAAGAGGAGGACTTGGAGAAACTCTGGAGAAAAGGGGCAGCTCAGAAGCAGGTTTTCATGACGATGCCACGGCGCTCATTTATACAAATAGTAAAATCAAGTGGCAAAACTTTTCCTGGGTGGTATCATGCCACGGTGCAAGTGGGAGGTTGCATGTCTAAACGTTTCCCAATGAAAACATCCTGCAACTTTAAAATCGGCACATCAGTGAGAAGGGCTCAGCCTGGCCTTCTGCCCGATCGGCTTGTTTTCTATCTGCAGGGAGATTTTCCCCTCACCCCATTCATGGGAGATCATCCAAACATGCAACCCCACCCCTGTAGCCTGAAGTGGCACAGTCCAGAATATGTGTTACCATTTGATTCTGCTTCTTGTGGACCAGGCCTCCAGAAACACCTGACCAGATCGAATATTTCAGGCAATGGTGGTGACAAGCCTTATTTACAGACTTTAGATTGAAAACTGAGTATGGTGATCAGGCATATATCTATATCTATATATCTATATCTGTCTGTCTGTCTGTCTGTCTATCTATCTAAATAATTTTATGCCTTTCTTATAGGTGTAATTCATCATTTCTTAAGGACCTAAAATGAGGAGACTTAGAGCGGCTGAAATGAAGAATTAAATTCTCTCTCTCTACATGCTGTAACAGGTTTCCCTTTTGAAAAGTACCACTGACAATCTGAGCCTGGATTTTAAAAGCTCTTACTGCAGAGATCAATTATACACTGATCTTTGCCTAAAGTTTGGTCCTATGCCAAAAGGAGCCTCAACCTCCCAGTGAGTCACATAAATCATAGCCCAAGAAGCCTCAGGTGGTTGGATTAATACTGGATCAATGTGAATGTGCTACAAAGTTATTTGATCACTACAATGCTGGTATTGACTGTTATACACCTGTTATATCATTACGGATTATATCTATTGTAAACAAACCGTTTGATGTTGCAGACTGCGCTAACCACATGCTCCATAATCATGGCTTGTAGCTGCTGCTGGAGGCCCCAACATGCCTGGATCATACTCAATTTCATGTTGTGTGGGGGCGGCCAACAATAGAGATTTGTTGTCATTATTCCATGGAGAACACAGTCTAGACCAGGAATGGCTACTAGCTCGCTGGCGATGGATGTGGCTCTCTAGTCTGGCCCTTAGTATCCTTTCCCAGTTTAATCAAGGTGTAGTAACAAAAACGTTTGCTAACTGCTCCCCTCATTAGGAAAATAAGCAGTGTGGCTCCTGAGGTATGATATAAAAGATACGGTGTTGCTATCCCATGTACTTTCTGGGAAGGCAAAGGAAAACAGCCAGTCTGGCTCCTGAGGTGATCTTTCAGAAAGCACAGTTTGTTCCTGGGGTCCTCCTCATCAGTGAGCAAGCTTACGCCATCTGAGCACATGTGCTCCATACGT